>ML986638.1:176395-246240 GCA_010094045.1 Lojkania enalia
AGCTACTATAGAATTAAGGAATAGGAAGCCTTAGGTACTAGTATTAATAAGGGTGTTTAGTTGTACACCAACGCCTTTTAAATATAGAATAGTAGGAATTTAGAAGTACTTTCCTCTAAATAAATATAATAAATCGATGTTTAATAAGTTATATTTACTTAAGCCTAGAATAGAAAGTTTTTCTAGACGTCTCTATTTCCTACCTAAAAACTATCTAGGTAGTACTTACTTACGTCTAAAAACTCTTCTTCCTTAATCTTCTCTTATTTAACTTCTATCTCTTATACTTTAAAGACTATATATTTATTCGCGAAGTATCCTAGTTTACTATAATTATAGTAATTATCTAGAGTTATATACCTTTTAAATATAGGAGTCTTACTGGGTAGTTAAGAAGTGATTATAATAGAATAAGGTGTTAATACTAGGGTAGATTAGAGTAGTATTAAATTATAGGTTACCTTAGATAAACTCTTAGAAACCTTCTAGTACTGATCCGAATTTATTTTAGCTATAATCTATAGGCTAGTAGTTCGTTTTAGAAGGTTAGAAACGCTTCTCCTTTTTATATTATAAGCTGTTAAGTAGATAACTATAGTATTAAAGGAGCTTTTCTATATAAGCTTAAAGCTAAGGTTTAGTATCCTTAGACTAGAAAGAATCTTATCTTATAGGTAGAAGAACTACTTAGATTAGGATACAAATCCTTTAATAGCTATACTAATAAAGTAAGCTTTAAACGTTAAGAACGCTTCTTTTTTATTTATCTTTAGGATCTAAAACGCTTATTATACCTCTATCTCTTTATTACCTATAATAAAATACGATTATAGAAGTAAAATTATTTCTTTAGTATTTTTAAACTAATACTAGTCTAATTTAGTTAGGTATTTTAGTTCTAGATACTCTTTCGCAGTACTAGAGGTGTATTTTTATATTAACGCTATATATATATACTCTATTAGATAGTAATCTATATTAATCTTAAGTTGGTCTAGGATTAAGGCTTACTATTATTTAAATATAGGTTTACTACTATCTATAAGACTTTCGATCTTAGGTATACGTTTAATAAGATAGGCTTAAAGGGGCTTAGGAGTAGTTAAAAGGTTTCTTACTAGAGGAGTTGTAAAAGTTTCTTAATATATTATTAGTTCTAATTTAGTAGTTTATAAAGGTTAATTAAGACTAATAGTTCTCTATTATATTAAGCGTACGATCTCCTTTTATAAAATTATAATTTATTTCTTAAGGGTTAGTTTACTCTAATTTCCTTCTAAATTAGATAGGTTCTTTATTATAGACCCTATAGAGAGGGGTCCGCCTATTATAGGGCCCCTTATAGGAGGTAACAGTTGTTCTACACGTATAGACAGAAGCTTACTCTTACTATAACTTACGCGTATATTAGTTCTAGTATAGGAATTAGAAGGTAAATTATAGTTAGATATTAGCGGTTACCTCTAATTCTAATAGGTTATTAGTAGTCTCTAAGTTTCTACCTAGGTATACTCTACGCGGCTTTTCTAAAGGCAATTCTAATTATAGGGGATAGAAAGTTCTAAACCTAAAAGCTTTAGTTAATAGAAGGTTTTTAAGATTCTATCTAAGTAACTAAATAATTTAATATAATAGTATATAAATATTATAATTTAAACTAAATTAGGTATATTTTAGACTTAAATATATTTAAATAAATAATCGATGCAATATTATTAAAGAGGCTATTACTAGTAGTATTAAGTTCTTCTATATAATATAATAGTATAGGTAAGATAATAGGTCCGAATACGGTATAAATCTACTTAGAGGTATATAGAAGTGTATAGGGGATTAGGGACCTAGAAATTCTATTAACACCTATAGGCCTTATACGAAAGGATATAGAAGAACTACTAAGCTACTTATAAGGGAGTGTGCAACTATATACGGAAGGGAAAAGGGGTAGAACCGGGGGTAGGATAAGATAAGTAAAAAGCTTTAGGATAAGGTTGTATATGAAGCTTTTCGTGGAATGATTTCTTTGCATTGTTACAACTAAAAGATTAGGTAATTGGTATTAGCAAGAATAGATAGATAATAAATAAGTATAGAATTAAGTAGATAAAGCACTTTAATTTATATATAAAAGGTCGTATAAAAGGTAGATAGCAGCTGCTTATATTTAATAGCTATAAAAGCTACTACTCTATTAAATTCCTATTTCTCTATAAGTAGAATAGGATTATCGCTCTTTATATGCCCGCCCACGCTTTATATATTTTACAGCCTCTTAATATTAGCTACTTCTTACTATTAAAGCGTGCCTATATATTACTAACCTATATCCCTTAGTCGTTAGAAACGACTAATAGCGACACGTACCCGGGGCGGGCGTTACTTAGGTTGGTTAGAGATAGTAGCTTTAGTAATGAGAGAGTATTAGAATCGCCGGTTCTTCGAATATAACAAATATATTCTTAGAAGTCTAACGTGGTAACGAGACAAGTCTCTAAGAATAACTACACCAGACTTAATCTATAAAGGAAATCTATTAACTTATATAGAAAGGTCTAAGACCGCCAAGCCTAGCTTGTTAGGTCTATCAGGTCTGTTAGGTCCAACCTACCAACCTTAACACTTCTGCTATTACCACGTGTATAGGTTGTGCTATACTTCGTCGTCCAACTAATCATCTCCCCAGTTCCCGCAGTCCTACTGCTTACTGTCTAATAGTTGGTCCATAACATACGTCTGCCTGTTATTTCCTTATTAGTCCTCGTCCGAGTCGACCCTTATAGTAGCTGATGTTAGATTAAGCCCTAGCTATAGAGGTGGTGCCTCTTAGCGTTCTGTGTTTATAACACTATAGAACTCAGGTTAGCTGGCTGGTTCGTTACTGTATTAACCATATTAATAAGCTATCCTTCCTACCAGCCTTTAAGGCTGTCATTAAGAAATTAATTACGAAGGATAATATCTGTATAAGCTCCTAAGCTACAGGCCTAGTTCTATTTAAACCAGATACAGTTCTATTATAACTAGACGTTAAACTTTAAACACCTATACTAGAGTAGGAAGCTATAGTAATATAGAAGGCTAGAACTCCCTATAATCCTCAGGAATTTAATACGCAGAAGCAGTTGCTTTATAATTATATTCAAAGTTATCAGAATTCGTCACCTTCTACTCTACTTAAGATAGTAGAGCAGCTCCATAAAGGCTATTAAAAAATAGATCACCCAAATACCTTATAACGAAGCCGAACAGCTGCTCTAGAGCAGGCTATTAAGGATTTTATACAGTGTAAGCAGCGCAAAAGGAAACATATATAGGAAGGAGGTACTCTATCAGTTAAACAGGGCCTTAAAAAGGCTTCTAGTACGGCAGGAGGCAAAAGGCGTCGGCAGGAGCCATCAGCACCAAGCAGCGCACAGCGCGTACGACGGTGCGCACGCTGCAAAACACCTGGGCATAACACTCGTACATGCAAATCAGACGGAGATAGTACTTATTAGTCCTATATTAAAATATCTAATTAATATCTTATAGCGTTGTTGAGCTAGTCGCGTTCGAAGCCTGGTGCTGGTGGTAGGTGGCTCAATCGCTTGAGTGGAACATTCGCTTGTGGAGTACGTTAGTTTAAAATGTGAAGGGACATTCGGAACCGTAGCCATGTTGATTGTTGAAAAAAATAATTTAAGACACAAGACTATAAAGCGCATGCGTAACGCACCGCATTAAAGTCAATAACAGGCCTAATTCAAAATGCGAAGAGATTGGCTAGCTCCGTCATGACCTAGTTTTATGGGAAGATAAACGGCGATTCTATTGTTATCCTAAAGATATTCTGTACGTGAAAGGCAGTATATGGATACTGGTTAATAACAAGAAGTTTCCTCTGCATATTATCTCTAGAATTTGTCAAGTCTTGCCAGAAAAAGTTTACCGCAGCACGCACTAGGAGATAAGATCTAGAAGATTGGCGTTAAGATCAATGCAACGTATCTAGAGAGCATGTTGCGATCCGTGTGTACATGTCAAGAGCCCACGGGAAACCAGCATTTGTTCTAACATCGCGTCCAGGAAACATAATCTCTATATTGTGTCGTTACGATTCTCAATAAGGTCGGCTACTAATCAATGTCACCTACAATTATCAATATCTACCTATCAAACATGGAAGTTGTTCTGCAATACTTGTGTAAATTATCCATATATAACAGCTTAGTGCAGGGGAAGCCATTAGTTGACACGGTATAACCCGTCAATCACATTAATCGGAACTACTGTCTAATCCACATGACCACACAAGCCTATACCCATCTCGAAACCTCTAACTATTAACAGACGCCTCACAGTACCCCTTCTTCCATCTTATACTAACAAGCCACCTCTCCTTCAACAAGGCCCGTCTAGTACATCCCGAAGCATCCCTATTCTGCCCCCAAAACTCGACTAAAGAATTTCCCGTCTTATCCGGCGCCCGATCCTTAGAGTAGAAGGCCTCCACCTCCTCAATTTGGACCCCCGGCCTGTGGGCGCTGAGACGGGTGGGCTGGGGAAGTGAGGTTCTTCCCGTTGTGGAGGTTTGAAGAAATTTCTTTTGGCCTAGACAGGGTGGGGAAGCAGCGGGCTAATTCAGAGAACGTGGTGTACTCGATCTTCTATTGGGTGGATTGACAGATATGTTGTGGTTTTCCTGCGAGTGGAATAGCAGGTTTGAACACATCGGTGGCGCCGGGCATCCGATCAATGTGTGTGATTACGAGTATCTTCGCTAGATAGTGACTGAAATAGCCGGGAGAGACCGCTTGAGACTTCTGGATGTATTGAGGTGTTAGAAGATAGCTCAGCATCTATTGAGATAGTATTGGACAACGGTATGCTATCATCGCCTGCGTCCTACGAGAATTGGCATGGTGTTGAGAACATGGTTGTCGCTTACGATGTTGTGTGTAGATGTGTCTATACGATGGCGAGCCGGAGTTTGTTAATGTTTTGTAAAGGGTCCGGTGACTGAGGAAGAACTTGATGGTTTCATAGTGGGTAATCGGTATATTGTGGGGAAATTTTCACAATGTTTAAGAGCTAGAGATAGCACAAGACTGACCGATAGGATTGCGCTAAAGATTTGGTTTCCTGACTAGTTTAACGACGAAGTACAGAATAACGACGTCAACATTCAGCCTTGTTGGAAACATTTGCTCAGCACATAGGAAAGTCAATATGTACACTATTGTCTATAAACCATCTATAATACACTTGTTTCCACTTCCCTATCAAAACTGGAGTTGTGGAGTCTGATTACCATCACCACAAAAATTCCGCATTGCACATCCGCACCTCTTCAACCACCTTCCACGTAACCTCGACGTCAGGTAGCACCCTCCGATGCCACAAGATCGCAAACCTCCTTGCCGCACTCTCCTCTTCAAACTCGATGACCCACCGATTATAAACCTTATTCATAACTAATTGATTTACGCTCGCCTCACCGCTATCTTCGGCGCTAGCATCTGGCGGGAGTTCCCGAGTCGAGGATGAGATTTTCTTTGGGATATCGACTAGCTCGCGCAATTTCCGGATGCCGTGAATACCGCGGTGAAAAGGCCACGAGATACCCAGCCCGTAGGCATGCCGCTTGAATGTATGATATAGATCCTCTTGGGTGGGCTCCCAGCCCTCAATGTGTAGAAGGACCTTGTACAAGCTCCGCCCGTCCTCGGCTACGCTGGGAACAATCGGTTTGTAGCCCCCGTTTTCAATAAGTGTGGTGAGTGAGGCGCTGTATGGCTGCATAACGACGACGAGGTTTTGCTTAAGGGTTGGCGGCTTTAATAGGTACGCGGATGTTGCGGCGTGCATGTCCTCGCCGTCTTCTAAGAAGCCCTTTGGCGGTGGAATGGCGCTAAATATTGAGGAGGGCTGGTGGAGAGTGTTGAGTTTGTGTAGGCGTGATGCGTTCATTTGGTATGCTAGTGCTGATTCCGGGCTCTTGAATAAGAGGTAGTAAAATGGAAGGCGCTCGAGACTCAAAGGGTCTCTGCCGGGAATAATTTTGTGGAATTCGCCTCCCCGGACCCAGGAATCTATGTGCTTGCCTTTTGGTATTAAACGGCGAAAGTCTGACTCCGTCAGCTGCGTGCTGCAATGGAGGAGTTGGAGGGCGGTGATTTGTTCGCCACGATTTTGGAAAGATTCGACAATGCGCTGACGATGCGATTTTGGGGTATCAGATGTATGTTTTCGAATAACGGGGATATCGGTCGGTAATTCAAGTCTGGGATATGTCTTTGGGGTTTTGTGCGGTGGGTAATGAGGTTGTACATAGGTGCTAGCTTCAGGGAATAGCTCATCTAGAAGGGATTGCATCGTATTTTCATCCCGTGCTTCATTAGCATTCGGATTGTTCGCGGGCTTTGCCTTGTCCGTGGGGGAATGCCGTAGATTTTCTATCGGTGCGTTGACCGCTGGAGTCTCTGGTCCTGCTTCGACATTTTTTTGGATGCTAATAGGATCATTCTCAAATCGAAGCATTTGATCAAATTGATCTGACGATCTCATTGCTTTGGATTGAGTATGAAGATTGCGAACAAGTCTCTGGGTACCATCTTCTTTGTCCCCAGAAAACTCTAGCATACTGATGGTTTGAGATAACTCTGATGTCTTGTCCGGCTTACGCTGGGTCCTTGACGATAAATGATCACTCTGAGGCTGGGAGTCTAAATTGGTCGTAACTGCCTTGGAATCAGTCATAGGTATGCTTGATGGATCCGGCTTCCCTCTTGCTTCTATAGGTGCTGGGTCGTGAGCCTGGAGCATTGATTGTTCCCTTTCCGATTTCTTTGGGGTCTTTGCATCAGTATTTGTCGGTTCTACACCTATAGTACTTTGGCTGGTGGAATTCAACTTCCCCTGGATACTAAGAGCATGGGACTTGTCGATACCTGTGACTTGACTAACGGCTCCGTTCGCGATTGAACCCGAACCGTCATCTTCGTTTATGACACATCCGTTTGGTATATCCAGAATCCGGGAAATCATTGGATCGAGAGTAGGACCAAATTCTTCAACGTTGCTTGCTTCAAACTTCAAGTACCTTCGCCTTGAATTTCTCGCTTTTCTCGCTTTGATGTACTCGCTACCCTTTTGCCTCTCCTTCTGTAGCTTCGTACCGGCGTTAGACAGCGGGATAGGATCGCCCGATGAAATCGCTTGGTTCCCGGCTGAATGCGCAATTAGCTTTTCCTGCAATCGGCGCACTTCCTCAAGTAAATGTCGAAGTTTTGTTTGTATATCCGCATTCGAATCCGGAAAGTCGATTTCGCTACGCTGATTTTGGACCGCTATTTCAACCTTGCCGGTCTCCTTAGAGCCCAGATTCTCCTTTCGGGATTGGTTTGGTAGCTTTCTGGCGTTGCGCGGCTTGTGCACAAGGACTGTGTCCCGTTCCTGGGCAGACTCTCGTTTTGGCATGTTTCGTTTTCGATATACCTCTCTACTTGCCGTCTTGTCTCTTTTTGTCACAACAGTATCCGGGACCTTCAATTGAGCCGGCCTTACCGGGGCTCCTACTTTGGCACCTTTATCTCCGCTACCGTGAGCCCTGGTTTTGAGCACCGTGCCGGCCTTGGTAATCGTTCTAGCTCCTCGCAAGGCCTTCATTTTCTGAGGATCGGTCAAGGATGGCGGCCCTTTGTAAGTAGCATGTTTCGAGATCCTAAGCCGATCGTCCGAAAGCCCATTGTCCTGCGTTCTAAAAGTAACCTCACTGTCACTTGCTCCTTGCCTACTTGAAGGCTCGGTGGTAGAGCCTGTTTCTAGATACTGTTGGCGCTCTTTGATATCCTCCGCTTGTTGCAATATCTTTATGGACGGGATGGGAGACGCGCGCTTGGTCGGCGAGGGCGTGTCGTGGGAGGCTATCTTATGCTCTTCGGGGAATTGCGATCCCTCCTTGGGGACTGCCGCTAGATGTCCGGGGGTCGGACTCAATACTTTGCCAAAAAGCGAGCTCCACCACTTTGTCTTGGTTGTTCTGGACGTTTCCTTAGGGTCACCGTGTACGGTGGAGACTTGGTCGGTGCGAGTGTCGGACGCCCAGCGGACCTGGAGAGTGCTCCAATGGGAATGACATGGCCGCGGAGATCGTATGAAGCGCGGCGGTGGCATCAATCGGTTCTTGCAGGCCACATTGCAGGAATTAGGAGCTGCAACCATCACAATTGCGTCTAAATTCTTTAGGAGCTCTGAAATCTTTAGTCATCATATTCTGCCGCCGCTTACCGCCCACCGATTTTGTCTACCACGAACTATTTTTTGGTAGCCCAGATGAGTTCTGCAATTCTTCGCCTGTGACCGTATTGAAAATTAGTTACCACGACTAGGCATGCGCTATTAGAACCATTCTGGTGATATTAATGCCCTACAGCACTTTCGCAGCTTCACGAGAAATCTGTTGTTGGCGAAGTCATAGATCAAGCGTCGGCATCACAGTACTGCTGCAGGGACATTATGTTCACTTTAAGGCCCACAGAGCGCAATCCACCGGGTGGTGGGCTGGAGGGCGCCTTCCGTCTTTATCTCACCCTGAAGGATCTGAAGATCCTCGGAATTTCGACCGGAGATCTGGTAACCCTGGCTTCATCATCCGGAAAGAAAGGCTTCGGTATTGCTTGGTTGGCTTCACAGACAAATCCGGGAAACAAACCGATAGCAAAGGTTACAGACATGCTACGTGAAAAGTATGAAATCTCGTTGAACGATAGGGTATCAATCGAAAAAGCGGCTGATAGCCACTGGAAGCCGGCAGACAGCATTGAAATTAGTTGCCCGGGAGCGTTGGAATATAATTCCAACGAGGAGCTTTTGTACTGGGTCCGCATTGCTCTTGGTAAAGCCAATTTCTTATTCTATGGGGTTAAAAATTCCACTAATTCTGCGGTACAGTACGCCTTGAACTAGTATTCTCTGGGTCTACATTTGACATACAGCAAGCGGGCCCCAAATTCCGCCAGCGGAGTACGATACTACGCGCGACTATTGAGAATATTGAACCATCTGCAGACTTGAATAGCGCCCTTTATATTGACCCTGTTAAGACTCGTATAACGTTGGTTAGTGCTCCTACTACGACATACCCGTTAGCCCCTCCACTAGGGGTGCCAAAACTCGATGCACATGGCATAGGTGGACTATCAAACCAGATTGAGGCGATCAACGAACAGCTGAGAAATTTCAGCATGTTCATTCCTCAGACATCTGATAAACACCTAATAGGAAATACGTCATTTCTCATTCACGGACCCGAAGGCACGGGCAAGACACTATTATTGGAGCGGCTCTCTCAAAGCTCGTGGAGAAATGTTTTCAGGTTGGATCAGAAATGGTTGGCTTCGAACCCAAAAGCTCATGAGAATGCTATGTCCAACATTTTTCGGGAAGCTCGCGAGTGCCAGCCAAGCCTTGTTCTCTTTGACAGCTTGGACAGGTTCCTTGAAAAGGCTCCTATCTTAGTAGGTTGCCTGAAGGATGAACTTGAAAAGCTAGAGGGACTTCAGGTGGCTATTGCAGCGACTGCTCGGAGCCTCTATGATATTGACGCAAGCCTTCGAACTGGTAAGACATTCAATTTTGCGATTGAGATATTTCCACCGAATACCAAGCAACGAGAAGATATGCTTCGGCAGATCATTGGAGTGAAAAGGAATGTCCCGGGAGTTGATTTTAATACGTTGGCAGAAAGATCGCATGGATTCGTCGGTCGAGATATTCACAAACTATGCAACTTGGCAAGGAGACGTCGATATGACTCCCTCTGCAGATCCATGGGAGCGCAAACGGGGACATTGTTGGAGGACAAACTTCAGGCTATGGACTTCATAACGCAAGTCGATTTTGACGCCGTAATGGGTCAGGTGGAACCAACAGTCCTTAAGGATCATATGCTCGAAGTGCCGAAGGTCAGGTGGACTGACATAGCTGGTTTGGACGATGTTCGCGAGCATTTAGAGGCCATGGTTATTCGTCCCATCAAAGTAAGCGCTCTTTGCGGCACTGAAATATAGACTTATATTAACCGTGTCAAGTATCCTGAGCTCGAAATGAAGTTTGGCGGAACCCTATTGCGCAAAGGCCTTCTCATGTATGGACCCCCTGGCTGTGCAAAGACTTTGATGGCTCAGGCTATCGCGACGGAATCCAACCAGAACTTCCTTGCGGTAAAAGGATCAGAACTTGTTCAAATGTACGTTGGAGAATCCGAACGCGCCATACGTAATATCTTCCGCCGAGCTCGTGCTGCGAGGCCGTGCATTATCTTCTTTGATGAGATCGACTCGATTGGAAAGTCGCGGGGCAAGACTCAAGATAGCGGGCTGAACATAGTCACGACGTTGCTTAATGAAATGGACGGAATTGAGGCCCTGAAGCAAGTTTTCATCATCGCAGCAACGAACAGACCAGACATTCTAGACTCGGCACTTATCCGCCCCGGCCGATTCGATGCTCATATTCACATCGGACTGCCGAATCAAGATGCTCGCAAACAGATTTTCCAGATCCACACAAGGAAGATGCCACTTGCGGCGGACATTGATCTGACCGTTCTCGCTTCGAGAACCGAAGGGAGCAGTGGGGCTGATATCAAGGGCCTGTGTGCTATCGCAGCCGATATGGCTCTTACAGAGTACACACAGCACATGACGGAGAGCGGAGCGGCTGAGGTTCGAATGGCTCACTTTGAAAGGGCATTGAATAAACACGTTCCTCATACTGTCAAAGAGGAAGCCGAGCAGTACAAGCATTGGAGACCAGGCAAAGTTCTATTTGAGGACTAGATCAGCTATTCGCAATGCCTCACCGCTTTGCTTTGATACCTACAAGTCCTTGCCAATGACACCCGAGCCACCGACGAAGGTACTGCGCATCATCCTTGGGATTTTGCCAAAATGAGCTGTATCGTGACCTTTGCAAGGGTCTCTGTTCAAATGGCCCTGCTTGCTCGATGTTAGGATGCATGCAGAGGAACAGGTTGAAGGTAGCCGCATTGCAAGATGGAATAGCCGCGAAGATTCTTGGGGCGATTCGAGATCTGGCCGGTTCATGCTCGTGGAAATCTCCGAAGCGTTTGTCTAGGCGGGTATTTGATGATCGCCGCTGTACGGAGTAATTTTGGATATTTGCGCAGGGCCCCCGGCTGACAGACATGCTATTGCTGCTGTGTTTTCTCCCTCATTTCCGCTCATGTACGTCAGACGGCACGATGGGCTGGTGGGCGCGCTGTCCAGCACATTCCCCCTTCGGAGCGCGCCGTTTGCTGCTTTGGCCATTTCGACTATACCAATCTGCAGCGCGAGCAAATCATGCCCTGGGGATCGGTTACTCTTGTGTTTGCGAGCAGCCATCGCGGCTCAAATCATTTCAGCGTGGTCCAGTGCCTGGGGTTGGAGTATGTTCTGGGCATCGGAAAGCGAGATTGCGGGATGGGGCGGTTTTTGAAACCGGGCTCGTGCACACCGTCCCACATCACAACAGCTGCAGGTACAGCCGTTGCTGCTAGGGTCCTTTTGCTTCGCTCACACCATGGAAGAACGCTTTGAGACATCGGTTCCTGTCGTCGGCCATGGATCCCGCTGTCGCAAGCAGCCCGCATCAGCCAATCGACGCCAGAACTTGCCTCTGCCGCGTTGCCCTCCGTTTGCGCGCTTCCCCCACCGGCTCGTTACACCCCAACAATTTGTCCCTGACACCGCTATTCGAGCTGGTCCGCTCTAGTTGCCCCTAGGCATTATGTCTCTCTCTCGCCTATTAGCGGGAGTCGTGGTGGTGTTTCTCAGGCGCTCTGCTGCCTTGGTGTATTCCCGACCACTCCTCCGACTCTCTCTTTTTCCCATTCCACCACTGTTCGTGCAGTCGTTGTAGGCTCTCTGGGAGGGCTGTCCATTCTTTTATCACTTGACGCCTTTTCTCTTCTCGTCGTTCCTTCATTGCACCATTTATATCCTGATACCCACTACTAGTGCTTTTGAAACCGCCATGGCCAGGATGCTGGGAAGATCGAAGTCATTGCGACTGCTCAGAGGCGGCCAGAAGGAGACCCACCAACAGGACACAGGTGATCAGACGCCACCACCTCACGCCGGCGATCAGCTTGATGTCGATAGATTAAAGGCAGCTACACCTGTGACAAGAACAGACCGCCGTATTGAAACTCCTGACATGTTGCAACGCCCAAGAACATCGGGAGGACCAGGGGATCGGGGGAAACTGTTCCACAAAAAAGTAGCTCCCATTGCTCTTGGCTCAGGAAAACAGGCTCCCGACTTTCCTTTCACTTCCCCTACCAAGTCGACGACCGTTTTCTACACCGCAGAAGTCCATGAGGACCGAGAAGGAATCATTGGAATTGCTCTCGGAAGTCCCACTATGGCATCACATTGGAACACAACCCCTCAGTCCACCGATTTCGTCACAAACAATCAAGGCACCATAACCACGATCTCCTCACACCCTACTGTCCCCGATAACTCTGGATTCAAACAAGAAGCATCGAAGCCGAAGCTTAGCCGATGGAAGTCGATTTTCGGAAAGAAGAGTCAGCCTTTGCAGCAAGAAAAAGCATCATTTTACCAACTGGCGCAGTCTGTTATGCCAGCGCGCGCAGACAGCCACCATGATGTCGAATCGCTAGATTCGCAGACGATATCACGCTCCGAGTCTAGATCAGCCTCTCCACCAACCTATAAACCAGAGATTAGAGAGTCTCGAAAAGTGCCAAAAGAACTAACTCAACCCTCCGTAGAGAGACCTAGGCCTCGCACCATTGCCGAGAATGCAACTGGAAAGCCCAAGGCCACTCTAATCCGCTCTGCTTCGAGTCCCAAACCCCCACTCAAAGACGGCTTAGCGAGTTCACCGCTCGTTCCTCAACTTGTAGTTTCTGATGGCTCTCCGAAAGGCTCACCTGGCCCGAATATTGAAAAGCCAGTGTTAGACGTTGAGATTCCTTCGGTTCACATGGAGCGCTATAGCGTCATGTTCGGCAGCCTACTTCAACCCAACAATCGCTCCTCGTCATTATTGGTGCGACGACAGGGCATAGAGAGACTAAAACCGTTAAATGAATTGTCTACAAAGGTTTGTCATCGTATCCGTGTGCATATCTGCAACCTAAGCTAACGAGTCATATAGAAGGATGAGGATGGGTCCCGAAACGGAGGATCCAAGCCACAACGAAGAGCGACATCACCATCATTCCCGAAATCGCCATCAGTAGCTTTGTCGCTATTCCCTCAGCCCGCGAATGGCCGTGAGAGCAAAGTGCCTTCTCCTCGAGCCCTATCCGTTCACCGCCCACGACCTTTACAGCGATCGAAAACGGCACCCGCCGGTTCCCCTCATCGTCAAAGCTTCTCTATTCCGGCATTCTCTGATGATGGTCCGAGGAAAACACCCCAGGAACCGACTTCGGCTGCATATTCAGAGTTGAGTATGAAAAAGCAGCTTCCAACACCCACGCCTTCTCGCCACAGCTTTGAGTCCGACGCGGAAGAAGTTACCTTTGTTGTGAGTCGATCTTCAGGCGTGCCCTGGAAACCGCTTCAGGACGAGCCTGAATGGGAAATTGTATCGAAGCCTCGAAAGTATCCTGTGTCTCAGGATTCTCACCCTTTCTCAGCACCACTAGAATCACGTGTGGAAAAGAGCTTCCAATCACAAATCATCGAGTCGGCTCCACGGTCGGCTGATACTTCCGCCCCGCAAAACAATTCTCGGGCGACCGTGGGCGTGGCAAGGACGGTTTCAGTGTCGCGTGCGCAAAGGCCAGATCTCCTGAAACCGACGCTCGTAAGAGCAGCAACAGGGAGCTCAGAGAAGCTCGTAGACAAGAAACCACTCACGCCTACCCTGGTAGAGCTCAAGAACCGCAAGAGCCAACGTGTTCAGTTAGTAGAAGCATGAATTTGAATCTGTAAAAGGTAGTCGATTATTTTGGCAAAATACCGAGGTGCCACCCCTCTCAAAAGATCTTTTTATTTATTTATCTTGGGAATTATGGATTTGGAAGGTCGGGCGTGGACGAGGAGATCAGGGTCCATCCTTGGGCGGCGTTTGGGAGGTCGTGATACAGATGGAGTCCCAGAAGGGCAGGCCGTATCATGCCAGCCAGACGGGGGTGGTTTCACGACATTCCGCATTCGCATTTGATGAGGGAACCGCAGGCGGCTTTTATGAAATGGAAATACCACATTCTCGCCGTATCGGCATCACTTTAATAGCTACTAAATCATTATCGATAACCATTAAGCTCTTGGCTATAGATATGCAGAAGAAGTGGCGTCGTGCACATGCCTATCCGCTTGCGTCCGTCCTTGCCGAAAGCGCAGCCAAGCTCAAATGATCTATGCATGTAGTTATGTAGTTCGATCAAAGCTTCGACGTTACTGACTCGGCGAGATCGTTTGGATAGTAAAGCTCTTTATCGCGCTGGTGGCGGCTGCGGAGAGCTATGCACCCACCCACACGATCAGGTGCCTGAGGTTTCATCGCGTTCCTCCAGTGACCGTTCTGAGAATGGGAATATGGATCCGTCTGACACCTCTTTTAAGGTCCATCTTCCTCCATCCTATCGGGGGGGATCCATATCGTCGACAGCAACTACGTAGCTAAATGGCGACTAAAATACTAGTCTACGCCTTTCGGTGGCATTGGGGTTCGTATAAGGTTGCGGAATTGCTCATTCAGATCTGCTAGCGTCTCCAAGCCAAGCTGCTGCGGCCCTCGATTCCAGCAAACGGCTGCCTCCAGCGTGCACTCAGGCCATCTATCTTCAAACTCCTGTTCTCGTTATCGCATTGGAGAGGCGACTGCGATAGCTTCGGTCCCGATGCGGCACGGTCGACAGCAGAAGGCAGACCTCGAGGCTAACCGCGAAGCTACGCCTAGTGTACGGTGTCGCAGCACGAACGGGTAGGTGAATAGTGAAGCTGAGCGACTTGCTCTAGATGCTGGAGAACCTACTTCCAATCAACTCTCCTCGGACCTCTAATTCCAACCTCTCCTGCCTTTGTCGTGACTATCGCTTGTCCTCTTGCCGCTTCTGCAGCCGGCCTATAGCTTGAGTGCTTAAGGACGTTTTTATCGTGGACCAGTCGGGCATTCCGAGGTTCCTTTAGTGACCTGTCAATTCCAGAACCTGACAGCATGCCCGCCCTAGAGGTATGTCGAATCCTGCCAACTCCTCCTACCTACCTACCATTCCTGCTTAGCCCACATGTCGACACGCGACATGTAGTCTTTTGCAATATGGAGGTCCCGGCATAATCATCCATATCGCGCAATACCTTGTCGAATGCACGCTGACTGCAACCTTCCTCTCCATAGGTAGTCGGCGCGGTGGCTGCCGTAGTCTCAGCCTTCCATAACGGCGCGGAATTGGTTGCGCGCCTCAAAAAGAAGCACCGCAGACGCAGCAGCAAGCACCAGGGCCAGCAAGACTTCGAGGAGAAGCAGCTGCAAGACTCGCTTGAGACGGGGGAAACGCAAATCGGCCAGCGATATGCTTCCGACATCAGAGAGCTGGGACATGTCTTTCGAATGGGAGATGGTCTGTTCGCCCGGACTCGGCCAAATAGGAAGGAAGCTGATCATAGTGAACAGACATCGCCCGGGACCGGCTACTCCATATTGCTATCGTTATGCAAGCTGAGATCATAAATTCCCTACAGCTCGCGGTCAAATATGACAACGCGATCCTAAACCTCCAGATGCTCCACGAGGCCTCCGTCATGAATCGCAAAAACTCGCTCGTGACCCTAGACGAGATGAAACAGAGAATCCTCATCACTCGTCCTATTTCACGGTCGCTGGGAGGCGTTCCTGACGACATGGGAGATCCTAGAGGCTCGATCGAGTCGGTGCAAACTTTCCGAGCCTCACATCCAGCATCTTCTGCATGCTATATACCTCCGGCCGTGACCATCCCTGCGTCGGGAGACTCAAAAAACACAAAGACCGGCCTGGCCAGGTACTTTTACATGAAACAAAATAGCAGCCAGTTATCTCCTTCCAGCCTGCATCGGTCGTCTTCGTCGTCATCATTATTATTGTCGTCCTCATCGAGCGGGAGTCTCTCTTTTAGTCCGGCGCTAGATTACCTGTTCCAAGGAAACGACGACCGCGCAGCTATTATGAGGGATATCGACGAGATCATCAGTGCGTACCAGGGTCTACATCTAGATGACGACGTATGGTATGACCAAAATGAAGGCGGCGTAAACCGAGATACCTTGGCGATTCTTAATGGCGGGGACAGCCACAAACGGGACACTGCTGGTCTAAATCAAGACGCAATGCATATGATGCTCAAAAATTCGCCTTCTACGCCTAAAGGAGCGCACGGGAATTCCGAATACCCAGCCTATACCCACAATATTTTTGGCGAAGCGCAAACGATCCCGTACCACACGGCACCAAACCCACTTCCTCAACGGCGAATGTTGCGAACGTCTGGCGCACGGTGGTCAGCTTCGAGCTCGGTATACTCAGATAGTAGTCCCCCCTCCCTCTCCAGCAACGATTCTGGAGCATCCAGTTCATCTCCTACATCACCACGTAGCTCTCTGACGCCACCCACCATGCCGTTCGCACTCCAGCGACCTCGCGCACCACCGCCCATTCCAACCCTCGCTGCACAACAGCAACCCGCCGCATCTCGGGCATCATTTGCTGCACCCCAAAGCCCACGAACCCCCATCAAAGAAGAACAAGGCGAACTAAAAGCCGGAAGAACACGTGTCCATCTTGTTCCCCCGCAGCCTAGCCCCCCACTCCCACCAGCAAAGTCCGCCCACCGCGCCTCATCCTTATCCGCATCCTCCCCCTCCTCTCCATCTACTACGCTGACCCCTCACCCTATCCCGCGCCGCACATCCTACACCACCTCCATCCACACCAGCTCGGCCCAACCCCCCCGGCACACTATCCTCTCCGGCCGCCCATGCAAGTCTAACAACTACTGGGGCTTCTGTAAAGGGTCCTGGGCCATACGCGAAGATATTCGCAAAGGGCTTACCATTCAGACGATACCAAGCGGCATGTTCAACAGTACGCAGGTCTGGGGTTGTCGGCACTGCCATTTCTCGGGTCCCACCGTAATAGCGCCCGTCCCGGGCAAGAAGAAAATGGAATTGGTGATTGATCCGCGCGTGCGTGAGAGTGCGGTTGGGGTGAGGTATAAATGGATCTTCCTTGCCAAATGCCACGTCAAGCACAAACTGGGTACCAACCTGTCTCCCTCGTCTTCGGATGGCGCAAACTTCGCCTGTCTGATATGCGCTGCTGAGGGCATGGCGTCCGCTGTGTACGGCAATGTAGAGACGCTGATGAGCCATGTGTCGCTGGAACATGGCGGTATGAGCGAGGGGGTGAAGGGAGTGTGTAGGGCGGTTGTGGGCAGGCTGGCAGGTGGGGATGAGGAGTGGGATGTTAATATTCCGACTGTAGACGGGTTGTGATGGGAAATCACATTGAACTCCGATTAAGGACGGGGGCGGGGTGGAGGGAAATACATAAATTGATTAGAAATTTTGGTAGGGTAAGATGAGCAGTAGAAGTGGTGTGCTAGTTTGATACTTGATACCCTTTACTATGGGGGTTTGTTGTAGCATTAGCGTAGGCGGGAGTTACCTGATCCATTACTTAAATCATCATATTTCGAATGTTCAAATTCCTCGTCTCACATGCGTCAATGAGGAGCCCCGTGCTATTAAGAGTGAGCGGAGAATGCGGGTGAACTAGCTATGAGTTGGCGGAATTTTGCTGTATAGTATGCAACTGACGGTCATCTAAGAAATGCCCACATTGGACCAGGAACGAAAACCGTGATAATTCATGATTACATAATCATATTCTGGTGTTCGTAGTCGAGGGTACTAGCATAGAACAAAGATTATATAATACCGTGGTATCGGTATTCCCAAACGCCTCGCTCGTTCTCCTTACCTCAAACTCTCCTAACCCTTGATCATGAGAAAGGAAACTCGTATCCTCCGAAACGCTATTGTTAACCATTTTGATCATTCCAACCCTGCTTCTAGTCCCCTATGATCATGACGGATAAATAGACGAACCCTACTTGCCATCAGACCATATGCTCCCCATACCTGCTTCCAGCAACCGGCCTCCGCTCAATGCTATACCTATGCCCATGCCCGTTTCCCACAATACCATCGTGCATACCGCGTTCATTGACAGAACCACGCATAGCACCTCCAGCACTAGCACCGGCGCCAGTAGCAGCCTGCGCCATGGTACCTCGCGGTCCCTCAGTAGCATCGAAGGGCGCGCCAGCCCAGGTACTGCCATCATGGGTCCCCCACCCAGCCTTCCGGGTCCACACAGCATCATGGAAGCCGTCAAAAGCGCTACGTCCTGCGCCATAGACAAAGGGAGCATGGCGGAGGAGAGGGATGTGGTTGACTGGCCATCATTAATATCATCGGGTCTTATATAATCGAGTTAATGAGGAAAGGCATACAGCGGAAGTCCCAGACAGACGCATACACCATGCGATACGCGCTAAACGCCATGATTGTCCCAATGACCGCACCAGCAAGGATATCGTACCAATTATGATACTCGTCGATCGTGAGCGCGCCGCCAATCAAACACGCACCGAGCACTGGCGCGTACAGCGCAATCAGCTTCCACATAGCGGGGTGGTAGTTTGCGAATACTTTTAACTTGGCATTAAGGTAGAGGTAGAGGAAGACGAAGCCCGCGAACGCGGCGGTCGTGTGCCCGGACGGCATGGACTCGAGCGAATCGTTGATCTCGGACTTGTCGCCGGTGCAGATGCTGCGGTCGTACATGATCTGGCGAAACCCGTTTCCGGCTCGGGTTTGGGAGGCGTCGGGCTTGCAGACGGCGAGGAAGTGAGGACGGAGACCTTGGCTCTGTTATGGTAATGTAGAAGATGGTGTGTGCGAGCGCATACCGCCAATGAGCCACTTGATGAAGACTTGAAACACCGCAGCCGTGATCAACGAGTACAAGAGTCCGATGGTCGCATTGTTGACATCCCAGAAGCTCCGGACGCGGACCTGGCAGATCAAGAAAATGACAATAGGCACCAGAGCCGCGAGGAGAGCAGCTGCCCAGATGGGAATGATCTCGTGGCGAAGCGGGTATGCGAAATCCGGATACACAACCTCGCCGTCCTGGAAGGTAACTGTTTCAATCATCAGCTTCAGCGGCTTCGTATATTCGAGATTGATGCATACTTGCAAAGCTTCTGCTAGGGGCGGGGTCTGCCATGTAGACGCCCAGACCGATTGCTCCCATGACGGCCATGCTCACTATGTCAAATGCTGTTGCCTTTATCCATTGGCCGAACGTGGGCCTAGAGTTCCAAGCTTGGTCTCTACTAGCCGTAGTCGTGTCGTGGTGACGCCTACTGAAGACTCCCGGTTTATCATGGTGAGCGCCTGTCGCTGTTGTAGTATTGGCGTCAATAGGTGCCGAACGGCGGTTGAAGAAGCCCATGCTGAAGATAAGGAGACGTGCGGAGCGGGATGGGAGGGTAAGTAGAAAGTTGGGGTGGTTCAAACTAACTGACAGGGAGGTACGACTTGGACGTTGTTTTAGGGGGGGCAACAAACGGTGGGCCAGAGAGACAATCACTAGGACTGGCACTCCTGTTACTGTTCACTATAGCCTTGCGAAGACGAAACGAACTTGAAGACTTCAGGAAACAAAATATGGACATTTTCCTACATTGACCTTATATATCACCGCTACGACCAGCAACGCAATTGCTTGATCACAATCACACGCCCTTGGTCAACGACATCATTTACGGCGCCAATCCAGTCAAGTGTCAAGCCACAAACAGGCTGGGACCCCAGTCGCCCAATACCACGAATCGTGATATTGCCTATTTCAAGGAACCGTCGCGGAGTTGGACGGCGATCGCACCAGTTTCGCGGGGCTAGACGTTAAGCCTTGGAAGTTGGCAGGAAAGCTTGGTAAAGCTTCGTAGGGATGGAAGCCCTCAAAAATGCTGAATGGCAGATGTGGAAATGGTTTCGCATGAGTAGACGTGTGAGTACGATAACTTCTACCTGCAATGGTGCCCGCAAAGCTGTCAATTCGCTTTAATTTGTTCGGTCTCGATTTTCTACTAGCAATCTGGGATGACGTCAGTCGCAGCGAGCGCCGCCATACCCATCGCCACAATAGTCGGATCGTCAATTAGAGGAATGCTCTCTGATGGAGGAGAATTGAGGCACGATAGTGAGATGCAACATATGAGTCCTCGACCTTAAGGTTGGGATAATTTTGAAATTGAGGATCCAGATTCTTGAAATCAAGAGTCCTGGGCATGCAAGCAACCCAGCGCATTAACCAGGTAAAACAAGGCAGAAATTGGCCAAAGCAATGAGCGTAGATTTATTGATATATTGGTTGTAGGTCTCGACGTAGAGCTGGGACTGCATAGTCGAAGAACTTGCCCTCCGAATCGTAGCACACGCTCCCCGTGAGCCTGGCGTCTCGTTCTCCTTTATTGCTATTTGTAGCGGAGGATTTTTGCAGCACTCCGTAGGCCATGTGAGCCGAAGCTGGCGGGTTTTGAGGGGCATATATGCTGAAATATTATTGCGAGGCTTGCACATACCTCTTCAGAGATCACTGTGTTGCCATAAAGACCCTCGTTTCTTCATCCATTTGTAGTACCGGCCCCGCTTATGAAGGCTGGGCTCCAATATTCATTTTCGCCAGCTTGCGTGTCTACCCAGACCAGGGAATCGGCCATCAGATCGTCGATGACCGCTACGGCTCTCGCGCGTTCCCATGAGAGGTTCAGTTGGAGCATTGACACCGTCACATATCCCAGTACTTGCATAGCTTCTAGCACTGTACTCTGATCTGTGTTCAGCTCTTTCGGCACACTCCGTATTAGAATCCTATGTCCTAGCTTCATGATTGTGAAGCATGAGCCAAGCGGGGATAGCGAGTCTACAGCCCGCGTAATGTCATCGTCCGACACTTGCATTCCTCCCCCAATTCCTCTCCCTCGCTCAATGCGCTTTCGAATCTCAGCGACGGATATTAATCCGCCGTTCTCGGAACGCGTAGCGCGACACTCTTCAACGATGAGCACGCCCAGATTGAAGTAGAAGTCGTTTACGCTCCCACCCAGCAACTGCGCCCATATGCTCTGTCCCTCTTCCTTCTTGCTATCCTTGTCCTCTTTATGATGCGAAGAAGCGAGAAAATCTACGCCTATGGCGCTGCACATGCGCGCAAACTCGGCCCGGAACGCCGGGTTTGCGCGTATGTCCTTGGAATGTGTGATGGCGAAATTGTGGAGGAGGGATTGGAAGACGGAGAGCTGGGTGCTGAGAGACTGCGCCTGCTGCGAACGTAGCGACGCGCCATGGGAGGCGTATTGCGAAGAGGATATTCGCGAAGTGGTCAGGGACGAAAGGCCGGGAGTGCGGCGCGTGCGGTCCATGACGCGGGATGGCTATGATGCGAACGCGAATCGGAGTGGACTCTCAAAGCTTCCCAAGCTGAGTCCAGAACGAACAAAGACAAGTCTAATTCTTTTCCCGTAGGCTAGGGGACTATCGCGCTCGGCAGCCTTCGTTCAGCCCAGGCTTCGTCCGGATATCTTCGGTGGGGAGGGATTCGGGAGCGTTAAATGGCATAAGCTGGGGAAATAGAGAGCCGCAAGTGTCACGATGCAGTTCTTTGGCGATAAATGAATTTAAAACACGGCTTAAAGAAGCACTTGAGCTGAACGTCGGTATTCGACTTACAACAGGGGTGAATGAACGAATGTCGGAAGAGGAAGCAGACTGCCCGCTCTGTATCACGGGGCTTGGATCTATCGGGAGCAGGCGGCGCCACCGGTCGGACCGCCTCCAGCGGCTTCTCTCCACCAGAGCGATAGCTGGTCCCAGCGGCGATGGATCCGGAGCCTGTCCGAGACGGGCGGGGCCCTTAGAAGTAGCCTCACGGCGCCAGAACTTCGCCAGCCCCCTCCGTCACAAATTCACAAGACACCGAAACTGCCCCACCGCTCCCCGATCCCGTGAAATTGCTGGCTGTTCCGATGAAGATTTTCCTGTTAACACTAGCTCCCGCCCGTGCCCGCTATCCACCATTCTCCGCCATACGTTCTTCGAGAGACTATTCCATGTTCCCGCCATGGATCCCGCTTCTCATACGCATTGCGTGCTGTTACTAGATTTACCTCCATCAGCTCTCGGCGGTATCGACCTGCTTTCCTTTTCAACCACTCCCCGATTCCGCGGAATCAAGAACCTTCCTCCCGGACTGCATTTCGTCTTTGCCGCCAGCGATGCTTCGCTCTCCGTTCGCCACGGGGCGTGGTTCTACGTCACGCCGGGCGCTGGGCCACCGCAAGTATTCATCAAGAAATGGGATGCAGCAACTGAGGAACTTGTGGGAGAGACTTCGCAAACTGCAGTCATGCGATGGCGAGCAAACCTCGGCAGCATTTGGAAGGACGGACTGACGCCCTACCGACAAATAGTTCAATCAACAGATGACGATAAGGAATATGATGTAGTCGAGGAATCTACAGATTGGAGTCGATTAACCTCGGGGATCGGCCCAACCATGCTGTCACGAATCACTGGGTTGAACCCCGATCACTGGAGTCTCACATCTGCTTCATCGGCCGCACAGGATCTAGAACATATCCCGGGCCTTGAAAGCAGCAACAGTGTTATCCACCCTGAGAAGGAACTTCACTTTTTACCAATCAATCTGAAGCAGACATGGAGGGAAGGAGCGACTGGGCGAGAACGAACGGAAGCCGCACAAGATCGGTCATGGTTTCTTGGAGACCTTATTGACAAGCATTGCAAGGGGAGAGATGTTCGAGCTCGTGAATCCGAAATCCTTGGAGAGCTGCAGTTTGCTTTCCTCATGGTCCTGACGCTGAACAATAATTCCTGCCTGGAGCAATGGAAGCGGTTGTTGAGGCTGCTGTTCACATGTCGACAGGCGGTTCAACAGCGTCCTCACTTGTTCACTGAACTACTAAGGACCTTGAAACTGCAATTGAGCCACTGTGCGGATATGGAGGCAGGCATGTTCGACCTGAACGAACAGGGTGGAGGCTTCTTGAAACCGCTCCTTCGAAAGTTTCGCAAAGGCCTCGACGACCTTGATGGAAAATGGAAGATGGACATTGTGGATGAATTTGACGATCTTCAGGATTACTTGCGGGAACAGTATGGATGGGAATTGGACGATTCGTTTGTAAAACACGGAATGCTTCAATTGGAGGATGGTGAGCAAGTAGAAATGGATGTCAATAGTGCAGATGAGGACGATGAGACAGGCGAATATGCTCCGACCATTGTTGAGCTTACACCATCACAAATGCGGGAATTGGGGCGAAATGGTATCAATCATACATCCGATAACGAAATGGCTGAGGATGAAGAGGACGTAGGCCTTGAGGATATGGATACGCGATACTGAAACTAGGGGTACGGCGCTTTCACTCACTGGAGTCGAACTTTGCACCTGCTAGCAAAGTGTCATCATCTTATCGTCTCATCAAGGAGGTTGGGACAATAGTATGTGCATTTCGGTGAATCGGATTGGGCATCGAGCGTACTCGGACGTTCCGTCAAGCAATTCCGGACCCCTACCATTGACCGTTTCATGGCACTCGCATTGGCCGAATATCTAGGAGCAAAGCCGCTGAGTCCAGGCCTTGGTTGCCGACCGATTCGGAATACAGCTCGTTAAAAGAAAGGGAATGTTCTTGAAAGCACTTCAAGCATAGGGGCCGGGCCCATATGAAGCCTTGAAGAGATTTAGTGTAAACCGTTAACCAAGATCCTAGCGTTTGGCAAGCAAAAAATAGAAAAAGGTGGGACGCCAGGACAAGGTCAAAAGTAGGGGAAACACTAGAAAAGCCTACCGGCGTGTCAAACTTCCCTGAAATCGGCCCCTCTAACACAAGTTTTAACTCTTCTTTTGCTGATCCGTAAGGCCACCAACACGGCCTTACAACAGCATCCAAAGTATGCATATGACTTCATCGGGCTATCTGCTCGCAACGTGATGTTTCAAGAAGTTGTGAGTGGCGAACGTGGCGACGTTTCATGCGTGCGTCGAAACTTAGCATTAGCATCGATAGCATCCGACAGTGAGGACGAAACTACAGCCCCCAAATACCAGCATTGCGGCTAAGCCCTTAACAGAGCCCGTAGTTTGAACTCACTTTGCCCTGTACACGCTACTCCTCCGGTTCCCCCTCGCATCCGTAATGTATCAAACTCAGTGCTATAGAGGGGATGCTGAAGCGGCGAAGGCTGGTTCATGTGCGACGTCACAAGCCTGATCATTGGTTCTGGGACCGTGAATACGATTGAGCCGTGCGAAGGAGCATGGGGCATTTGAAGGCTTTTGCAAGGCTTGATATCTGCTTGGCTGATGAGAGAATGCTCGATGCTGGACTGTGCTCGCTTCAAGGACCAAGACCGCAACAGCAAATGATCTGCTCCACGCGTCTGCGGTTGTGAATAAGAAGCCCGGGAATGCGCTCATTGCCACTTCTTTCGTGTGCCCAGATTTCACCTTGGAATTCCGTATAGACGTTTGCAGAGGTTTCTTTAACGACCTTTGTCTTTTGACTGTTTACCTCCAACATCTATGAATCCAATAACACCTTTACGGAGAGAAACTTAGCCAAATTAATCAAGATGGAAAAACAAGGCGGTAAGTACCTTCTCCTGTTTAGGTGTTGTTGCACCTCTACCATTTCCGCGTGGGTTTAACGAGCTGAGCGCGCCGCAACCACTCATTGTCGCGCTCGTATGCCACAAAACGCATGTTCGCGCGCCTCACCCGCAATACGAAAACGAAGTGGCTTGATGTAGCTTCGCGCAGTAGCATCGCAATCGCAAATCCCATATATATTTTAACTACAAGATTAAGATTAGAAGAAAAGAAAAATATTCTAGAGCAATAGCGCTAATATGTGAATTGAATAGTACCAATGAACCAATACCCTATCCCCGACCCAGTAACCGGGCAACAACCACCCGTCTATCACTCCGACCCAAATCATCAGCAATATCAACAGACCCAAATGTACAGCCATCCGCAGCAAGAAGGCCAGTCCGCTTACGGCGGCTCGCCACCACCCCAGGGCATGTACGGACAGCCGCTGCAACAGCAACCCATGCAGATGAGTGCACAAAACGGGCAGTATGGACAGGGTGGGCAACCCGGCATGCCGCCACAGCAGAGCGGAGGACACGCGTACCAGAATGTGACGCCGCTAGGCGGGCTGAATAGGTCGCCGGCACCGGTAGATTGTCCGGCGTGTGGGCAGAGGGCATTGACGACTACGCATTTGGAGACGGGGAACACGACGCAGTGAGTATATTCCATTCCTCTACTGAATCCATCCACTTCGTCCCCAATTCTATTCAATTTCCCATTTTCAAAACGGATGTGAAAACTCTATTAAGACACAAGATTGGCTTCTCTTTTTGAAGACGAAAAAAGGATATAGGAATGGAGGCGCCCTATTTATCCACTCTCGAGTTTATTTTTGTCTTGTTGGATCGAAGCTGATGTCGAGAAACAGTGCATGGGCCCTCATCGTCTGCTGCCTCACCTGCCTAGGCTGCATCCCTTACCTCATGAGCTCGCTCAAGGACGTCCAGCACAGGTGCTCCAAGTGCGGCGTCCTGCTCGCGACATGGCATCGCTCCGGCAGCGCAAACGTGCATATTCATTCTTAGACAAAACCCCATCATCTCCCACGATATTGGCACGGATGAGAGATCTGGGGGCTAGAGATATTTGTGGGCCGACGACTTTCTGAATGGCTCGTGTGACGTGTACGATTTTATCGTGTTGGCGGGGAGCGAATTGTGGATGAATGGAGCGAGATGCATGGTACCACGGGGTTTTGGTTTTGGTTTTGGTTCTTAGTCTGCTTTGTTCCACGACGCTGTGTTATACTATTTTATCATTAAGCTCTCTTTACCTGGGCTTAGCTTGTGTCTACTGGAGGGTTGGGAATATTTTGATACGAATGGATTCCGGCGATCGTACGGAGTTGAGGGAGGGCTAGAACAACCTGTCCAATGCGCCGAAATAGAAAAATAGAAATAGAAACCGACATGAACTTTCCGTAACCCAATTTTCTCAGAAACGCACACATTCACAACAATTGCAATGTCAACGCAAAACCCCTCAATTCCCCCGCACAAACTACTGCGCTCGTGACTTAAGCGCGGCTCTCGTCTCGAGACGCAACATCCTCAAGAATCATAAGCCTCAAAAGTCTTAACTACTTTGGCCCCCTCCGCCAAACCTCCATGCCGCAGCAGAATCTTCCAAATCGAGTAATCGTTTCGTCAAAACATGTACTCACCCGGCCTTCGGAAAAACATGCATGCATGTACAACCGGAACATGGAAATGAAACGCTGACTTCAGCGATATGGTATTCTCTAAACGCGGTAACTGTAGAGCAAGATATAAGGGAGTGTACCACATGTGATGGTGTGTGGGGGAGGGGGTGGGGGCGCATACAGCAGCAAAATGGAAATTTCTCCGTCTTATTCAAACTGAAGCGTTAGAAATGGGGGCCAAATGTATCCAATATTCATCTTCATGCATGCATATACTTTTTCTTCACTCCGTCTACCGAACCATGCATGCCGCCTTCCATTAAGCCCCGTTACTATCACATTCGAGAACCCAGATGCCTCCCAAGAAATTCTAACAGAACATGAGGGTAAGTAGATACTCTAGAAATCAAGCCTGAATGGCCCTTCCCAGCGCCCCACCCGTAAACTGCTGATTTCGACCACCGCCCGCCCTACCCGGTCCGCGGGGTCCACCTCCCCTTCCACGTCCTCCCCTTCCACCTCGGCCGCCCTGGCCGCCCTGCCTCTCAAACGCGTTCGCCATGCCCTGCGTCCGCTGTTCGAGTGTTTTCTCATTCGACTCGATAAGCCCAGACGCCTTGTCGCTGAGGGTTAGAGCCAAACTTTGCAGTCTAGAAAGTTCAACGCCCTTTCTGAATATGATGGCCGCGTTGACCTGGTCGAGAGCCGCAGCAAGCTCTTCGTGGGATATCATCTTGGATACTACGGCCGAGACCTTGCGTTCGGGGAGCTCGAACATGGAAGCCAAGGTTGAGATGGCGAGTGTGTCGTAGAAGGGTGCATACGTGAAGAGGTAGGTCCGTAGACCCTCCTCTTGAATCTGCGCAGAGAGCATCTCCTTGATCTTGGCCGAGTTGGCTATTAGGTCCCAGATCTTGATCGAGTTTATGAACTCGGCTGCTTTCTTCCACTCGCCCGCTGATAGTGCCTTCGACGCTTGCATGACGTGGTCGCGAGTGTTCTCCGGTGGTCCGGTGAAGATCTGGCGCTCATGGTACTCTAAGAGACGGCGGTATGTCTTGCTGATGACTCGCTTCTTGATATCGGGCGAGGAGCCAACCTGCGCGAGAAGAGGAATCTCAAGCAGCATGGAGCAGGTGAGGTACACGCACTCGAGAAGCTCAAGATTGATGTGCATATGAAATGGAAGCTGTCGCTGGCGCTCTAGCCGCTCCTGTTCGGGAGAGATTTGCGAGAATCGTTGCATCTGGAGACCTTGAGCGAGAAGCTCCTTCTGCCTATTGCTACCGCATATTTCCTGGAGGGAGGTTTGTGCCTCATACACGAGACCTGCTCGGAACGCACAGAGGCCGACCTGTACCAGAGCACGGTTAAAGAGGATTTGGGTATTGACGTCAAAGTTGCTAATTGTCTCTTGCAAATGGGACATGAGTAGCATGTCACGGGCCTTGTAATACTGGTCGTGTAGAGCGAAGAAGTAGACCTGACAGAGCATTGCCCGTGCCCGAATAATACCTTCGCTGTGTTGGAAGAGGTATGTGCAAAGAGTTTGGACGAGAGAGGTGGTGTCGCTGGAGCGGGAGCGGGGTGTGATATCGGAGTCAAGGTTAGATGGGAGTTCTTTCCAAGTGTTGGACTCAAGGATGGTGACGACTTGGGAAGGCTATATCAATTAGAACCACAACTCGCTTTGATTGGATGTGATGCCATACCTTGAAATATACGTGCTCCAGCCGCCGCATGACCACACGGTTGAGGCTGTCCTGCGATTGGTCGAGCTTGAGGTTCTTCCTCAAGGCCTCCATGTAGACTAAGGTGCGGACTAGGTTAATGTATAACGACGTTTCATCAGTCAGCCGCTCAACATATTCTGCGGTATGCGGGTCAATGTGTTGGAGAGAACGAGTGAGCTCGTCATCCAGCCTTTCAACAAACGAGACAACACTGCCAGGTATGCGGAAGACTTCGCCGGGGGTGATCGTGGGTAGCTTCTCATCGTCTTCCCATTCCTCAGCATTCTCGATGACAACAATGTCCTTATTGCCTTCGAGGATCTGAAGTAGTTTGGTAAATTCCTGCTCAGCCCTACGCGTGTGTTAGTAAGTGTTTGCATGAAAGCCAGACCGTAGTCCACGTACAGCTTCCACTGCTCCTGCGCCATCTGATTACCTGTGCCGGACGTCAAGTCAAACCTAGTTGAAATGAGTGTTAGTAGCACCCGGATACGCTGGTAGTCGCTAATGGAGACATCA
This sequence comes from Lojkania enalia, assembly GCA_010094045.1. Classification (NCBI taxonomy): domain Eukaryota; kingdom Fungi; phylum Ascomycota; class Dothideomycetes; order Pleosporales; genus Lojkania; species Lojkania enalia. Next base: position 205,052 of record ML986638.1, read on the forward strand.
AACAGCTTCTCTAACGTCCGAATATGCTCCAACCGGTCCGTGTTCTTCCTTCCTCTCTGCTCGACAATAGACCTCAAATGCTTGAGAATGCTCTCAGGCGTATATTGCACCGCCCTACCACTTCGGTCAACCATGGTGAAGCCCTCATCGTCGGGGGCAGCGATAGCTTCCCCAGGATCGATGATGGTGCGCTTGGGCTTCTTCGGAGCAGCAGCGGCTTCATCGACGATATCCTCTCGCATAAATCCTTCTTTGTCCTCCCGGTACGCATCAATGTCCTTTTGATATTCTTTGTTATTCTTCCTGATGCGCTGACGAACGGCATTGAGGCCACGGGTATTGATGGCGTTCATTTTCTTGGGGGTAACCTTTTGCTTCTCAATGGTCTCGAGCATGACTGTCTCTAGGTCCGCAACAGCTTTAATATACAGCTTGGGAACCCTTCCATCGTTTTGCTTGATCAGGGCCGGGACCTGGCGGTTCAACTTGTCGTACTCTACGGAATTGTCAGCCCTCTGCCCCGCTTCAAAGTATCTTCGGCGTGTGGAATGCCACTACACATACCCGTCGATATGACTGCCCAGTCATTAATCTTCTCAGCATTCTCGATAAGGCGGATGGTGCCTTCCAGCTCATCATAGCGCTTGTCTTTGCCGCTCTTCAACTGCTTCACGCGGTCCTCGTCGTCGCTCTCCTCTGATTCACTAACATCCCTCAAAAAACGAGCGGCGCCCACTTCATCGCCGCTTGATTCTTCGTCTTCTTCTTCGGACTCCTCCTCAGATTCCTCCTCGGATTCTTCTTCAGACTCTTCCTCCTCGCTGTAGAGCTCTTCCTCACTTGACTCCTCGCTGGAGCTGTCGCTGGCTGTGAAGAATCGGGACATATTGGGCTGTCAAACGTGCGGCCTGTCCTGGCGTCTCGAGGGTTGTTGTGGCGTGCACCGTATGAGGCGTGAGTAATATCCTGGTGAAAGAGACTGTGGACTATCGGAATTTTGACTCAAAGTGGGTGATTGGTCCGTGCACGCATTAAAATCACGTGATGAGGGGAAAGTTTTAGCGCTCTAGTCACTCAACTCTTAGGGATTAACGACATCTATTAAACGGTCGACTGATGCATAACTAAGTATACATACTTCAAAAGGCTCTGGAATGCAAGCATATTAAAGTAGGAATAAAGACTAATTAGAAAAGATAGAAATGAGGCTATTCGCGGATTGAGTCAAGCCTTGAATCATTCCTAGGTTCCTCCGAGACTTGCTGTAAAGATTGTTGCACTGAAGAATTTGGACTGTTTCCAGAAGCCAGTGTTCTTCTCCCGCTCATCATAAAGCAGCGTCATCTCCAGGGCATAGGTTCACCTGCATATCGACTCGGAGCTTCCCCACTGATGGCCGGTAGGATCTAGCAATTCACAATACTAGGTACAACCACTTGCGTATCAATCAGACAAGTTATAGACTTAGATGACTCTGAGTGCTACTGCTGGAAAAAAAAATTCATAGCTGAGCTATATTTATATGAATACTAGTAAAAGTACATTTGCCCCATCCACAAAAGATCTCAAAACATTTTCAACTGCTCTCCATCAAAAACGGATATACTCCTCTGCACCGTGAAAGCAGGAGAACCAACTGGCCTCGTCCAAAACCACCGCGGGACGATGGAATGGTGACTCATGTTGGGAATCACCCAATTCCGACTCACGTATGGTTCAGCCATGATGCTTCGGTTGCCAAATGATACTAAAGTCATATCTTCACCGCGTCCGTCTGCATGCGTCCCGCAGAGTGGAATAAAAAGGATGCAATCTGATGCCACCTACGCGTGATGCCTGTCGTAGCTTACGGTGGCCCCGCTAGGCCAATCATCCGAAGCCATAGATGCTGTTTTCTCGTATCCATGCGGTTGAAAGCTGCTGCTGTTCATCCAGTAAACGTCGCAAGTGAAACCCCAGACGGTCGACTATCAAAGTCTTCGGATGCATTCGTTGTATTCAATGGTCGCATTGAACACAATAGGAGATAAAAAAAAATACTCAACGTAAATTCGGACTGATTCACTGCCAATGCCCTTGACTCATGAATCCTTCTTCCAATGTGCGATCCTCCAGCGTTCTAATGAAATCCCTATTCCCTCTTCCGTGTTGATTTCCTGCTCGGGAACCCCTTCTCCTTGCACTAGCGCCCTCTGGCGCCCCGTCCGGCGGAGGCGGGTAATAAGCGGGTGACGGTTGTAATCGAATTGGTGCATTTGGATCCAGGTGACTAATGACTCTTTGAAGTGCAGGTGGTATACCTGATTGTTGTTGATCCATAGTAGATGCGCGCTGTCTGCCTGCACGAGTAGTCGCTTGTGCGTAAAGATTCTGAGGCTGGTTGTATTGGCGAGCTTGTTGGGGTTGCATCATACTCATTTGTTGACCGTAAGCTGGCTGTGTTGGGTATGGCGGTGGTGCACCTTGGTGATTCGGACTGTACATGGCATTGTACATATTGGGTCCTTGTGCGTGCGGGTTCTGTGCAGCATATTGGTTCATCTGCATGTTAGCATATGCAGCATTTTGGGCTTGTACGTGCGCTTGCTGCTGAGCGGCAGCCTGTTGCTGTGCTTGTGCTCGCTGTTTGCTCATCCCTTCGTACCGTTGCTGCTCTTGTACACCTGGAGCTGGCGATCTGCTTGAGCCTGATCGTAATGTCATTGGCGGAACGAAGGGACCAGTAAACTTGGCCTGCGTAATGAACGGGTGCAGTTTGGCCTGGTTCGGTGTCCACCGCTCGAGGGGATTGAGATTTAAGAGACCCTGGGCGAAATCAATGAAGGCTGTTCGATTTGCCATTTCTAGTGATCCTGTAAGCAATAAATTATGCGCCTGTGGAACAGCTCTACTCACCTCTCTCAATCTCCGCTGGTTTCATGTTTTTCCTGGGCATTGGATAGTTTTTGATGATTTCCGGTAAGGTTGTTGCCGAGAAGTACTTCTTGCTTGGCTGCTCTTTTGTGCCATGTTCACGTGCATACGTCTCCATGGATTTCAGGTGGTACGTTCTTCGCCCGTACTCATCCTGACGCTTCTCGAAGAATTCGCCTGATTGCTTGCCCATTTCTAGCATCCACGTTGGGGGGAGCCCAAGCATTTCAGTTATTCTCGCGACCTGGTTGTACTCTGATGACCCAGGGAAGAGCGGTAGCCCAAGGAACAATTCCACAACAATACAGCCCAACGACCACATGTCAATCGCGGCAGAATATCTAAGCCATCTATTAGTCGTAAGCAGCATAAGCAGGAAGGGAGGCTTACGGTAGACCTAGTAACACCTCGGGAGACCGATAGAATCGTGACTGGATATATGTATAGACTGTTTGCCGTTCATCACATGCGGAACCAAAATCGATGATCTTGATTATAGGACTTTCTAGACTGGAAAAATGGTCAGTCTGATCTCAACCCACATGTGGTGAACAAGGCATACTTTTTGAGCAAGATGTTTTCGGGTTTAAGGTCACAATGGATCAATTTTGCCTTTCCGAGTAGAGCAAGACCATTGATCAACTGTTGTGCGAACACCCTGACTAGGGTTGTTGACAAGCCGCGGAACTGATTCTGTTTAATTAGTTCATACAGGTTGACGCTCAAAAGCTCAAATACGAGGCACAGGTGTTGTCTATGTATAAAGGTATCCTTGAGCCGCAACAGGTGATGGTCGTCGTTCTTATCCATTTGCTTGTTCAACTGCAAAGTATCAGAAAGTACAACCCAAGATCAAGAATAGAGGGCTACAAACCAGGTCAAGCACTGAGACCTCCATCATACTCTGGTTGAAATATGCGGTCCTATTCTTAATAACCTTTACCGCTACTACCTCTTGCGTCTTGAGATTTTGACATTTTACCACCTGTCCAAATGTACCCTGGCCTAGGACATCTAGAATTAAGTACCGGTTCTTGTGACCCGACTCTTCAGACCCTAAAATGTCATTGACGTACAGAATATAGTCACTGTCTTCGTTATCGTAGCCATCGTTCTTGACGCCTTTACTAGGTTTTGTGAGGACGCGGCGCGGATTTCTCGAGGATTCGTATTTGAAAGCCGGGTTACATATCCTGTAGGTTGCAGGTAGATGGGTGGTTAGGGCTTGAAGGGGCTATTTCACCACGTTATTAGTCAATCCCTCCGCGCACCATAAGCGCCAGACTCACACTTATGAAGCCTCCTTCAGGGTTCGCGCGGCGGAACGGTGGCTGGGCATTGATCTTGGGCTCTAGGTCGGCTGTATTTGCACATTTTGTGAATTTTGGAACGGGCCCCCGCCCAATGGGGGGTAACTGTGGGGGGTTGGAATTCACTGCCCTAGGAGACCGGGCCTCTCTATTGTATACGGCATTCAATTGTGCAGTCGCACTCTGCGGGTAGAAGCTCTCGGGGCTTATGTTAGATTGTATGGGCGGGAGTTGGGGTGCGTGCGGTCTTGAAGCTAAAGCGCGCGAATCAGCATGGGGGACCAAGGATTTACTGTAAATAAAAATGGCTTACTGGGAGGGGAATAATAGCTGTTCGGCGGTGACATGTAGGGGTTATTCCTTGTAGGGCTTTGCCTGCTATTCTGCGTCTGCGGGCTGAAACTCGTGTAGTTCTGGCCGCCCTGTTGAGTCGACCCGTTGTATGGTGACATTGGGGAAAGGTTCATGGGTGAGTATCTCCGTGCGGCGGTGCTCTCCTCCTGCTGCAAAAACTGCTGCGAGTGTCTGTGTTGGTGCCCCGCTCGCGATGAGCTATACTTTGGCTTATTGTACGGGTCTACGTCCTCCATGGGTACATCACCGTCGCCATCGTTGTATTCGGGACCGCGGCCATGTGGGGCGCCGGGGGATGCTAGTGCCATAGACTGCGTCCGTGAAGGCGCCGCCGGCGAGTTATACGGGTCTTGCTTCATTTGCTGTGAAGCATTCGGGTCCCTCTGAGAGTGCTGGGGGACTGCCATGCTGTGGGGAGCGTACCGCGCCTGGCGGGTCGAGACCGGGGACTCGGTATAAGTCCACTGTTGGTCCATAGCACTCAGGAAATGGATGAAGGGAGCGTGTGGCGGTAAGAAGGAGGCTTAGTGGGGACGCAGCCGATTCAGCTGGTGACGCAGGTCAATTTGCGGTTGGCATACCGAATCGCACCGCTTCGTGGGGGTGAGGACTGCCGCTTAGGAAAGGAGTGCGTGAGAAGAGAACAGGTATCACAGGCTGGATAGCAGGGAGCGTCAGTCGTAGATGCGATGGCCGGGAACGTGCGTACGGGCGGTCTCGAGGACGTGTGTGAGGGCGAGAGTAGTGAAAGCGGAGGCGGGGGGTGAGTCGTGCCGCGAGGCTGCAACACCGAGAAGCGAGCCCGAAAATGCGTGGCGGCGAGGGCAGAGGGGGCGCGAGGGTCTGGCTGCGGTGCACAGCAGTGCAGAAGCAGGATAGGCGTTGGAGAGAGGGTCTTGAGGAAAAATGTCGAGCATGAGGTAGCGTCGGGCAGGCAGGCTGGCTGAGGTGATGTGCGTGCGAGCTGCCCGGCGCCAGACGCCAGACGCTGTCCACGCCAACAGAACAGCTGGGCAACAATCCAAAGGCTGGCGAAAGCGGCCTAGCGTGCCTCAGGAGAAGCCTGCGTGTGTCTCGAGAAGCAAGCAGCACCGCTCGCACGCATTCTGCGTTTATTTCCTCCACCTCTGCCCAAGCTTGCCCACCTGGCGCCGAGTTTGACTGCGCGTGTCGGGCCCTATTTACAGCACCAATACGGCAATTGACCCGTGTCCCATTTCCATCGCCGCCAATGCCCTCGCTGCCAGCAGCCACAGCCGGCGCCCAATACTGCTGCGCCACGCCTCCTTGGGCAGGCGCTGAACGGACCGTACACGACCGGCGCAGCGCGGTGGCATCGTCCTGTTTGCGCCATCTACGGAGTTCTCTGTAGATTGAATTATCAGGCAAAGAATCTGCCGTGAAGGAATCGTCTTGTCCGTGAAGGAGTTGCTCTTGGTCATCAAATCTCATTTTTGATGGCCATGTCCGCGTCGCCAGCTTGTCGAGCAGGCGCTACTACTGGGTTGCACTTTCCGTTGCTGGAACGACCATCATCATAGAATTGCCTATCAACTCCAGTTCTCCCAGGAGCGTGAGAGCTAATTGCTAGGCCTCGGCCGTGCCTGGGGCATTGGACCGTGTCCGGCTGGCATGGACAGCGAACGGCTGCGAAGCCCGTCTAGTGACTGTAGCTCGAGAAGCAGGCAGACGACGCCTCGAAGCACAGAAACGCGGATTGCGGCTAGCATTGTCGCAGCAGACCCGTGTCACACATAGCGCGCTCCGAGACTTTTAATTTCTTCGGCGAAACTCCCATTGCATAGAAGGGCGCTCATGAGGTAAGAAATTGAAAAAGGAAATTGCACGTATTACCCGCGGACTTGCTCATGGTTGGGAAAGTTTTGGAGCCGAAATAGCATCAGCAACACTCGCCTACCCTCGCTTCTGCCCACTCTATCGCGATGCTGTATGTTGTAGAAGTCTCGTGAACGGGCATCAGAAAGACCTAGCGGTATCCGACACTAATATCAGCTATGCATACCAATTAGACCCGTCTCTCCCACATAGCCACCATGTGCTAAAACAAGTCTCTCGACAAGTTCCCGACATAGCGTCATCACCGCCTCAGCCAGCAACTTTTGCAGCTATTTTGTCAACCCATCATACTTCAACCCATCAGCACCATCCCACTTCCCCTCCTTATCAAAAATTGATTTGACAATCTGTCCTCCCCTGGTCGCCAAAATAGAAAGTAGCGTATCGCTCAACTAGTCCGCATCAGCACTTCATCAATATCCGGAAATACGTAGTCCGCAGACGACTGGAGAGGCAACTTACACCATGGCTGCTCTCACAGCACCCTTGCAACCACACTCCCGCATCCCGACTAACCTTGCCCTCTTCAAATGCAACCCTATAATCCCTCTGCACCGTCCACTTCTCTCCCTCCAGATCCCCACCCGGCATCAAGTACCTCGCATCTTTGAGTAGCAACTCATGCAAGTCCCGCTGGTACCCCGTAGCTACAAATACGGCATCTACGTCTAAAATATCAGTCCGCTCCTCTGAATTCGGAACATCCGACAAATACAGCGGGCTCTGGTCTCTGACAACCAGTCTTACGCCGTCTTTAATTATTGGTGAGCTCTGCACATCCTCTACGCAGCGGTAGGGCATGATACGGTGTGGCCAGGTTTCTTCGGCAGAGGCCGTGTTGCCGAGCCGGATGCGCTGCATGTACAGCGTTTCGTAGATGCGCTCGAGAAGGTTTAGACGCACGACGCCGTAGTTTGTGTTGCGGTCTTGCGTAATGCTGGAGCTGCGGAGGGTGGGCGTACGCGAGAATGTGCTGTCCACGCGCGAAGGGTTGAAGATCTCGTTTACGCTATAGACCATTAGAAATCTTACATGTATTTTTAGACGTTTCGCAGAACTTACAAGGGGGAGTCGTCACTGGGCCGTAAAGAACCCTGTTTAATCAATAGTCTCGTCTTTGAATTCGGATAATTCGAATGCAAGAAGTCGAATATTTCCGCCGCACTCTGCCCATTCCCCACCACTGCGATCTTATACGAATATTGTGTATCTTTTAAAAGTTCGCAAGATGCTTGCTGGAACTGAGATGAATGTATCACCCGCGGATGATTCGTCGGGAACGGCTTCGGGATACTAGCTCGTCCCCCCGCTGCGATAACAACATGCCTCGTTCGTCTCGCAGTCAACTTTCCCGTCTCAAGGTCCCGTGAGACAACCTTGAACATCGTTACCTCTCCCTTGTTCCCATCCTCAGGTATAACGCTAAATACCTCCTGCCCATAATGCACTACCTCGTCAAACCACGCCGCACACCACCGCATGTAGTCCTCATACTCGACCCTTTGCGGCAAAAAAGTATTCAGATTCATAAAGTCCACGAGCCGTTGATTCGCATGCAGGTAGTTCACGAACGTGAACACGCTCCGCGGATTCCGCAGCGTGGCCATGTCTTTCAAGAACGTAATCTGCATCCTGGCACCCGGAAGTAGCATGCCCGCGTGCCACGCAAATTGTGGTTGCCGCTCTAGAAACACGACTTTCGGAGAGTGCGTAGTGAGGCCGGGTAGGTAGAGGGAGGCGTCGGTCCCGTCTTGCGCGTCGTGCAGGGCGGTCGCGATAGCAAGAGAGGCTGGGCCGAAGCCTATGCATACTAGGTCGTGCAGTTCATCCTCAAGCGTATAACGAAGATGCGAACGGTTTCCTAAACAGGAGAATTGGGGGTCAGAAAAGGAATCGGCGAAGCCGTTGGCGTTAGTGAATGCTTCCTGGACAGCAGGAGCGGGGCCAATTTCGTTGCGTAGCAGACTGTCGAAGTCGGCATGCGGACTCATGGTGTCTTTTTTTTTGGTGAGGAATATTGATGGATAAATGGGTAGATCTGAGCTGGTTTAGTAGCTATCCGCCGTTGGACTCGGAACACCGGACGGATTCTTACAACACAAGGTATTGATTGTAGGTACACCGACGCACAGAACACTTATCACACCGTTCTTCTGAAGGTATAAATAATATAATTTGTGTCGTACAGAGCAACCGAACGGAAATTAAGCACGTTTCTGAAGCAAACCGTCAGCGGCTTAAGTTCTTGAATGGATGACGCAGTGCACCATCCCGGACCCTTTGATTTCCTCCCGTCCACATTAGCTTTGCATACTTACGCAAGAGCTAGGCTATGCAAGCAGGAATACCCCTATCTTCGAAAATCCACGAACGTTTCTCGATGCTGCTTTACCGCAGGTAGTTTTGAATGGTGCAAGCTATTTGGGTGGCACAATGAGCCGTACCCGAGGTCCATTTTGAAAAAAGAAACCTTCTGCTGATTTCTCCGATTCTGGGGGCTCTCAGGAGAGAATGGCACGATTATTTCGTGCAGGGGCAGCTCATGCCGGCCCGCGAGAGACAACAGCAGGGAGCCGCTCGTACCAGCAAAGGGCTTCAACGTACGTTGAGGTCAGGGATCAGCGGGATACACGCCAATCTGATGATCTGATAACGGAATATCGGACCCTACTCGCTCTCATGCCGTCAAAAACTAGGCATGAAGAAACCCTAGTCAGTCATTACGGGTGCAAAATTTTTTTCAAATGCCCCGCACTGTGCTTCCTTTTCGTCGTAGCGAAGCTTAGTCTGCACGGGATGGGCGTGGTTGCAGAGGAAAAGTGTGGCCAGAGCTTGGCAGCGGGGCACTTGAGTTTGATTGTCAATCTGATTAGATTAGATATCGAAGAATCTCCGAGACCGGCCCTCATAAGACATCTTAATCCTTCGTCATCCTCCACCATATGCAGCGTTCGCTCAGAGACCTTCTGTCCTAGGTTAGCATGACTTACGCTGATCCAAGCACTAGACTAGGAAACCCGGCGGGAGACCAAGCTTAAGGTACGAAGTTGACTACACAGAATCGTTGCCTTGCTTAAACCAGTACTTCATTAAACTAGCCTTGCTAAAAGCAATGTTGTATTCGGTGCTGGTGGCCTTTTTTGTTCTTTGAGAATGTACCAAAAGCTGGTGGGAGGTAGATACCCGGCTTGGACCGTGACGTGTGTCCTCGAATAGTCCAGCGATGTAGACTCTAAAGTCTTGGATATCGAGCACTACGGCGTCATACGAAGCCTAGATGCATCTGCTCGTATTCTCGCTTTGTAGGTGTGGTACTTCAGAAAGGGTCTTTTTTAGATTCATTAAATCCTATTGGCTCGATCGACTGACTCCCACATGCTATTTGCTATCGTGGACTCAGCGCCGTCAAGGATCGCCTGCCCTTTCCCGGGTTGTTGGCACTATATATGTGTATCTTCAGGCGTTAGCGTGCCGTGGATGCAGCTTGTTGGGGGTGCAAGTTGTTTCTCTCCAATCAGGAACAAACAGCTCGGTGAGCTGAATTCCACATATGGATACCTGAAATACATCATCTCCCTAACATGGTTTAAAAGAGGTGCGAGTCTGTTAAACGCAGCCGGAGCCTTCCGGTAAGAGCTCCGTAGAACGGTGACCAGGGAGGACCGAACTTCTTGAAGTCCGAGCGACGGTTGTATCGCGGGTTGGAGGGCAACTGTTCCATCGACGCCGAGCCGAATGCGCTGGTGGTCATAGAGTGATGTTGTTTGTTCCTTGCCCTTATCCGTGAAGATAAGGATCTATTCATCACTCGGCCGGTAACTGGAAGCCATTATGCCGCAAACTTGGATACAGATTCAATTGACTGGTGGCAGTGTAACTAAGGAAACTCAAGACTCCTATTGGAATATATGCCACATAGTAAGATGTCCAGAGATCAGACTGAAACCAAAGTTAGTTTGCGAGATGACTGCTATATTTAAGTAAAGTAATGAACACCGACTACGAGGTTGTTTCCGACGTTCACAGTTCCATGAAAGAGTGTCCAGTGTCTGGTCAAATTGAAAGCACATTACATGTAACGAGAAGGTATCAACCGCACGGACGATTTCACATAGAGTAGTTTAAACAATATTGTAAATTTTTAATCTCTCAAAAGTTGGAGATGCCTAAGATTCCATTTTATGTCTTATGCCTGTCACCGTGACTGCGTGTCCATAAGCCTACTGGGGGGTGAAGGATACAAGTTATCCCCGGGTATTGTAAACGAAGCGGATCGATGACGAGAAAGATTGAAGGCTGCGTGGGTTAGGCTTGGAACGTGCTTAAGCAGAGATCAGATGAGGCGTCTGCGTTGGGGTTAGCTCTAGATTGGTGGAGATGCATCGCAAAGCTCACGGGATGACGACACCATCGCTAAAGCTACCGTCTCACCTACCAGATCTTAAAGAAAAGCGCTTCGGATCTTTCCTACGTCCGCTGCTTTAACCTTCCGGGACTGGCGTAGTCTTCTTCTACTCCCTGCAGTTGTTTACTTCTCGCCCGTTACCCGCTTGCTCTGCGAGGAACTCCGTGCAGACGTTGGCGCTAGGCCCACTAATGGAGGTGCCCGAATCAAGACAGGATGCCCGGATCGCGGCTTCTGCAGGCAGGCGTGGACGTGTACCTATCCAAACTCTAGAAACAGACAGCGACTGGAACGAGTTTCTACATTGTTCGAACTCATCAGCTGATAGATCCGCATGACCGGTATTTCTTCGGTTGGTACTCACCTAGACGTTGCCCCGATGATTCGCGAAGGTCCACCGATTTCCACTTCTTTGCACCGCGCCACTCGTGCGCCCTGCAATCCTTGGGGGTAGGTAACCCCCCTTCTTTTCGCGACCGCGAAGACAACTGACGGGTCTTCACGTGCCCATTCACCCGTAACACCTGCTACCAAAAGCAAATCTTGCTACTTTCAAGAACCCGCCAATCAGTGCACTCCAGTTTCTCATCACTCTCATCTACTACGGAAGTCACGCCCTATTAACAGTGAGCAGAGGTGATCTTCAGAGGCGCTTCTTATATTCTGGTGCTTTCGAATAAAGGCTTTCTTGCAGTAGCACCTCACGACGTCTTACAATTGTTCCTCTATCCTCAGCATCGTGATTTCCCAATTAGGAAATTCATAGCATGTCTCACGGACCAATCCCCGGACGTTCGATCCTGAACAGACATCCAACAATACTCGAAGGACCCACGCTCCTCCATGAGCTTGTCCGGATTAATTCGAGTACGGAACAGCCTGCCGTAGATTTCCTGGAACATGGATTGAAAAGGAGAACTCTCTCTTACCAGTCCTTGCATGCCTTTAGCGACGAGCTTGCTAGAAGGATCGGTCATGCCTTAGCAGGACTAGAACATACCCCTGCTATCATCCCAGTTCTTTTACCGCAATCTCCGGAGCTCTATGTTGCGCTGCTAGCTATCCTCAAGGCCGGAAAAGCGTTTTGCCCCTTGAGCTTGGATACGCCTGAGGACCGCCTAGGATTCATCTTGAAAGATGTGTCCGCCATTCTTTTGGTGACAGACTCTACGCACAAAGCACAGATACCTCTGGCGGCGAGTGTACGTTCCCTAATAGTGGACCTTAACTCAATAGCTCCCTACAAGTGTGCTCCAGTAGGAGAGGCCAGTCCTAATGCAACCGATCTCGCCTATGTGCTATATACTTCTGGCTCGACCGGCTTACCTAAAGCTGTGTGCATCTCCCATAGTGCCATCACCCAGAGCTTGTTGGCGCACGATCGACATATACCCGAATTTTCCCGTTTCCTTCAGTTTGCAGCCCCTACCTTTGATGTTTCCATCTTTGAAATATTCTTCCCCTGGTTTAGGGGATGTACATTGGTGGGGTGCACACGTGGCTACATGATAGAGGACTTGCCTGGCACTATTAATGGGTTAGAAGTCGATGCTGCCGAGCTCACGCCCACTGTTGTCAGCAACTTTCTTAAGGGCCGTAAAAGCGTGCCGACTTTGAAGTTGCTTCTTACTATCGGCGAAATGCTTAGTCGACATGTCATCGAAGAATTCGGAGGGGACGCTTCGAAACCTAGCCTCTTATGGGGCATGTATGGTCCTACGGAAGCCGCTATTCACTGTTCACTGCAGCCGAGCTTTCATAGTAGCTCTAGCGTGGGGAATATCGGCTTTCCGCTGGATACAGTAACTGCCCTCGTGGTTGCTCCTTTATCGGAGGATAAACAACCTACCGGCATCGGAGTTTTGCCTGTCGGCGAAGTAGGAGAGCTCGTTCTCGGGGGGCCGCAATTAGCAAGAGAATACCTCAATCGTCCCGAGCTCACTACGGGAGCATTCATTAAAGATTCCGAGTTTGGGCACCTCTATCGGACTGGCGACAAGGCGCGAATTCTACCAAATGGAACGATTGAATGTTTGGGGCGCATCATCGCAGGACAAGTAAAGATCAGAGGCCAAAGAGTCGAACTTGGCGAGATTGAAGAGGCTATTTCTAGAGTTGATGGGTGCCATTCTGTGGCTGCAGTTGTTATCGAGGGGACGCTGGTAGCTTTCTGTGCTATTGGCTCCTCCAGGGTCACGGAAAAACCCATTAAAGATGCTTGTAAACGCTGGCTCCCGGCCTACATGATCCCGTCGGACATAATCCTACTTCCACGAATGCCACATCTAACGTCTGGGAAGATCGATAGGAAGGCATTGGAAACTCAGTACTTCGCTAACATGCACGATACTATGCAAGAGCAAGATCTATCAGATCTTCGCATGATGAATGATGCCCATTTGCCAATCCTCCGCATACTCGAAACGGTTCTCAGTCGAAAGGTTGCCTCAAGGACAGCACTGGGTCCTGCTGGACTAGATTCCCTTCGCTCCATTAGAATTGCGTCGATGCTTCGCGAAATTGGCTACACTCCAAGTGCCGTAGATGTTCTCTCTGCAGCTACGTTCGAGGATCTTGTAGCAGTATGTTACACGAAGTATATGAATGGTACAAGTACATCATGGAGCGACTCTACTACACTTGAAGATGCGATTTCGGGATCTCTAGAATTGAGTCAATATCAAGCCGAAATTCTTCAGGTCATTCCGTGCTCACCCTTACAAGAAGCCATGCTTGCCGAGACAATAATTAGGCCAGACGCTTATTGTAACTGGATTGAGGTTGAACTGTCCGAGCCATACACTTTTTTTGAAATTCGTAACAGTGTTCAGAAAATAGCCCAGGGAAACGAGATATTACGATCTGGGTTTTACGAGCAACCGTCCTCTGGCTCACGGCCTTTTGTCCAAATTATCTGGAAGGAGTTGAGTGATTCACAAATTACAGAGGTCTCAAGCTTCTCAAAGAAATACTCTCTTGGTTCAGCAAAGTCTCTACTTAGACCTTTTACTGTGCAAGTCAATCCTGGTTTTGCAAGGTCAAACCTATTGTTCCAGATACATCATGCATTGTACGATGGCTGGTCTGTTGATATTATCCTTCACGACCTAAGCTATGTTCTCCGTGGAAATGCCCTTGCTGCTCGGCCGCATTATTGCGATGTCGTTAAGTACTTCTATCATGTCAAAAACGACGAGAGCAAGGCGTACTGGAGGAAATCGCTCGATGGGTATCGGCCAACTCCACTCCCAAACTTCAACGGTAGAACTGTGAGAGACGGCACTGTTCGGTCCATCTCGGGTATCTCTTCGGTGGATTCCGCAGATTTGTCCAAGCGAGCGAGTGAATACGGTATCAATGCGCAGGTATTCTTCCAGGGTGCCTTAGCGTACCTAACCAGCTCCTACATTGGTTCGTCAGATGTTGTAATTGGAACAGTAACTTCTGGAAGAACGATTCCGGTCGCAGGCATCGAGGATATCGTTGGGCCCTGTATTGCTTCCTTGCCATTACGAATCGATTTTTCGAAGTATAATACAATAAGCGACATGCTTAGGAGCATACAAGATGCAAATCGGACCATGCTACGCCACTGTACGTTACCGCTGCGAGATATTGCCAAGCTCCACGGCCTGCGCTCAGGCACCCGACTCTTTGACGTCCTTTTCGTTTGGCAGCAATCACTCTTCAGCGATCGAATGGGTGACGTTGGAGCGAGGGTGGTGGATAGTGAAGACAATCTAGAGTTCAAAGTGACTTTGGAGTTTGAGCCACGTCACCATCATATACACTACAGAGTGACATACGACTCTACATTCATTCCCGATAAACAGATCGAGCATCTACGCCATCAAGTCGACGAACTTGTCGAATCATTTTTACGCCAAGGCAATGAGAGTATCCGTGCTATTAGTCAATGCTTTCATTTGGGGAGTCTTTCCATAGCGAATCCCAAACCCAAACGAAAGACTTTCCAGCATGGTCCTGCGCATGCAGTGGAGCATTGGGCGAAAGAAGAGCCTGGAAGGAAGGCTGTTGTCCTCGGCCAGGTTATCAACGGCACTATGGTAGTCAAAGAGCAACTCACGTATGCTGCGTTAAACAGTCGCGCAAACAAGCTCGCTCGCGCACTGCTGGAATATCAGCCAAAAGAAGACCAGCTTATCTGTATCCTTCTCGATAAGTCAATTAACCTCTATGTGTCAATCCTAGCCGTCCTAAAGATAGGATCTGGGTACTTGCCTATTGTACCGGATTCGCCTCCTGAAAGGACTCGTAAGACTTTGGAAGATGCTCAAGTACAAATCTGCATAAGCGACAGTAGAAATTCTAAGCACCTCCGTCGCCAGGGCTTATGCACAGTTTTGGACATAGACAATCTGGATCTTTCAGTTTATTCGGGCGAAGACGTCCAGATTAGGTACTGTGGTTCTAACCTTGCATATGCCGTCTTCACATCCGGTAGCACAGGGACGCCTAAGGGAGTCTTAGTAACCCAGGACAATCTAATGAGCAATCTAGATTTTCTCTTCGGCCTTTATCCTACTTCATCAGACTCAAGGTTGCTACAGTCGTGCTCTCAGGCTTTTGATGTTTCTGTGTTTGAAATATTCTTCGCTTGGTATGCATGTATATGCTTATGCACAGCAACAAAAGACGATCTGTATTACAATCTTGTCGATGCCATTAACCATCTTGGTATCACACATTTGAGCTTAACGCCAACTGTCGCTTCTTTGGTCAGTCCAGGCCAGGTACCCAACGTCGAATTCCTGGTGACTGCTGGGGAGCCCTTGAATGAACATGTAAGGCGGCAATGGGCAGGCAGGGGCTTATATCAAGGTTATGGGCCCTCTGAGACTACAAATATCTGCACCATACGGCCTTCTGTTACCATTGACGATCTCATCAACAACATTGGAATCCCCTTTAGCAACACGTCCGCGTTCGTGCTTCAGCCTAACAGTGACATAATACTACCTCGTGGGGCAGTCGGCGAGCTATGCTTTGGCGGGGCTCAAGTGTTTCGAGGGTACTTGAATATGCCAGACCTGAATAAAAAGAAAATACTCGAGCACCCGATATATGGTCGTATATATCGCTCAGGGGATATGGGAATCCTACTATCGGACGACTCGATCTTGTTCACCGGCCGCTACGACGACCAGGTCAAAGTTCGCGGCCAGCGAGTCGAGCTTGGTGAGATTAGCACCACAGTTCTTGACATATCAGCAGTTGAAGATTCTGTCACTCTGCTCTTGCAGCATGGAGAAGCCGAAAGACTCGTGAGCTTTTGGGTGCCCAAGGGCGCGTCTACCGCTTCTTTTGAGCCATTACCGGTCAAAGAACATCTCCCTTCAATTTCCACGATCTTAGAATCAGTATCATTGAAATTACCGTCGTACATGGTCCCAACGCATCTCATTCCTATCACTCGGATCCCAGTGACGACCCAGACAAAGGTTGACAAGCAACTCCTGCGGCGAACCTTTGAGACGCTATCAAATGAATCCCTGGAATTGTCATCGTCGCATTCCATTTCTTCTTCCAGAGAACCTCAATCTTTTTCAGAACAAGAGAAGCGAATTGTGCAGGCATTAGCGGAAACCCTAAGGATCTGGCCTTCCGATATCCAGCGCACGTCATCATTCTTCAACATCGGATTGGACTCGGTGTCTGCGATACAGTTCTCAAGACTTCTTAGAGAAGCTGGACTAGGTAATATCCCTATATCCGTTATTCTAAAGCATCCGACGGTAGCGCGGCTCTCTCCGCATTGCATTCCAAGCTTTGCATCTGAATCTTCGGCAAGCCACACCGACATTTCAATCACACAAGCGTTGCAGGAAAACCAGGCCTTTACGATAAGATCTACATTCGAAAGACGAGGCGTACGAGTGCTTAAAGTTCTACCATGCACACCACTGCAAGAAGGGATGCTATCGAGTACTCCTTTGCCAGGAAAGTCTTTGTACTGCAACACCTTAGTTTTCGATGTGACTGGAGATGCTTCGCACCTACGGGAATGTTGGTCCTTGATGTTCCGTCGGCATGAGATACTTCGAACGGCTTTTGTTCCCACAGAAGATCCCCACTATGCTTTTGCGCAGGTCGTTGTGAGCTACGAAGAACCAGAATGGGATCAATTACGTTCGGATCAAGAACCTGAAGTCTATGCTCAAGAGGTCCTACCAGGTCTGTTAAAGAGATGCAAGCCCCCAGTGCGTTTAGCAATGTGCCAAAGTAATGGGCCTATGAGGATGATATTCTGTTGCCATCATGCCCTATATGATGCGACAGCTATCAATACTCTCTTGGACGAAGTCGAAAAAGCTTACTTTGGAATCAATCTTCCGCCGCCCGTTCCATATGAGCGATACCTACAACACATGTTGTCTCAGGATTTCGATGCCGCGGATCGATTTTGGGAATCAATGTTTCATGATTTTAAACCTGTGGGCTTCCCAAATTTGTCCGGAAGATCACGTCAGAATAACGCCACATCTCAAGTGTTTTCTGAACTCCTTCATATTCCTCTTGGCGAAGTGCTCACAGCATGTCAAGAACAAGCAGTTTCTCTTCTCTCTATGGTCCAAGCAACGTGGGCGAAACTATTATACTTCTATCTCGGCGAGGATGACTTCTGTTTCGGTAATGTCGTCAGCGGACGCGCGTTGCCCGAAATTGGCCTGGATAGGCTCGTTGCACCTTGTTTTAATACCATTCCCGTTCGCGTCAATTTCGACTTTGGCCAGAGCAATGAAGATCTTGTACAAAAAATGCACAACGTCAACATCGACTCTCTCCCATTCCACCTCACACCCCTTCGACGTATTCGAAAGAAGGCGCGAGAGGAAGCTGGTTCGCTGTTCAATACTTTAGTCATACTTCAGCAACCAAGCGCTCCACTCAATGGCAAGATCTGGACTCTTGAGAAAGACTATGGAGAAATGGATCTACCGATTGTTTGCGAAGTTGCGCAGGATAAGGTCAATGACCGCTTAGTCATGACCCTACACTATTCAACCTCTCTTCTGTCGACTGGCGCCGCGGAAGTTGTTTCACAAACCTTTGATAGGGCACTCAGCTCATGCATTCGATACACTCAATCAGCTGCTAGGGACACGGTCGGGTTCCCCCCACAACTGCTGGCGGAATCAAATCTGAAATTTTCTTATCTTGTTTCTGATCGTGGAGTAATGCTATATTCAGGATTCGAACGGAATGCCATGATTCGACCAGATACTACATCTCTCGATTTTCAACACGTCAATGGCGAAAGGACCACATGGACATTCAAGATGCTTAATGAAGAGGCTAACCAAATTGCTCATACTTTGCTGGAGCACGAAATTACACCTGAGGATTTTGTTCCTATCCACATTTCGAAAAGTCCACAGTTTTATGCTAGCATTTTGGGAGTCCTAAAAGCTGGTGCAGCATTTACTCCTATTCACCCGGATCTCCCGGAAGCTAGGAAACAGTTTATATTGTCTGAACTCCAGCCGAAGGTAATGCTGATCACTAACGGATTCTCATCAACAGAGAAGAGTAATCTTGTAAAGATCAATGTCGACGAGCTGAAAGAATGCCCTAAGGAAAATCCCGTCATCCAAGGCTTAACTTCGCGGAACCTGGCGTATTGTCTCTATACTTCTGGTTCTACTGGTATCCCCAAAGCTGTTGCTATGGATCACGAAGCTCCCCTTCAAACCATTGAGAGCTCGAGAACATTGATTCCTTGGAATCATAAATCGAGGCTCCTCCAGTATGCTGCAACGACCTTCGACATGTGTTACTATGATTGCTTCCTTGCTTGGACTTTCGGATTCACCCTTTGCGCAGCCGATCAGAGCGCAATGCTAAACGATATTAGTAGCATTATTAAGTTTCTTGATATTGACCTTCTCGATCTCACACCATCTGTCGTAGCTTCCATCAAAAGGGAGGAAGTACCGAGTATTAAGTGGCTTTACTGTATTGGTGAGCCCATGACTCCAGACATAGTAAAGAACTGGGAAGATAGATGTGTGAATTCGTACGGCCCCACCGAAGCCGCATTTTGCACCACTATATTTCCCGTCAAGAAGGGCCTCAACCCCGCTATCATTGGCGCACCCTTCCCTACCACATCCTTCGCCGTATTCCCAAAGCAAGGTCAGCGAACATCGCCAGTCTTTGGAGTCGGCGAACTGTATATTGGTGGTGCGCAACTCGCGAGAGCTTATCATGGGAGGCCTGAGCTCACTGAAGAGAAATTCGTTCAACGAAATGGGCAAAGATTCTATAAGAGCGGTGATATGGTGCGCATGCTTAGTGACGGCAATTTCGAGTTTTTGGGGAGAGCAGACGATCAGGTCAAGATTAGAGGACTAAGGGTTGAATTGGGCGAGATCAATCATACTCTTCAGGAGTCAGATGCGGCTGTTTCAGCGGTTACGACGCAGATCATGAGAAAAGATGACTATTCTAAGGATCAGCTAGTTGCTTTCTTCACAGTTAAAGTTTCTATCCAGGAATATGAACCGGCTGAGTTGAAGGAGAAAGCGAAGCGGAAAGCAAAGGATAATCTGCCATCTTATATGGTGCCTCAGTTCTACATCATCTTGGACAAGATACCACGATCTGCGGCTGGCAAAGTCGATCGATCTAAACTCCTAAAGATATTCCAAAGTCACGAAGATGACAGATCCTTTTTACAGGGCACTGCTGAGGAGCAGAAATGGACCCAAACCGAGATGGATGTCAGAGAGTTACTTTCCAGACTTTCGCGGACTCCGGCAGAGGAAATCTATCCAATGACATCGATATATGAACTTGGGCTTGACAGCATAAGTGCAGGGCAGATTGCTGCTGCATTGAGAAAGAAAGGACTGGCTGTAAATGCTGCGGATGTGCTTAAGCATCCGACTTGCGCTGAGCTTGCTGTCTACATTCAAGATCATTCTGAACGATTCACCACTGGCAATGATCTTTACGACTTCGATTCTTTTGAAGCAAAGTTTCGGCCCCAGATAATGATCACAGATGATATGATAGAGAACGTCGAGTGTATTCGGCCATGTACTCCGGCTCAAAGTGGTATGGTCGCACAATTTATCTTAACAGACGGCACTGTCTACTTCAACCATTTGCGGCTGCAGCTTGATGCTGGCATCCATATGCCGGGATTAAAAGGTGCGTGGGATGCGGTTATGAAAAGGCATCGCATGTTACGGACTGGATTTGTCCCCGTCAAGGACAAACACCACGCATTTGCGATGGTACATTATGCCGCACAGTCAACTACTCTGCCTTGGGATGAAAAGAACAAATTCTCCAATCAAGTCGGCGTTGATGATTGGCTAGATCAAATCCGGAGCAGTTCTTTAAAGCATCTACACCGCCCTCCATGGTGCATACGCGTGGTTGAACAGTATGAACAAACATTTCTGGACTTTGCCATTCTTCACGCTCTGTTCGACGCACGCAGCTTGCAGATAATTTTCCAAGATGTGGCAGATTTGTACAAAGGGCTTCCCAATGAACCTCCAGCTCCCCTAGAGCCAGTATCTGGGTTTATCCTCAATGCTAGTAAAGATGAAACCTGCCTGGGGCATACATTCTGGAGGAAACTAGGAGAAAATGCTGTCCCGGCACGCTTCCCCAATCTATCTCCTCTTCGAGTTGAGCCGACATCCCCTTCTGTGCACACAAAAAATTGCACCAAGGCGTTATATGAGTATGAGCAGGGATGCAGAGCCTCGAATATCACTTTGCAAGCTGCCGGTATTGCTAGTTGGGCCTCAATATTGTCTGAGTATACTGGAGAAACCACTGTTACTTTTGGAGTAGTACTGTCCGGACGCACCTTTGAAGCTGCAGACTCAGCCGCTTTCCCCTGTATCACCACTGTGCCATTTGTCTGCAGAGTGAGTGACGACAAGAAAAGGATGCTGAAGGATATCATGTATCTGAATGCCGAGATTCAACAATACCAGTTTGCGCCCTTGACTGAAGTCCAAAAGCAGATGGGCTTCCCCAACGAGCCTCTTTTTGACTCCATATTCGCTCTTCAAAAAACACCAGGGGACGAAGTTCCACATGGGTGTTGGACAGTAGTGGATGAAAATGCAAGCATTGACTATCCCCTGTCAATCGAACTAGAGCCAAGGCGGGGGAGACTGGAGCTCCGGCTCACTTACTTACCGCACCTGGTAACTGGAGAGCAAGCTATTTTACTTCTTGACCAACTGGATCACCTTTTGGACCTCTTTATCTTCTCGGATTCACAGGGCCTCACTCCAGAGGTCTACGACGGAAATTTATACTCCATTACTCCTCCACAAGAGGTAACACTTCCTTCAAACGCGAAGCTCCTACATGAATTGGTTGAGATTTCCGTCAACTCTTGCCCCAGTTCTGTTGCTCTCGAGTTTGCTACCTCAATTCAAGCTAGAAAATACACTAGCAGGAAGTGGACTTACGCTGAGCTTCATGCAGAAGGAAACAGGGTAGCTAATTTGCTCATCTCCCACAAAGTCAAACCAGGGCAATTAGTTTGTGTTTGCTTCGACAAATGTCCGGAGGCCTCATTTGCTATGTTGGGGATACTCAAAGCTGGCTGCGCATTTGTGGCACTGGACCCGGGCGCACCGAGTGCGCGGAAAGCATTCATTGTAAAGGACTCGAATGCTAGAGTAGCGCTGTCATTGAAAGCATATTCGAGCGATCTTCCGATGGAGACTGGACTGAAGGTCTTGAACCTTGATGATCTAGATCTGCGATTCATCTCAACAGCTAAGCCTGCCCTAGAACGGCCTATTGATCCTCAAGATTGCAGTTATTGCCTTTATACTTCCGGAACTACTGGTACTCCAAAAGGCTGCGAGATCACCCATGAGAATGCCGTGCAGGCTATTTTGGCTTTCCAACGCCTGTTCGCAGGACACTGGAATGAGGAATCCAGATGGTTACAGTTCGCGTCTTTTCACTTTGATGTTTCCGTCTTGGAACAGTACTGGAGTTGGTCAGTAGGAATCTGCGTTGTCTCAGCACCTCGAGATATCATTTTTGAAGATCTTGCAACTTCAATTAGAACACTGAGTATTACCCATATCGATCTAACACCTAGCTTGGCTCGCATATTGCATCCAGATGACGTACCAAGCCTCTGTAAGGGTGTTTTTATAACAGGTGGGGAGAGTCTTAAGCAGGAAATCCTTGATGCTTGGGGCTCGAAAGGCGTGATCTACAATGGGTATGGACCAACCGAGACTACGATTGGGGTCACAATGTATCCCAGAGTCCCATTCAATGGAAAGCCCTCCAATATTGGCCCCCAATTCGATAACGTAGGGTCTTTCGTCCTAAAACCAGGGTCTGATATACCAGTCCTGAGAGGTGGGATTGGAGAGCTCTGCGTATCTGGAAAACTTGTTGGGAAAGGTTACCTGAACAATGAAGAATTAACTAAGCAGCGTTTTCCATATATCCACCGCTTTGGCGAAAGAGTCTATCGAACTGGTGACCTAGTTCGGATTCTTCATGATAGTAGTTTTGACTTCATTGGACGAGCTGACGATCAGGTCAAGCTGCGTGGACAACGTCTTGAGATTGGGGAGATAAACTCAGTCATCAAGCATTCGGGAGACAACATCTCCGACGTAGCTACTTTGGTGCTAAAGCACCCGAAGCAGCAAAAAAACCAGCTTGTATCCTTCTTGGTTCCGACACCGAAGGCAAATGGAAAGCCAAAGATTCTCCTCGAGATTAGGGAAGAATTGCGCAACGCGAAGGACAGTTGCCGAGCAAAATTGCCAGGATATATGGTTCCTACGCACTTTATTGCTCTCACTGCCTTACCATTGTCAGCAAACAATAAGGCCGATAGTAGAAGGCTCAAGGATATGTATGATGCCTTATCAATCACTGACTTGCAGCTCCTATCGAGGTTCTCAAGTAGCAAAGACGAACGATGGTCAATAGAAGAGCAAAAAATTCGCGTTGTTGTTTCGGAGGTGCTAAACGTCGATCAAAAAGACATTAGAAAAGAGTCGACATTCTTTGAGCTAGGTTTAGATTCATTGTCGGCCATTGGACTCTCAAAAGCACTGAAAGAGGCTGGATTCTCGAAAGCGAAGGCATCCATTATCATGAAGCATACATCTATTGATAGGCTGGCGAAGGTTTTCATGAGAAACTCCGTTACCGATGATCGAGGGACGATCATTGCGTCCCAGCAAGCCATTGCAGCGGTTCAGCATCGCCATAGACGACTTGTTGCGGAACTGCTTTGCTTGGACAACCGAGGTATTGAGGCACTTGCGCCATGCACACCTCTGCAGCAAGGCATGATCGCGAGATCCCTTGAGAAGGAACATGGACTCTATTTCAACTCTTTCCATTTCCGCCTCGCTGAAGGCATAAATGAGGATACGTTGCGGACCTCTTGGGAACATGCGTTTGACAATATTCCGATCTTACGGACGGCATTTGCAAACACTGAAGATGGTTACGTTCAGGCTGTGCTTCGTAGGAGGCGATTACCCTGGCAATCGCACGTCCTTCCAGAGAGCGAGACTATGGATACCTACCTGGACAGATTGAGGCGTGAATGGTGTCAACAGAATGGATCGGTGCTTGGGAAGCCTTTTGAAGTAATACTGGTGTCATCTCCGGAATCTAGATTGCTCACGGTCCACATGTTCCATGCGCTTTATGATGGTAACAGCATTGGTTTAATCTTTAGGGCTTTTCTGGACATATACAATGGGCGCTGGGACAAAGGAGCTGGCCCATATTTTCTTTCTGTACTCCCATACGGACCTCTACGGATACAACCAGGTGCGGAGGACTTCTGGGGAACTCAGCTAGCAGGCGACACGTTTCGACCTTTCCCATCCTTGGGGAAAAAACCAGCAAATACTTCAGCATCCGTAATACGAGATTTAAAAGGCCTATCTGAATACGAAACTGTGCGAAGGCGACTGAGTGTCACCCAACAAGCTATCGCACAAGCTTGCTGGACGAGGGTGCTGCACAAGTACACTAAAGGGGACGTCACTCTGGGAATAGTCGTCTCTGGCCGTAGTGTGGACTTCAAGGACGTCGATAATGTTATTGGGCCATTGTTCAACACAATTCCGTATCGTTATCGGCCCCGACAGCGTGAGTCCTGGGGAGCAGTAATCCAGAGAACGCATGCTTTCAACGTTGAAGCGTACCCATTCCAGCACACCCCACTAAGAAATATCACAAAATGGTGCAAGCGAAGTCTTGCCCAGCCATTGTTTGACAACCTTTTCGCCTATCAAGTCTCGAAGACTGAAAACGACTGGGCGAAGAATGGTGTTTGGGAGTTAATCGACGGAGGTGCTGAAGCGGATTACCCTCTTGCCATCGAGATCGAACAAACTGGGTCTGATTGTTTGAAGCTGACACTGGTAACGCAAAATCATATATCAGATGAAGAGATATCGGGTCAGCTGCTGGACGAGTTTGAAGTGAATTTGAAGACAGCATTGGCGGATCCGGATGCGATAATAGAGACACTCGATGTGAATAGTGATGAGATTCGGGATTCTTTCGATACTGTCGACCAAAAATTAGGCAATATTAGCACGGATGGTATGGGAGATTTTGAATGGTCGTACAACGCAAAAGTCATCAGAGAAGAGATCGCTATCCTATGTGGTATCGAAACCAAGGATATTGGTGCGACGACATCGATTTTGGAACTAGGCCTGGATAGTGTTGATGCCATAAGACTATCCTCAAAGCTCAACCACCGCGGTATTGAGCTTCCTGTTAGTGACATATTGCGGGGCCTCACAATAGCAAACATGTCGAAGAGTATCTCGACAAAGAGAAACGGCTGGAAGCAACAACCTTCAGATATGATATTCAAATCTCATAAGCGACGATTAGAAATATTCTTGCAACGCCGTCAAAATACAACTGACGACATTGAAGCGATACTTCCGCTGACTCCGTTGCAGGAGGGAATGTTTGCCGAGATGGTCTCTTCAAATTTTACGAGATATTATAACCATGATGTCTTGAGGCTGGCTCCCGATACTGACCTCCAAAGGTTACAGCAGGCTTGGATGACCGTGGTTGAGGGGTCGCCAATTCTACGAACTTCCATCATTGAGATAGATGATCCGTCCATCGACTTCTCTTTCGCGCAGGTCGTTCATCGAGCCCCTCATGACTTCTGGATAGACAACTATAGCGATGAGCTCGACTTTTCCCGAGTGATGGACTCCATTCGCGACGATGCAGCAAGGATGAATCGACGATACCGATTGTTCCATATCCATGTCGTTAAGTCTCAGGGGAGCGCCTACCTCATATTATCCATTACTCACGCTTTGTACGATGGATGGTCCCTTGCCCTATTACATCATGACGTCCATTGTGCATATGTGAACCAATTTACGCCGCGTCCAAATTATGAATATGCATTATGTAATATCCTCACAATGACAGGCGCGGATGCCGTGTCTTTCTGGCGCGATTACCTGACAGGCGCCAACCCATCTCTCTTCCTCCGCCGGAGCGATAACGGCAATTGGGACTCTACAATAGTACATCGGGCGGAGCGAGTTAGTCAATTACAGCCACCGTTGATCACGTCTTTCGCCAAAGAGAACAATATTACTTTCCAAGCATTAGTACAAACGGCATACGCCCTCGTTCTAGCTTCAACTATTGGATCTCTCGATGTCACCTTTGGCTCGGTGCTGTCAGGTCGCGACAATGATACGATATCCGAGATGCTATTCCCAACAATGAACACAGTCGCTATTCGTACCATCATCCATGGTACGAGGAGAGAGATGTTGAACTACGTGCAAGAAAACCTCAGCCAAATCAAGAAGTGGCAGCATTTTCCTTTGCGGAAAGCTTTAACTCTGGCTGGGGTGCAAGGAAGGTCCTTCGAAAGCCTCTTCATTTATCAGGGAAGAACGAAACAGGGATTGGGAAAGAACCGGTCGCTTTATGAGAGCGTGGGAGGTCATAGCAATCTCGAGTATCCAGTCTGCGTGGAGGTAGAGGTTGTGGATGAAGAGTTGATATGGCGGTGTTCTGTAAGAGATGATGTTTTCGATATGGCTGAGACGCAGGACTTGCTCACAATTTTGGACAACATGTTGAGAGAT
This sequence comes from Lojkania enalia, assembly GCA_010094045.1. NCBI lineage: Eukaryota > Fungi > Ascomycota > Dothideomycetes > Pleosporales > Lojkania > Lojkania enalia. The sequence goes on from ML986638.1 coordinate 231,037, forward strand.
ATCATTGAGGACCCTGGGACTCCTACTATTGAGGTCACAGAGCAAGGCATCTCGATTCGCGGTCTCCCGGCATTTAGGAATGACATTAGTCGAAATGGTAATGACCAAATTATGGAAAAGGATGACAAGGCACCCATTCACTCAGAGTCTGGTATTGCAAAGGTTATACGCGAGGTCCTAGCTGTTGTCTCCAAGAACCAAGAAGGGGATATTTCAGACGGCATGACAATATTCCACATCGGACTCGATTCGATTAGTGCGATCAAAGTCTCCTCGCTTCTTCGTAAACGTGGGGTCATCCTTAGTGTCGGCGAGATGCTAAAAGCCGGCACTGTCCAGAAGATGGCGGAGGTCGTCAACAAGCGAGAGCCTAGTACCGATAGTAGCAAAGAAATTAGCGATTCAATCGCTGGGGAAGTTCTGCAGAGCATCGATCGATTTAATATCCTTCGCAAAGCCAGAATTGGGGAGGATGACGTTGAGCAGATTCTGCCTGCTACTGCTGGTCAAGTTTACATGCTGTCAGCATGGATAAACTCTAACGGAACTGCTTTTTATCCTGAATTCCGCTATCGACTTGAAGGCAAGATAACTTTCGAGGAGCTTAAAATGTCGTGGCATGCTTTGGTTTCAGCTAGGCCTATTCTCAGAACTTGCTTCATATCCACGAAAGATAATAGCATTCCGTATGTGCAGGTTGTCCTTCGCAAGATGGAAGGTAGCCTTGCAAATATCACTGGGTCGAATCAGAATCCTAGGCTGGAAGATGTCGATAATGGCATATGGAAGCAGCCGTATGCTTACCTCTTCGCTGCTCAAACGGCGGCTGGCTGGAATCTGAAATTAAATATCCACCACGCCCTCTATGATGGAGTTAGCCTCCCTCTTCTCATGAAGGATTTCCAAAATCTTTGTAATGATACTAGCTTTTCACCTGAACCGGACCCATTTTTCAAATTCATCGCTACCAGCTCAACCCCAGCAGCAATCGAGCAGCGCAAATCCTTCTGGTCCAAGTACCTTGACGGAATTTACCAAAATCACTTTCCTCAACCTACTTTGTCACCAGCTTTGAAGACGAATGTTTTCAAACCAGGACTCCTCCCCTCCATCTCAACACTTGAACGGATTTCCCGAAAGCAGGGACTATCAACACAATCGCTCTTCCTCGCCATTTACGCTAAACTCTATGCCTGCATCGTCTCTACACCTCTCGCCGAAGACGTTGTCATCGGCGTCTACCTAGCAAACCGTTCCCATCCTATACTACACGTCTCCCAGGCCGCTATCCCTACATTGAATCTAGTACCCCTCCGCGTCTCGAAGCCGCTACGAACGGATGTCCTAGATATTGCTGCTCAGATCCAGTATGATATTCACGATATCGGGAATCCGGGGAACTCTGTTATCAGTCTTTATGAGATTGATCAGTGGTTGGGAATCAAAATCGATACATTTGTCAACTTTTTGAAATTGCCAGAGGGTGAAAATAGCGTCCATGGCTCCGAGAAGAAGATTAGTATCAAGCAGAAGGAAGAATGGGAGGGGGAAGTTAGTCGTACCACGGAGCTTGAGCAAAAGGCGTTTAAGGCGCTAGAGGAGTTCGTGAATGAAGAGGTTTCGAAGAGTTATTTGGTGAGTTGTGCCTTTCTAATAAGTTTCTGGTTACTTGCTGATGAGGGATAGTTTTCTATTGATGTTGAGGCTACTGTTAGGAAGGGAGCGCTGGATGTTGGAGTCTTTGCACCGAGCGAGGTGCTAGAGTTGGGGAGTGCAGAAAAACTGATTGGGGATTTGAAGAGGGGGTTGGAGGGGTTGAGTGATATGGAAGAGAAATGATGGCCCGCGGGGAGGGAGTGGGGGGTGGTTCTAGAGATTCGGTATATAGGATCCAGGCCCATCGGAATGGGGAGTTCAGGTGTCATGGTTTGGCAGGTGCGACTTATCACATTGCTCTCGTGATGATCTGTGGATCCAAGGTCTTATTAGTCTTGCCACGTGAATACCAGTTTTGGGATACCTAGATAGTTTCCTAATTGATCACGGCCTTTGCGTAGAATCTATTCATCGAGCTTCCTAAGCTTTCAACACAATTTCTTCTCTTGAGCAACACATATTCTCACACTAGTCGCGCGAAAGTTCCCATTTTACGATATAGATATATCTTGTTACCGACCCAAATTGATCTTTGTAAGGTATTAGGACAGATGAGGAGAAGTGCATTAATTGACATCTATAGAGAATTGAGTTTATTTATACTGTCTGTCCTAGTATCACATGATTCCAGGGCTAGTCCTTAATAGGGATCATGCCATATCTATAACCTTCTAGTATCAGAGCTGTGCTCTAACAGAGCTGCAATCATAGAAAACAATTTCTTTCGTTACTTGCGCGCAATGACTCTAACTGATATTGAGTATGTTCATCAAAAATTAAGTCGCCGATAATAGAAATATTGAAGTTCTAGGGTGACTTCGATTCATGCGCGGCATTTGTGTAGCTCCCACACAACATTAAACCAGAAGCCTTCACCGGCATCATCTACATCGATTCCTCTCAAAAGTCCCACTATGACGGAGCTATATATGTCTCCTATATCTTGTTTTAGCTCCTCGGCATGTTGTATGAGCCTATCACTCCAGTCGTCGCCTTTTAACTTTGGGCCGACAGCGCTCTTGATATCAGCCAAGAGCCTCCAATGCGCTATCTCCATCAAAAGGCAACCCAGCTGATACTGATCGAATGTTTCGCAGTACCGGGCACCTCGGAGGTAGTCTGGATGATGATAGAGTGAAGTGTCTTGCAGCATTGATATCATAGCCTCGGTCTGCTCCTCCGTAGCGTTGCGCCGAGAGTGCGCCCAGCCGAGTATATAAGGATCATCAATCTCCGTGTCTTGGTAGTTTATAAACACAATATTCTCAGGTCTTATCCCCTTATGCAACCATCCGCAATTATGTATAGATCCCACAGCTTGTGCGATTCGTGCAGCTAGACGGAATCGGTCCCCTAGCGGAGGCTTGCGAAACTGTCTACGTCTCCATTGCTGGTTGACCACCGACGATTCTGGCAGGGTCAATAATTCGCGTAAAGTCCGAATCCTTAGTTTCCTGCCTATTTCTGTGCACTTTGAAGATGGCATCTCGTACAGGAGTGCAAGACGCGATCGCAACCCTTCGTGGTCCTTATCATCTTTGATATATCCAGCAGCTCGAAACACGGAAGAGCCATTGGGAGCCGCTTTGAGAATGGACACTACGGAGTTGATCCTATTGATTGCATCCGATGTTGATACCTTTGCGGTATTAAATACTTTCCATTCGAGAAGCATTGTGCGCTTCACATTTTGAATTTCAAGGTTGACGATGGTTCGTTCTCCCAGTGGTGATCTTGCCAAATTCTCAAACTCGGGGAAATTCTTGCTTGGAATCTCATGATTTATAGATCCTGATTCAGCAGCTTCAACCCTCCAAGCAGTGATTCGTGCATCAATTTCAGCTCGCATAATCGGCAATGCAGAAGCAACTGACTTATACCCTTCCATTGATGCTATACGTGATTCCAAAGCCTCCATATGAGACGGGAGTGGTACTAACCGAATGAGGGCTTCTTGAGCTACTTGTAGCGCTTGTGGATGGGCAAATTTGTCCAATTGATCGTTGCAGGAGGACAGAGTGATAATATACTGCTGTAGCTGCTTAAGATCGTGGATTGCCCAGAGAAATTTTCTGGATAAGCTAGCATCTTTCTTGATGGATTGTTGGCGTTTATCTTTTCGTTTGTTCTCGGATACTATAGCCGGAGACATAAGTGAAGAATCCGTTCGCGATGGTCCCCGAGTCCCAGTTTGGTTGTCGGACTGTCGTAAGACATTTTGCTGCGTTTCTTTTATGTTCATCTCCAAGCTAAGCTTCTTGCCTAGCTTTTTGATTTCTTCACAGGTAGTTTGAATGTTTCCAAGAATTCGCTTCACCGCTTCCTGGACCTCCTGGATACTGAATTGGTTTTCCTCAGTAAGGCCATGCAGCATTTGCCAGGCGGAAAACCGAGCATTCTCGATGTAGAATTGATCTTCAAGGTATCGTGCATCTTTTCCGACATTGCTCATAGAACTGATGATGCCCCGACAGTACCTGTAAGCAGCAGCACAGGCCGAAACATAGCCGACAAAACCTTCTAGGCTAGCGATACTCGAGGCTAAGAAAAGAGACATTTCGCTTTCAAGTCTGATTGCGTTATTGACCGAAGGTGTGATAGAGTGGGCATGAAGACTTTGCGCCTAGGCGGAATTTATGGCTGAGCTGACGAATGCCTGCAGCATGCTGGCCGAATTTGGTGGTGGCTGCATCAAGTGGCGGCCTGCAATCAGTGAGGACTCATACTTAACCACCAGACACACTAATCATGGCTGCAAATTGAATAACCCCCCTTCTGTCCAGGATTCGAGTACTGAATGACTAGAAAATATTAATTTTGATATTAGCTTTCATATTAGCTCCAAGGGCCAGCAACATATACTCTTTAGCTCGTTTATAATAATGAATTCTCTTTCGCAGTGGGCTGAAGTCACCCGTTCAGCCTTCCCCGCTCAGCAGAGCCACCATGATCCATTCAACGACTTCCTCGGAATCATAGACATCGACTTCCTGGCAGCATGCGAGTACACAAATTTTCGTATCCATGGGACTAATGTCGGTATGAGAATTCCTCCAGCAGACGGCCATGCACTAGGCCAAGGTGGAACCTACTTTGTCCGTCGCGTTGCGTATGACTCGAGCCTTCACCGTATTGCCGCCCTCGGTGAACTTTGGAAAGATCCGAAGCCCTCTTTTGCGGTGCTGAAACAAGAGTCTATCGATGATAACGACAGCATCGTGAATATAAAAGATATTGATCATATGAGATCCGCGATGCTCGAAATGAGGATTCTTCGCCATGCACCTGTTCATGAGCATCCCAATATCATTGGATTGTACCAAATGCGATGGGATGTCCATGACGACTTCAGACTGGTATCACCCAGTGTTGTGATGGAGTATGGTCACTTTGGTACTTTGGCTGACTTTCAAGACCATGAATTTCTATCGTTAAATTGGTCTTCTAAAAAAGGCCTATGCCTTGATGTTGCTCAAGGGCTACAGTTCCTCCATGAATGCGGCATTATTCATGGGGATATCAAGACTGAGTATGCAAGATCACCAAACGCAGCATCCCCGCCCGCACTAATCTGCCAGGAATGTTTTAATCTGCAAGCATCCCCAAGAGGGTTATATCGCAAAGTTATCCGACTTTGGTAGGTAGAAGGGGACCTTTGAACAAGAATGTCCCTTACGCGAACAGGTTCTTCCTTGATCGACACTTTTGATACCAGTTCAATACGGAAAGTATTCGGCACTCCTGGTTGGGCAGCTCCTGAAAGCCACCTCGAATTGGATCCTTTAGGTCTCCGAAAGCTAGATGTATATTCCTTTGGCCTCCTAGCTTGGGCTGTTACGCTCAATGGCGTAAAACCGTGGGCGATGCTTGCAAAAGGCCCGGAAGGAGTGGTCGAAGTACGTAATGTTGGGAACTCCACTAGGTTGCAGTCGGATGTTACTTACATGGAGTTTGATAAGCTCAAGGCTACTAAGCCCACCGACAGGGTCCTCAATTTGGCGAGAGAGACTCTTGTAGGGCGGCATCAGGGAGATATAGACTCCAACACTGTAGATGTCGTGCTTAGTCGAGCTTTACAGGGTGACCCTAATCTACGAGCTTCAGATTTCAAGGAAATTATATCAATTTTGCAGGATCGTGGGAGCGGGAGAATGTAAGTTTAGAGGAGTTATATATTTATCTAAGCTAACTCGTGAATAGGCACTCTTTAAACACGAACGCCCTCTTGCCACAGCCTTTACAATATGGCGATTTCGGCCTAACATCTCCTCTGGTAGGTGTTCCCACAAATTCTTTACTCAAGGGTGTTCCTAACGTATACTAGCTACCATGGTATATTTTCACTCTCAACACTTGCCCAGCTTCATTCCGACGACTCATTTGTACTGAGATTCAACGAGTCATAGCAAAGGTTCATGATGAGAAACCCCGGGAAGCGCAACTAAAGCTGGCTCTCGCTATATGCCATATTCAGAATTTTGCCCCGGAACCAAATTTGCAATACGCAACTGAAATTATCTACCAAAGTGCTAGAGCTGGTAATGTGAAAGCTCAGCACATGTGTAAAGCTTGTTTTGATTCTTGCGGTCGGCCGTACCCATTTGAGCTAGAAGGTTGGCTTACTGACGGCATACGTAGAGGGTCTGCGTTGGCTAGACGCAGCCTAGAAGCGCTGAATCCGATCCTACTCAGGAGCGTAGATGACGATATCTTGGAATCGAGGCAGCGACTTGGAGATCGCTGGTTGCGAGAGATACGATTCTCAGGTTCCAAGGGAATAAACCCGAAACAGCTCGTTATCGACGATCTGGATGAAATCTTCAAGTTCTTCGCTACACGAGACGGCGTGACGCCTCTGCATTTAGCATCACTGACCGGGAACGTGCCACTGCTCCGGGCGTTGCTAAATGAGAGTGTTGAGGCACGGAACGCTTACGGCGAGACACCGCTGCACTATGCTTGCATTAGTAGATCAACGACAATCATTCGTGTTTTGTGTGAGGAGGGATCTAACGTGAATTCAAAATCTGACATGGGCGCCACGCCGATCCATTTTGCCGTCCTAGCATTTGCGCCTAGGGATGCTATCCAAGTGCTCTGTGATTTCGAGTCCGACTTGAGAATCTCATCTACTTCTATTGACTCTCTATCAGAATCTTTATTTTCGGATTATTACTTTAGACTCATCGGCACCCCACTCTACTGGGCGACTGCGACCGAGAACATCGATGCCGTAGACGCTCTACTTGACAACGGGTCCGATCCTTGGAGCGGCGATCCAAAATCGTCAAACCCTCCAGCCTGGCAACTTGCTTTTTCAAATCGCTCTATGGATATAATCCAGCTTATAATCTCTTCGTCAAAGAAATTCCATAGGTCATATCCTGGATTTGATGAGATTGTTCCGCATTTGGGTGACAAACTGACGACTCCCCTCCGGCTTATGCTCCATGGATCGACGTCAAGGAGAGAACTTGTCCAGAAAGTTAGCCTCCTACTATGCCGAGATACTGAGGTCAATGAAATAGGGGTTCTCGTTGAATGCATAGATGTGCAACTGTTTCCAGAAGATGTAACCTCTCTTGTTGAGGGCATAATTATCAAGAGAGATCTCCAGCCAGGGACAGACTATGGGGTGTATAGATATCGGAATTTCAACACTGATAACATCACTGTTGTACCGATTAGCCTGGAATCGTTGTTGTCAATTGCTCTCTTTTGTGGTTCTGTCGAGATAGTGAGGGTGCTTCTTAAGCACATTGGAAATATAGGCTCGACCATGGCCCCTCAACAGCCATATTTCGAAGCGCAAGGACCTGGGACTTTGATCCAGGAGACTTATTTTCAGATTCTGTGCAATAATACATATCGGTCGGACCATGAGTTGACGGACTTAGTGGAATGCCTCATTGCACATGGCGGAAATAGAAGTGCAAAGAGCCTCGATCCATTTAGTGGTAGTGAGGTTTGCGCTCTTGAAGAAGCGGCAAGAAATCACCGGCTAGCAGCAGTCAAAGTATTTCTTGATAGTGGTATCGGTAATCCATTCAAGGCACTTATAGCAGCGCTGAGTGACTCAAGCTCGACATTTTCCTTACCCATTGTCACTCTTCTATTGGAAAGACATCCTGGCGTCTTGTTAGAGACTATACCCACAGGATCTAGCCCATTCAGCACTGAGATGATTCTTGGAAAGGAAGGCTCAAGTGGAATATTCCTATTTCTAAACATTCTTTGTAACGCGAACGAGTTAGATAGGAACGACGTGATTACCGAGAAGAAAATGAGGCGGATATGGGATGCCGCTCAGAAGCTTCCTGGGGGGTCTGCGGCTGTGACAGATGCTATGCGATGGAAAGATTTGACTGGATCCACACTCCTGCACCAAGCTGTGAGACATGGGAACATTCCGCTATGCGAAATTCTTCTTCAAATGGGTGCCGATGTCAACGCAATGATTAGCTTTCCCGATGTGGGGAACCTCATCCACGATGTCACACAGTCGGTGACATTACCGCAACCGACCGGGGTGCCAGGAGAGTCACAGGTCTTGCCGGATAAGTTGGAATCAACTTCCATAGACCCAGGGAGCTCACAGCAAGAGATTACTTCGCTAGCAACTTTCGATACGGGGGATATCAGTTTCATTTGGAACGGACCTACTCCGCTAGATCTGGCTTTACGCAGAGATTGGACTGATACAATACAATCCTTTTGGAAATCTCGCAGTGAGATGTTGGAAATTCATCGGGCAGGTGGAGATCACAAGCAGCGAAGAAAGTTCATACGAAAGACCGATGACATAGTGTGGCTCTTGCGCGAGATGGGCGGGAAGAGAAGTAGCGAATTGTAAAGACTTGCCTGATTTAACACCCCATAATACTCCTTGATCTTCGCGAGACATTCCATGATTGATGCATCATCGAATGAGTATGAGAAGGAGAGTTATAGTGTAGTGTTTGCATAGTTCAATGGTATCAATGGCCAGTAATAACATATGCTGTCAAAAAGTGACGGGCGGATCTTGGCCCGATTAGTTGATTGAGGAATCTGACCTACTTAAGCGCCGAATTTAACGCCATATGAAGGAATTATAATTCTAGACAGACACTAGTCCACATATATGCTCTGCATTCTTTCATTAGAACGCATGGTTCCGGCAGCTAGTAAGTGAATAGCCCGGGAGTGTATTGACTAGCCAACCATGAACATTTTTGTGCGTAAGCCATTAACTAAACCGTAATTAACCCAGAACCATTTCGTCTTCTAGATGGGACTCAAATGAGTGAACATCGAAGAAAGAAATTAGGCGCCAAAATATAAGAGGAGAAAAGCATCCAAATTTTACCCGAAAACAGAGGCAATTCACGAATATCGTTCTAATGCCGTGCAGAGATTTGTGCCTGTCACTTGAGTAGGCATGAGTATACTAGAGCGGAAATAGCAATCGGGACGATGATTAAGCGGGTTTGCCTTCACCTCCAGCCAGGATACTAAACATTCCCAACAGAATTCATATTTGCAATAGTAGCCTAGATAAAATTAGATTTTTCTCGATGATGGCCGTGAACGAATACTTACACGTCATATGAAAGCAACCGGTGCCTTTCTCAATTCGCACACTGCATTTTGGACACCCTTTAGTGCTATTCTTGATTATCTCTTGCGTTTGTTCGTACTTCGGGTCTCCACGACGTAAGGAATCGAACTCATCACACCTGAGGCCACTATGCCAGGGCTGCTTATGACGAAAGCACATTCTAAACCCACAATCATTGCATTGCACAATTGCGAGTGTAGGATCAACTTGATCGTATATTTGACCGCTCGTACAACGTAGACACCAGCGGAAGTTGGGATCTTTGCTGAGTGCATGATATAGGAGGCGTCTGTCGTACCTAAATTCCAGAATTAATTGGGATCTTCATGAATGGCTGTTTCAGAAAACCTACTCGTTGAATGTCCTTTCCTTGCTCAATTTTTTAATCTCACAGTAAGTGAAAATCCGGTCGCACTGTGGGCATTTAATACGCTCGAGATTGCCATTTTCTATACTGACAGTGATATACTTATCCATGCATGTCTGGCAAACGTCGAGAGAATGCGAACAGTGCTGATTTTGGTGAATTGGGAATTCTAAAACGGACCAAGTCCAGGGACCACTGAATTTTGCACACACTTGGCTCCAGAGTTCCCATGAGCCGTAATCTATCTCAAACTTTCCCTCAGTACATATAATACACTCTCTAGCGATGTCTTGGCGTCGGAAGATATTCAAAAAGATCGGAACTTGGGGCTTGCAAATATCTGTGTATTTGAGATCGAGCTCTCCCATTACCACTGGAGCAGTTTCAAAATATGTGCTAGCATATGGGCCCAGTCTAGTCAAATCATCTAGGCGGATAAAGGGACGCGCAAAACGAGTTTTGAGAAGGTGAATCCAGAGACTCTTTGCCATGGCAAGTTGCCATGGATGAGGTCGTGGTTTTAGCTGCTGTAGCGCGTGTCGATAACGAAGCATTTGTTGGAAACTTGAATTGTAAGCTTGTAATCTTCGATCGTTTCAAAGCGCCTTACATTCCAAGACATCGATTTTCAAAACTGATATCTAAAGAGCCAAACTGTGAAAGGTAGCAACGCAAGTCTTCCACGGTTATAATTGCGTCATGGATGCAACAGCCTAAGTTGCATTGAGGTTTCAACCATGTAAGGGACCCAATGTTGAACCACCAATCAGAATACATATCTCTCAGTAATCTCTTAACGAGACAGGATGAACATATCTGACCATAAGATACAGGGTCTTCTCGATGGATGTAAAGCAAAGGAAATTCGGCAAGTTTGCGGAAAATGTGACAAACGTCATTCTCAATAATATGAAATTTCGGCTTGCCACAGAAAACGCAGGCTTCGATGCGGATTCCACGGTATATTTGGGCTCTTTTCAACCCTGATGCTTTTGGGAGAAGTTCTTCGAAAACATCGAGTTGAGTAGGAGACAAGGTAGCATCCAATATGCTAGCTGGGATAGGTTCAAGGCTTTCTGATTCTGCAATGGGGACATGAAGTGCCCCTCCAGAGGGATAGCTCTTTTCAGCTGCCGCCATTATCCTGAGAGAGATAATGCCCCGGAGGGTTTTTGGTTCGGAGGCTTTTGTAACTAAGCGAGCAAGGCTTTGCCGCATATGCTCAAGCTGTAGAGATAGTTGTTCGTTCTCTTCTCCGAGAACCTCAGCACACTTACTAAACTCCGTAAACCGACGGCTGTATTGAGAAATACCGTCGTTGAGGGACCTCGATTCGGTATTGAAATCTGCCGCCCAGGATCGCAGATCTCGTCTTGATTGACGAAGGTTTGCAATAGCACACCTAGGTTCGAGGCTGATGGAGTTTTCTGCTGCTTGAATGTCAAATACTGGTGTAGGCGGTGAAGTTCCGTGCACAATTTTAGCTCCGCTAAAATCCAGGGGAGAACAAGGGACGAATCGGCGCATTCTCTCAAGCTGCAGAGAAAGCTCACTATTCTCATTTTCGAGGACGTTAATAGATTCTCCGAATTTCTTGATTATGCGAAAGTATTCGGAATGATCAGAAGGAAAGGAATTTGATTCAGCTTTGAAAGCCGCGGCCCACGATCGCATGTCTTGCCTCAATTGCCGAAGAATTTTGAGAGTTTTACTATGTTCGAATTTGGTCGAGCCGGATTTCTCTGTTAAACATTTGCGCAAGTCCTCTATTGCTGGACTGTCGAGAGCTGCAAGAGGAGAGGGAAACATGTGCAGAGTCTTAGCCACACTATAATTCTGCGATAACGTATTCATCCGCCCTTGAGTTTTAAATGATCAGGCTTCGGCGCTTCACCTCAGCTTTTGCAATAACCTACAAATATCGTATGAGAGCTTATTAAAGAATTCAGGAAACCGCTCTGCAATCCCGTCATTCTTCCATAGCGCTTGGATCCATTGCGGCTCACCTCCTTCTACAAACCGCTCCACACGGTGCAGGGTAGGGACCATAGCACTGGAGTTCGTGGCTAGTACGACCCGTAAGTAAAGTCTAAACCTTGTGAAACTTATGGATGTACCGACCTACGGGCTTAAGATACGGATGGAATGCCGATACTCAATATCCTACGGAATTGGGGAGAACTATATCGAGCGAGAGAAAATGTCCTCAGCGTCACGAAGATGGTAGTTGATGTTGAGCGGGGTTAATCTGCTGTACGCGGCTATCAGGACATGGCGTTTATCAAGCAGCTGCAGCAAACGCGCCATTTCTTGGCAACGTGGGTCAATCAGAGTTGTCTTTTTCAAGATGTAGAAGTCGATAACGTAAGTGGTAAGCGAGCGCGCCGCCTCACCAACTTTACACAACACCGTACCTTCTAATAATAATAGCTCAACCTACGAATGCCCAATCCAGCTGTAACAAAGCAGATATCTCCCTAGCTATCTTAGCTATTAATAACAAGCAACTTCAAAGCAAAAGACGCGCCGCTTCTATATATAACGTCTCCCGAAGAATAATACGTCAACGACGCGACGGAATTACTATACAACGCGATTGTAAGCTAAATTTAAAGAAGCTTACTAAGCTAGAAAAGGAGGCTATTATTATATATACACTTGACCTAGATTCGCGAGGATTTGCACCCTCTCTAGATAAGATATAGCAGATAAGCTACTTACTAAGCGCAGCGCTAGATAGGTTAGCTAAAAATAGCCTAGAAACTTTATTAAGCAAATAAATAGCTTTAAAATATAATTTAATTAACTATATAATTATTAGAAAGCTTTATATAAAAATTCTAAGATTATTAGAGTTTAGTTTAAGCTTATAGCGCGTATAAAAGCTATAATATATTCTACTATCTATAATAATATAAAGAAATCGTTCTACGATATTATAGATGTCCCTATAGTAAACCCTATACTAGACTTAATCGAGATTTAGAACTCTATATAGCTAGAAGAATAAGACTAATATAAGGTATATAACACGCTTAGTAGCTTAGTTAACTAAGTAACTAAGTATACTTAGTAGCTTAGTTAACTAAATAACTAAGTAAGAGAAAATAATAAGGGAACTAAATTGTATTTAATAACCTTATAACTCTAATCTTTATAACTTCTTATAGTTAACTTAAATATCCTTCGCATACTCTACTTATATACTTCTATTATAAGTCTATAAGAATAATATACCTTATAGCACGTAATTACTCTTAGTTATTACTCTACCTTATACCTAGCTAATTAGAGGCTGTTATACTTTAACTACCCTTATAAGACTAGAAGAAGTAAGACCAGTTAAACTACCCTAGTTATAAGGAAAGAGATACCTTTAGTAAGTAACGTAGGAAACTTACGCAAGTAGAATATCAGGATTAGCTAGTAAAACTACCTCTTTAGAGGTAGGTATAATAACTACATTTACAAGAATATAGAACAAATTAGTATAATAATAGGAATAGCTAGTTCTAGTAAATAAATAGATAAGAAGTTTAAAGGAGACTTAGAATAGCCTTCTTAAAAGCTTTAAAAGAATATAAGAAATAGTTAATAGTAAATAAGGGATAGAACTTACGGGAATTATCTAAAAACTCGAGTAAGTCGAAAAAGTACTACTAATAATATATTACTAATAACGAATTAAACTAGTACTACTTAATAAGTTTAATAGAATTAGATCTAAGCTTAAAAGATTCCTAGTAGTAGTAAGGATTTATATTAATACTAACCTCGATATTATTTAATATAAGAACGAGAAAGTACTATTTATAGGAGTATACTTAATAGGTAAACTACTTAACTAGTTCTAGTCCTTCCTAATAGATTTTAAGAACTACGCGGAAGAATACTAGAAGAGTAAAACTAAGGTAATATTTATAAACTTAGTATACTTCTAATAGAAATTTAAACTAATATTTAGAGATATTAATAAAGTACGAGTAGTAGAAGATAGACTCTATAATCTAGTCTAACTAGGATCTGTTACCTTATATATATTAAGCTTTTAACAGCTCTTAAATAAAGTCGCCTAAAATAACTATAATATAATAGTAAAGTTCTATAGAAGATTAAAAATAGAAATAAGAAGAGTAATAATATATATAGAGTAACTATAGGACCTAGTATTATACTTCCAACTAATAAAAAGGATTAATAACAAACTATACTAGTTTAAAAATAAAGAAAGATAAGCATACTACTAAAGGATATACTTTTTAGTAAGAGCTACTAACGCAGGCGGACCCATAAATCTAAACGCTACTAGAGAAAAGAAGCCTAAGTTATAGGTAACTTAGGAAAAGAAGATTTAAAAAAAAGATATTAAGTACTACAACTGTTAGAAATTAGGATATATAGTAAAGGAATGTCGAAGCAAAAAGAAGGAAAGAAGAAACCGGCCTATAGAAGATAAACCATAAGAAGCAGGTAAAGAAAAACTAGCCGTAACTATAGAATATAGAACCTTATATTAGTCCTTCTATAATAAAGACGAGTGTTAAATACACTAACAACTTAAAGAAACTATAGGATATTAGCCTTAGAAGAAAATACAACTTACAGCAACGTAGAAACGTATAAAAAGATAGCTAGAAGAAGTTTAAGAAATATTAGACAAGGATAAAGAAATAAATACTCTATTATAAATAGAAGAAACTACTACTAGAGTACTAACACCTAAACTAGTATTTAGAGTATATTCTATATACCAACGAGGAATAATCGAGTATAAATAGGGAACCCCGGCTTTTATAGCCATCCTATAAGAGGAACTACCTATAAGGTTCTATAATAAAAATAGACTAGAATAAAATATTGTTAACGTTTATAAAGAATAGCAAAATATCTACCCTAAGAAAATCTACTTCTTATACTTCTAAAAATAGATAGAAACTATAAAAGTAGTAGAAGGGTACTTTAATATAATAGATTAAGATAAGGCTGCGTATATAGTATAGAAAGTAGTAGCCTTCTTATAAAGCGAAGTACTAGTAAAATACTAGATATTAAAAGCGTCACAATATAAATAAGAATAGAATTACTAGGTTAGGGAAGATAATAACCTCTATATAAACTAACACTACCTAGCATATTTTAAGATAGTATAGATATTATGTATTAAACGACAGTATAAGACCTACTAAGGAAGAAAGGAAAACACAAGTATATAGCTAAGACAACTAAACGAAAATAAAGTACTAGGAAGTCCTATAAAATAAGAAGCTATAATAGGATAGAAAGTTATTAAACAAACTTAAAACTACGCAGTATTTAAACCTAGACCTCTACTACCTAAAGTATATGTTAGGAGAAGGCTATAGTATAAATACCTAGAACGGAAATACCTGAAATATATATCTATAAAAGAAGTAATAGCCTACTAGTCTAAGATAACTTAGCTGTATAGAAACGTAGGAGAATACTACCTTATAATACCCGGACGATACTACAGCTATAAAGTATATATACTTATTAATAGTAGAGTAATAAAGAATTTTATAGCTAGCAACTATATTACTAGAAAAGGAATACCTATAAT
>ML986638.1:246250-258411 GCA_010094045.1 Lojkania enalia
CTTAAATAAAGTCGCCTAAAATAACTATAATATAATAGTAAAGTTCTATAGAAGATTAAAAATAGAAATAAGAAGAGTAATAATATATATAGAGTAACTATAGGACCTAGTATTATACTTCCAACTAATAAAAAGGATTAATAACAAACTATACTAGTTTAAAAATAAAGAAAGATAAGCATACTACTAAAGGATATACTTTTTAGTAAGAGCTACTAACGCAGGCGGACCCATAAATCTAAACGCTACTAGAGAAAAGAAGCCTAAGTTATAGGTAACTTAGGAAAAGAAGATTTAAAAAAAAGATATTAAGTACTACAACTGTTAGAAATTAGGATATATAGTAAAGGAATGTCGAAGCAAAAAGAAGGAAAGAAGAAACCGGCCTATAGAAGATAAACCATAAGAAGCAGGTAAAGAAAAACTAGCCGTAACTATAGAATATAGAACCTTATATTAGTCCTTCTATAATAAAGACGAGTGTTAAATACACTAACAACTTAAAGAAACTATAGGATATTAGCCTTAGAAGAAAATACAACTTACAGCAACGTAGAAACGTATAAAAAGATAGCTAGAAGAAGTTTAAGAAATATTAGACAAGGATAAAGAAATAAATACTCTATTATAAATAGAAGAAACTACTACTAGAGTACTAACACCTAAACTAGTATTTAGAGTATATTCTATATACCAACGAGGAATAATCGAGTATAAATAGGGAACCCCGGCTTTTATAGCCATCCTATAAGAGGAACTACCTATAAGGTTCTATAATAAAAATAGACTAGAATAAAATATTGTTAACGTTTATAAAGAATAGCAAAATATCTACCCTAAGAAAATCTACTTCTTATACTTCTAAAAATAGATAGAAACTATAAAAGTAGTAGAAGGGTACTTTAATATAATAGATTAAGATAAGGCTGCGTATATAGTATAGAAAGTAGTAGCCTTCTTATAAAGCGAAGTACTAGTAAAATACTAGATATTAAAAGCGTCACAATATAAATAAGAATAGAATTACTAGGTTAGGGAAGATAATAACCTCTATATAAACTAACACTACCTAGCATATTTTAAGATAGTATAGATATTATGTATTAAACGACAGTATAAGACCTACTAAGGAAGAAAGGAAAACACAAGTATATAGCTAAGACAACTAAACGAAAATAAAGTACTAGGAAGTCCTATAAAATAAGAAGCTATAATAGGATAGAAAGTTATTAAACAAACTTAAAACTACGCAGTATTTAAACCTAGACCTCTACTACCTAAAGTATATGTTAGGAGAAGGCTATAGTATAAATACCTAGAACGGAAATACCTGAAATATATATCTATAAAAGAAGTAATAGCCTACTAGTCTAAGATAACTTAGCTGTATAGAAACGTAGGAGAATACTACCTTATAATACCCGGACGATACTACAGCTATAAAGTATATATACTTATTAATAGTAGAGTAATAAAGAATTTTATAGCTAGCAACTATATTACTAGAAAAGGAATACCTATAATACGACTAGAATAACCTTATATAATTTAAACTATAGAAGGGAAAGATTTCTAGAAGAAGGTTATATATACTATAGAACCAGGAGAATTCGAAATTCCAGGAACAACCTAATAAGGACAAATATTCTAAATTATAGAGATTACCGACTATAATATTATCCTAGAAATTCTATAGTTAAGAAAAGAAAACCCTTAGATAAATTAGTAAACGGGACGAATTATTCTTAAAAACTCTAGTTAACTAATTAAAGAATAACTCGCTGTAATAGTAAAAGAAGTAGTAAAAGAAACATTCCTAATAGGAAACGTATTATATAGTATACCTAAAGAATACTAATATTTAATAAAATAACTTTAAGAACTACTATAATACCTACCTAAATATAGAGAATACAACTATAAAATTAAACTATAACTAGAAAAAGAACCTAGATACAGACCAATATATAGCCTAATACTAAGGGAAACAGAGGCTCTAGAATAATATATAGACGAACACCTAAAGAAAGGAATAATTAGAGAATCGAACTTACTAGTAGTATACTCTATACTCTTCGTAGATAAGAAAGGAATAACCGACCTATAAATATATATTGATTATCGCACCCTTAACAACATTATAATTAAGGATTAATATCCTTTACCACTTATTTGTAACTTAAGAAACTAATTAAGAGAAGCTACTATCTTTATAAAATTAGACATCTAGAACGCGTACTATTAAATCTGTATTAAAGAAGGAGACAAATAGAAAATAGTATTTAGAATAAAAAAGAGACTCTTTAAATATCTAGTTATACTATTTAAACTTACTAATATACCAGCTACCTTCTAAAAACGAATTAATAAGGTACTAAAACCCTACCTTAAACGATTCTATATAGTATATTTAGACGATATCCTCGTGTATTTAAAAATAAAACAGGAATATAAGAAATATATCGAATAAGTACTACGTGTATTATAAGTAGTAAAACTATACCTTAAAGTAAAGAAGTGCGAATTTTATACTATAAGAATAAACTACTTAGGATTTATTATTAAACTAGAACAACTATAAATAGATCTAAATAAATTAGTAGTAATTAGAAACTAGCTAATTTTAAAATTAATTAAAGATGTCTAATCCTTTATAGAATTTTATAACTTCTATTAAACCTTTATTAACGATTAGAGCGATATAACTACACCCCTAACTTAACTATTAAAGAAAGATATTACCTTTATATAGAGAAATAAATAAGAAAAAGCCTTCTAAGAAGTTAAGAAATAATTTTAGTAAGAACTAGTACTAAAATTCTACAACCTAGAAAAGAAAGCTCTTATAGAAACTAACGCATTAGGAATAAGAATAGCTAGAATCCTTATATAAATCTACAATAGAAAACGACACCTAGTAGTATACTATTTACGAAAACTTATACTAGTAGAGATAAATTATAATATATATAACTAAGAACTTCTAGCTATCGTAGCATGCTTTAAAGAATAGCATATATACCTATAAGAAGTAAAATAGTAAACCGAAGTCTATTGCGATTATAAGAACCTTACTACCTTCCTTACTACTAAAACTCTTACCCCTAGACAAGTTAGATAGTTATAAGAACTAGCTATATTCGATTTTAAGATTATCTATATTAGCAGAAAACAGAATTAAAGAGTAGATATACTAAGTAGACTACCGGGATATAAGTAAGAGAAAGGAACTACAGCTATACTACTAAAAAGATAATAAGATAGAAGTATAGTATATAATTACCTATAACTCGTAGTAATAACTATTATTAAAGAAGTAAGCTGGATAATACTAATTAGATCAGTAATAGACAGAATACCCGAAAAACTCTAAGAATAAGAACTAGAATAGATAGACGGACTACTATACGTCTACAATTAAATCTATATACTAGTTAAAGTTAGAAAAGAATTTATTAGGCAATTCTACGAAGCCCCTACCTATAGATACTAAGGAATAAAAAAAATACTAGAACGAATCCTTAGAGGATTCTACTTTCCTAAAGTAAGGGAATAGATAAAGAATATATTACGAGAATATATAGACTACTACTAAAATAAACCTAATAGATATATACCCTATAGACTATTATAAAACCTAGAAACACCTACTAGACTATAGACGGAAATTACTATAGACTTTATCGTTAAGCTACTAAAGTTAAAAAACTACCCTAAGAGAGAAGTATATAACTCTATTATAATAATTATAGATAGACTTATAAAGTATACCTACTTTATTCTCTATAATAAAGTATTATTAGTAGAATAAGTTGTAAATATCTTCTTAAGATAGATTGTAGTACAGTATAGAGTACTCTAGAAGATAATTATAGACCGAGATACTAAGTTTACTTTAAAATTTTAGTAGATAATTATAAACTTACTAGGAATTAAATATAAACTATCTACAGTATTTTATCTATAGATAGATAGGTAGATAGAGTAAATAAATTAAATAGTAGAACAATACCTAAGATGCTACTTTAACTACTAATAGAATAATTAGGTAGTACTACTACTAATAGTATAACTCGCGTATAATAGTACTATATATAGTATAACTAGAGTATTACTATTTATAGCAAATTATAAATATAAACTAAAAATCTATAATACCCTAATTAAAGCAGTATTATAGGTACTATAGATATAGGAACAAGTCGAGATTATCTAATAAACGTAAGACTTATTAAAGAAAGACCTCTAATTCCTATAATATACTATAAAGAAATACTATAATAAAAAATATAAATAACTACCTTACTTTAAAAAGGGAGAAAAAGTTTAGCTACTAAGACGAAATATTTAAAGTAAACAACTAAGCAGTAAACTAGACTATATTAAAATCGGACTATATAAGATAGAAGAATAAATATCACCCGTAAACTATCAACTCAAACTACCTACGACTATAAAAATCCACCCAACCTTCTATATCGTACTTATAGAAAAGGCACCCTAAAATGCTAAACTAGTAGTATATAATATAGACGTATACGGAGAAGATTAAGAATAGAAAGTTAAGGAGATAATAAAATATAGGATATAGAATAGTAAATAATACTATCTAATTAAATAGTTAGGAATAGACGAATACAGGAACCTATAGAGTAATATCTAGGAACTAGAAGAAAACCTCAGCCTTGCAGCGTTGCAGGTATATTATAGAACCCAAATTTACGAAGAAAACCTAGAGATAGAGTAGTAGGATCGAACGATATTAGCTATATTACGGGAGGCGACTTCGCCTCAGGAAGAAGACCCGCCTTACAATCTACCTCTTTCTCTTCCTTAAGCTGCTCCTATATATATTTATAACCCTCTATCTACCTATACTTTACTTATTTGTAAATTTTCTAAAGATGCTAGATCTTTGTGTAAGCTGCTACTACTTTATTAAGAAGTTATTCTAACTCTTCCTAGGCTAGGCGAATCTCCTCTTCTAGCTTTACAACTTCAGTATCCCGCTTTACTACTAGGAAGAATTAGAAACGAACTAGTATTACGGGACTATAATATATAAGTAATCTAAGTATTATAATCCGTATTATATAACAAACGTATACTAGTATAAAGGTACTCTAAATAATATAACTTTTTAGGTATCTCCTTCTTATCTACCTTATAAGTTAACCCCTTATAGAAATACTAGAAATAAAGTATAATCGTTTCGCCTGAACGGTCTATATAATTAGTATAATAGTACCTACTTAGGGTTAAGCGACGAAGGGGAGGTATTAGAAATATATATAGCCTCAGCGGAAATAGTATACTAACCCTACTATATACTAGCTTAGAATGGGAAAATTCTCGGGCCGAGAGCTTAGAGGGGGAAGGTAGTATTATAGATATCTTTATAGTAAACTCTATACTAGACCTGATTGAGATTTAGGACTCTATATAGCTAGAAGAATAAGGCTAATATAAGATATATAACATACTTAGTAGCTTAGTTAACTAAGTAACTAAGTATACTTAGTAGCTTAGTTAACTAAGTAACTGAGTAAGAGAAAATAATAAGGGAACTAAATTATATTTAATAACCTTACAACTCCGATCTTTATAGCTCCTTATAGTTAACTTAAATATCCTTCGCATACTCTACTTATATACTTCTATTATAAGTCTATAAGAATAATATACCTCGCAGCATGTGATTACTCTTAGTTATTACTCTACCCTATACCTGGCCAATCGGAGGTTATTATACACGAAAAGCTTTATCTTTTTACTTATCTTATCCTACCCCCGGTTCTACCCCTTTTCCTATCCGTATATAGTTATATACTCCCTTATAAGTAACTCGGTAGTTTTTCTATATCCTTTTATATAAGGCCTATAGGTGTTAATAGAATTTCTAGGTCCCTAATCCCCTATATACTTCTATATACTTCTAAGTAGATTTATACTATATTTGTAGTAAGAGGCGAATCTTGTCTTAGGGAGGGAGATAAGAAGCTGAACTAGTTGATTAAAGATAGCTAGCGGGCCATATTTATATATATAAAAAAGGGGTATATTAGCTAATATCTAGCGTAATATCCGGCGTAATATCGACCGTAATATCGTACGTTAATATTTAATACAGCTCGGTAGACTAGCCGAAAATCCCTATAATATACCCCCCTAGCTTTAACTACAAAAGAGAAGCTGCGTCGAAAAAATAAAGGTAGATACTATACTAAAAGAGGTAAATTATATAGAGTAACTAGTAGTAGAGTTAAGTATATTTGCAGAAATATTAATTTAGATTACCCTCTAAAATTCTTATTAGTAATCGATTTATTTAGTTAATAGAAATTCCTGAGATTCGATTCTAGCTAAAATATCTTCTATTTTCAGTTACTTAATAAACCTTTAGTATTATTACGGCTGTAGAACTTTTATAAAGCTATTAGCTAGTATTAGATTTATTAGTTGCCAACTGATTATAAGTCTCTACTCTACTACTTCTTAATATAGCTAGTACTAGTATATATCTATATAGCGAAGTTTGGTATTAAAACGCTTAGATAGCTTATTTATAATATCTACTATTTATTAATTATTGTAAAGTAGTACTAGTTATATATTAATATGGAAGTGTAGTAAGGCGAAGGCCTTCTACTACTACTCTATTTCTAATCCGGCAACTAATAGTACTAATAATTCTACTTTAGTAGTCGATTTTATAACTATACGCTAAATTAAAGCTTTCTAATTAATTAGTATCCTAAAAAGTTAAAATATATAGTTATAAAAACTTTAACAAGTATTAGAATTATTACTAAAGGCTATATTAGATATACTATAGAATAGTAATTACTCTATAGGATTAATATAATTAGTATTACTACTCTAGCTAATAGTAGAGGTATTTTATATATTATTAGCTGTTACTATAATTGCTAAGTACTTCGTACTAATTAGATATTATTATACCCTTAAGGTAGTATTAATATAATAATTATTAGGGTTCTAGAGGTATTATAATAATATTAAGTACGCTCGCGTGATATTAGAGTATATAAAAACTATAATCTAAGCTAGACAACTAATTAGTTATTAGTAGTAAGATATTCTATTAGAGGATTCCTTAGTAGCGGCTAGTAGTATATTCTTATATAGAGGCGTACTTAGCGTCTTCTTATTAACCGTAATATTAAATCGCGCTGCTACCTTATTAATAAATAAGTCTTATAGCAGCTAAGTCTTATACTACTATATATCGCGTATAACTTAAACTCTTAGAAACTAATTTAGATCTCTAAGAAATCGAAGTTTATATTTATTACTTAATTGCAATTTAAATTTCTGCTTAGTAGAGATATTTAATAGATAAACTAGAATTATAATATTATTAATATAAAAGAAGACAATTAGCTTATTATTTATATATAAGTAAGATATTCCTAGTACTATTTTAAGGTCTAATTACCTTAGAGTCCTATCTAGCTTATAATACTAAAATTTCGGAGTATCTTTAAAGCTATATATAGTTTTCTATAGTTATAGATATTTCCTATATTTATATACGAAACCTTCTAGTATATAGATATATATCAACCTATCTAATCGGCAGTTAAAGAACGTATTAACAATATTAAACTGGTATATATCGAGTTTAAAATAAGTTGCAATTAATATTAGAAAGTAAAAGGTTTATATAGCTAGTATAGCAGTATAGGTATCTCTCTATTAAGATTACAGATCGCTGCGTATAACTAATCTAGCCTTAAATTTATATAGAAAACCGTTCTTATTAAATTTATATACGAATACCTATATTACTAGAAGAATTTTAGTAGAGTCTTAGAGGATTATTACCTTTTACCAGGTATCTATATCCTCCTACTTCTATAACTCAGTATAATAGGCCTTATAGAAGCTAGTATTAAAAGAGTAATTCTTTAGATTCTTATAGTACTTTAGTTCTAGTAGAAGCTGATTACGATAATATTTTCTAATAGTATAAGTTTCCTTTATATAATTTGCTAGTATTAGCTTACTATTAGATAGTACTGTAAAGATTATAAAATATAACTAAAGCGGCCTACGGCTGTATAGAAACCTACCTCTCTAAATTATATTATCCCTTAATATTTAGCTACTAATTTCTTCCCTCTATAGGGTATTATTTGTTCTTCTTAAGAGTATAGAAGTATAAGAAGGTGATAGTTACCATCCTTATAGTAAATTATTACTAAACGCAGTATCCTTACTATCTACTAGTAGTATTATAAGAGCATCCTAATTTCTTAGTACTAGTACTAGTATTAATTCTAGTATTAGAAGTCTCTAATTACTAGTAATATCGTCGATTTATTCTTTAAAAATAGTATTCTCCTGCTAATAGGCCTTCTTACTAATTAAATTGCCTGCTGACTTAGTAAAGATATCTTAATTAGGCAGCTAATTCTTATAGATCGCTTCTACGACTTTAATTATTTTATCGTTACTACTATTAATAGAGCTCTTAATATTGTTAATTTGAAAAAGAATCTTCTCTAGGGATTCTTTTAGTAGATATTCCTCCTCCTTACTAGATATAATATTACTAAATATAACGTCCCTAGTATTAAATACCCGTTTTAGTTTTAGAATCAGCACTCGGTATATATTTATACTCCTATATTATAAGAGTTTCCTAATTAGTACCTGTAATACTAGTTTATTACCTTTTAATAGAGTTTTATCTAAAACGTATACTCGCGATTCTATAACTTAAAGGTAAGTAAGAAATAGTTTATAGCTAAAAATAGCTTTATATAAGGTTTTAAATCGAAGGCTTATAATCGGCGTTCTATTAAGTAGGTATATTACTATATAAGCTAATTTATTAGTATATTTATTAGAGATATTATCTTTTATTATAAGAGCGCGCGTGCGGGTTATAATTTAGTACTCTACTTATTTTACTAGGCTATTCTACTTAGGTATACGAGGCGCGCGAGCTTTAATTACAATTTCTTAATTAAATAATACTTCTATAAGTTCTAAAAAGTTTAAGTTGTTATCTATATAGATATATACGATCTTTCTTTTATACTGTTATTTAATTTTTACTAACAGTATTTTAAAGGCTTTTACGAGGGTAGATTTTAACTAATTATATATTATAAATCCCTTATACTACTAGGACACCTAATTAACTATATAAAATAGGTATCTCTTACTATTATAGTACCTCTTATAATCTTTCTAAAGTTATATAATATTAATTATAATTCTCTTAAATAGTTTAGTAGCCGGGTAAAACTAATTATACTAGCTAATCTATTATAATAACTTCGCTTATATATATATCTAGCAATCTTACTATACTAGTATTTCCTAATTACTTAACTAGATACCTTTAGCTACCTAAAGTAGGATTAATACTAAATCTCTACCTAGATAGTCTAATAATTAGTACGCTTTAGTTGAAGAAATAATTTATACTAGTTGCTAGTAATAGAAGAGCTTTTCCTTAATTACTACAACTATCTTATATCCGGAAAGCGAATTGAGTAGAGGCCTTTTTACTAGATCTACGTCTAGTAGCTAGTAGCTGTTAAACAACTCTAAATAACAAACGATATTATAGTAATTATACTAGTAAAGGTAATCTCTACCTAAGTTAAACTAGATACTTTATTTTCTATTTCTAATTAGGGCTATTATATTAGTTAGTAACTAAGGGATATAAGCAACTTCTATTAGCTTAATATTCCTTAGGCCTGTAGGAGAATTAATTATAATTACAATAGTACCCTATTCTAATATAAGGTATATACTTGTAACAGCCCTTCTAATTGGCCTAGTGCAGAGCGGGGTAATAACTAAGAGTGATTACGTGCTGCGAAGTGTATTATTCTTATAAGCTTATAATAGAAGTGCGTAAGTAGGGTGTGTAAAAGATATTTAAGTTGACTATAAAGAGCTATAAAGATTGGAGTCGTGAGGTTGTTAAATACAATTTAGTTCCCTTATTATTTTCCTGCTTAGTTATTCAGTTAACTGAGCTACTGAGTATACTTAGTTACTTAGTTAGCTGAGCTACTGAGCACGTTACGTGCCTTATACTAGCCTTATTCTTCCAGCTATATAGAGTCCTAGATCTTAATTGGGTCTAGTACGGGGGTTCTAGTAAAGATGCCTGTAATAATACTACCTCCCGCAGCAATTTTATCTTTAGAATTTACTATCTAAGTAGTCTATTAATTAAAAGCCTTAGAGTTGTATATATAAATATTAGAACCTAGATTAAGTATCTACCGATTTAGGATACTAGTCTCTTCTTTCTTAGGGGTAGTACTTGCTGAAAAATTGCCCCTTTAAATTACCTAGGTATTTCTCTAGAGGCTAGTAGCTTTTATAGAGGCTTTACTATTAAACGAGAATTTCGACTTCTTATATTTTTCTATATTTACCTTTAGAGCATTTTTTTTCCTCTAGTTATTTCTATTTAAGATATTATCTTAGGCTTTTAGTATTTTCTAATCTAGTACCTAGTTTAGTAGTCTAATTAATTTATTTACGTACTCGCAATTACTCTAGAAATACTACTTCTTATAGAAGTAGGGTAGTAGAGTATATAATCATGAACTAGATTTTTCTTAAAACTACTATATAGTACTATCAGAATTTACTTAAAGAATTAATAGATATTATAAAGCTATAAATAAGTTAAGTATCTTCTATAGATTAAAATATCTATAGTAATTAGTATATCAGTATACTAATTATTTAATTGTAGGAATCGGTTAATTAATCCTACCTAGTTTATTTTTAGTGTTAATCGGTACTATATAGATTAGCGCCTACACCTCATCTTTTTTAGCAACTATTAGAAGAAAATCCTTTTCTACTCTAAGGCCCTAAACTTCTACTAAGCTAGCAGCCTTAGCACGATAGATTACCTAATTCTACTAATTTAGCTACTTCTCTACCTCTCTATTAGTTAGGTACTTAAGGAGAGCTTAATATTCCTTCTAGATTAGTTACTCTCTTAACTTAATAGTAGGCGCTAACTTTTCCTATAAGATTCTAAGAATCTTATAACTAGTTATATTATCGCTAAATATTACTTTATATTAAGGCGATATTGTTGTTAAGATATTACTATATATAGTATAGAGAGCGTTGTTAATCTTAATCTAATCCTTCCTCTATTAGTTATACTAGTTCCTTACCCAGTTCTAATCTGTTATTTATATCGAGGTTATCTCCTTATATATAACTCTGCTAGAGGGGTATCTTTCTATTTCCCCTTCTAGATTTATCTTCGGGGTCCGGAACTTATCTATATTAAAGAGGGGAGGTTCTAGCCTATAGATTTTAACCTTTTTAGGAGGTACGCTTAGATTTAAATATTCCTATACCCTCAGCCTACTAGCTATTAATTTACGCTGCTTAAGCTAATCCTCCTAATTACTAGGAGTACTAAGTATCTTCTTCTTAAATATAGCTATAGAGGAGTATGCAACTATTATAATACTAGAAATATACTAGGATATATTAATACTAGAGAATAAAATAGCCTTAAATATGATACAGTATATTAATAGGCTTATAAAGTGTAGAATTTACACGTAATTCTAATAGCTAAGTACCTAAAGATTGTTAGTAAACGATAAAGATAATAATATTGTGATATTACGATACTAAATAAAAAGGAGCGATATTAATTATAATATATAAATTGAGTTGCAGCTATTTTAGTGCAGTAACCGGGCTTATAACTATAGTAAGAGGTAAATCTTATCTCAGGGAGGGAGATAAGGAGCTAAACTAGTTGATTAAAGATAGCTAGCAGGCTATATTTATATACATAAAAAAGGGGTATATTAGCTAATATCTAGCGTAATATCCGGCGTAATATCGACCGTAATATCGTACGTCGATATCTGATACAACTTAGTAGACTAGCCGAAAATCTCTATAACAATATTTAGACCTATTATCTTACCTATACTATTATATTATATAGAAAAACTTAATACTACTAATAATAGCCTCTTTAATAATATCGTATTAATTATTTATTTAAATATATTTAAGTCTAAAATATATCTAATTTAGTTTAGATTATAATATTTATATACTATTATATTAAATTATTTAATTATCTAGATAGAATCTTAAAAACCTTCTATTAA
>ML986639.1:0-259031 GCA_010094045.1 Lojkania enalia
CAACCCCCCCACCCCCGGCGACATGTACTCTCGGCAGAGCACTCAATATCCTATCCCAGCTCCGCCCACTCAAAAAACTGAGGGCGCACCGCCAGCTCCAACCTTTGTTAATTCCTCTGACAACCCAGACAGAATGATGCCTATCTCCCAATCTCAGAACCAGCAGGTCTATCCCGGCCCAAAGCAGCACCTCGATCCATACACCGGCATCAAAGGCGATAGGATATACAGGTTTGTGCCGTCTCCGCTCGTCTTGTTCAGCCCGCTCACGCCATGCCCAGGCTCTCGGTCGAGCAGCAGCCCATCCGCGCCCGAATGTGCGGTTTCGGTGACAAGGTAAGACGGCGAGCCCGCACGCCCCGTGCTTTACGCCCAAAACTAAGACATGCGCGCAATGACAGGACCGACGCCCAATCACTCCGCCGCCCTGCATTAGGCTTATGGTGTGCGACGCGAAGACCGGCAAGGAGGTGGACTCTCACGAAGTAGACAGCACCTTCTTCGTGCTAACGGTCGATCTTTGGGATGCCGAAGGGACCCGAGAGGTCAATCTCGTCCGGCATAGCAGTGGCGCCCCGACCGTGTCCATCAGTAGCAGCACTACTACATCTTACCCGCCACCCGTCGAGCGCCCATCCGCCATGTATATGAATCCGATCGTGTCCCAATTGGATGCTTATGGTCGGCCCGTCCAGCAATCTATGGCAAACCCCTACAACCAACCATCTATTCCCCCCAATTACTATCAACAACCCGCTCCGGCCTCAAATTACCCATACAGCGCATCGAATCCCTATGTTTCAAATCAGGTCCAGATGCCCATGCAAGTAGCTCCACCGCCGAGCGCAGCTACGGGAATGTTTACGAGAAATCTCATCGGAAGTCTCACAGTGAATGCTTTCAAACTCACAGACACAGAGAACAAGGTGGGGTTCTGGTTTGTGCTTCAGGATCTGTCTGTGAGGACCGAGGGCATCTTCAGGTCGTATCCGCTGCTCTCTGCATCCAGTGACATGTTGCTTAGTGGTTTTTAGGCTTAAAATGAACTTCGTCGACGTCGGTAGCGGTCAGGGGAACAACACACTTAACACGGGGCGAGCACCAGTTCTGGCAACTTGCTTCTCGGATCAATTCCAGGTCTATTCCGCCAAGAAGTTCCCCGGAGTCATCGAGAGCACGCCACTCAGTAAAGCCTTTGCGGCACAGGGCATCAAGATTCCCATCCGTAAAGATGGCCCAAAACCCTTGGCAAATCAACACGAGTACGATAATGATGATTAGCTGATTTAAAGAACTTAGGGCCAAAGAGCATTGATTTGAAGAACTTAAGGCCCAAGAGCGTGAATGATCCCCAAGCGATGAGCGAAGACGATGGCATCCGGGTAGACAAGAAATGGAAACCGTTGGCGCCGAAGGTTATTGTACTGGACGAATAGTAGAAGGCATATTTTTCCTTGGGGGATTCCGTCCCTGGCGTCCGTAGAGGATATTAGAAGATTATTCGCGACGAAAGTCTCCGGACTGATTCCACATTTAAATTTGGGGATTGAGGAGGCTGAGGCATGGGGTTTGTACGTATGAGTTTTGTTGAGCTGAGTTTGCTAGGTTTTTGGGTAAGGGAGCGGTTTTTTTTTTTTTTTTTTATCTATTCATTTTTTCTTTTTTTTAAATTTTTTTTTGGGAGGAATTTTGGAAAAAGGATGATGTTTAGTGTATTCTTTTGCGGAACTGAGTGGTGTATGGGGGTGTAGAGAGTAGGGTGGATCGGATTATTTTTTGAGGATGGGACAAGTGGCAGTGGAGTGATGAAGACCTTTTGTCCTAGTCTCCCCATGATGAAATTTTTTTTTTTTTAGGAAAATGGTAAAGGGAGGAAGGGATTATATGTATATTTTTAGGGTCCTTGTGTCTTTTGGGGATGGGTTGATTGAGTAGAGGAGTTGGGGTTTGAGGATGGGGCGTCTTCTTTTTAACTTTTTTTTTTTTTATAGTTTGAATTCATAACCCGGATTTTTGTTTTATGGGCTCTTACGTTGATGGCGAGGGTTTGGTGATGGCTTATGGGTGACGGTTGGGATATATGGGACGAGAGGATTAATAAGGAGGATGGAGGGTTTGTTGCTTAATCTATTCTAGGCTCCATCTACGCATATCCCGCGCCTCGAAAATCCGATTTCCTACTACAAATCAGGCCCTACATTGGTAAAGAGTATTATAATCCGCTGTTGCTTCTGCTTGAGGGGCGGTGAGTGGTGGGTGGAATTGTTGATGGTAAGTATGGGTATGTATCGTACGGACAGATGCGTGTGTGGATGTGAAATGGTGCTGGATGGGGCGTATCGTCTTTATTTTATTCCATCCCTGTTCCCGTGGTTCGCAAAATGGTATGGAGTTCTAATGGGATATGCAGTTGTACGCGGAAGAAGAAAGATCTAGGAAGGGGGAACGCGATGGGGAGTGGAAGGACGGATGTTAGATGGGCCGATGAGCTCTGGGGTATGGGGAAGGTAAGTGGGAAGGAGAACGACACGAAGGAATATAATAAGCTAATGCGGGCTTGGAAAAAAAAAAAAAAAAAAAGGGTTTTTATTTTAACTACAGGTCTAACCCCGATGCTGGGCAAAAAGAAAGAGAATATGGACTTGAACAATCGATTGATTGTTCGGCATGATATGAAGGGCAGACTACAAGAAATGCATACACAAGCAGGTCCTAGTTTCTGAGAAATGCTAGAGGTTAACTTTGACCTTGCTTGCAACAATAACTTCATCTTAGAAATGAAAAATTATGGTCCTCTTTTTCTTTGTTATTTTCATTAAAAAAATTTTTTTTTTTTTTTGGTTCGAATACCTACATCACGCACGACACAACTGCTCCACCCGCGAAACTCCCCATCTCAATATCCATACGAACACGCTGTCCACAATTCAACGCCCGTTGTCCACTGTCTCGCAATCTCCATGGAGTCATGCTGTCGAGCTGAGGACAAGTATCATAAATTTATTCTTCGTCTATACGTGTCTAGGTACTTGTCGGTTGGGGGGGAAAGGCGGTGTAGGCGTAGAAAGTGATGGAAGAGAGGGGTGGAGCTGAGGTAGTAACGAGTTCTAGGTTAGGAATTATGGGGGTAGTAGTAGTAGTAGAGAATTGGCGTTGGTGTTGGGAGCAAGGGATGTGGTGCTCGGAGGACGGTGGCAATCACGAGATGGGACCAGCGCCGTGGTATTGGTATCACAGGTCAAGGTTTGGGGACGGAACGAGCGAAGTCAATAATAGTTGGTTTGAAAGCTATGTCAGATGTGGTCCCACGGGAATGGAAGATGCGAGGTGTTCTGAGTAATTGAGACTAACACGAGAACGAGTATGTTGAGATATGGGGACGGAGTATGGGAGGTGGAAGCGAAGTGTTGATTTGGAAAGATAGACTTGATGTGGACCTATAGGAACGAAAGAAAAACGCAAAGTGTGCTGAACAATTGAGCCCAACTGACAGTCATACTGTACGCGTGATTGAAAAAAAAAAAACCCAGCACCGCACAGCAATGCCCCATGTCTCTAATAATCTCGCAGAAGAGTGTAGAAAGAATGGAAAGGAAAAGAAAACATGCAGTCCACATGGGAATGTTATCAAAAAGTGGACCGAGTAATATTTACTCATACGTGTCCATTCTAGTAGTATCGATCAGTCTATCTATGGTCTATGCATGTATGTACGAACAACGTGGATACATGCGTACCCTTCTATCTATCTAGCTGCCTTTGCATATATCCCAATCCATCCTCATGACCAGTGAAAAACAACACATCCATCCAAACAATCTCATTTCCCCCCCCCTTGGTGGACAAACACACCCCACATCATCCCATACGTTTCGTATTGCAGCCCTATCCTTACCCCCGGACCCCTGCTCGCCGCCACACAAACTACCCTAAGCACAGCCACGCGCACAGAGCACCCGGATTCCACGCGACGGTCCAAGGCGCTCCCGCCTTGCCACCGACCGGTCTAGGCCCAGCCCGGCCCAGCCTCGGCATCGACATCCGAGCCGTGCAAGACAAAGAGTGCACCGCGTATGCGCGTCGATGTACGCATCGATCGCGGATTCTGATACTTCGGCGTGCTCCGCCGAAAGCTATCAGGTGGAAGAGCATAGGATGAGATGGAATGGAATCACGAGAGACAGTCCTCACTCTACGCTCCAACCGTCGGCAGAGAAATCATATCCAACGGTCCGCGGAACGGAAAGAAAAGGGGTACAGTTATGAAATCGATAGTATTCCGCATTATTGAAGCGAATGTATCTCCACATTAGGTACTCTGAGTGAACGTTACCGCCACGTGGAATGATGCATACATAGCATACGTACATAATATACAGACAGACAAACAGTCAGTCAGTCAGTCAGACAGACAATCGGTCAGTCCGGTGGTGTGTACATGGTCTGACACGCACTGTCATCTCACATACGTTTCCCTCGATCAGAATGTCTACGTCTGTCCTCCATCCAGACCACACAATGTATAGTATAGTTCATATCATCTTCGCCAAGCCCGTCCTCCCAACACCTCGATTGGCAGACAACACTTCCGTACTATCCAGCCGCAACGCCACAACATGCATGCCCTACCCTGCCCCTAGCACTCCTTTCTAGTTGTCTCCATCCGGCCCCCATCGCTTTTCCAAAATGCCGTCGGGAAAAATAGCATCTGGCATGCGCGCGGTTTCCTCTTGCCGTCCTTTTCTCTGCCATCGGTTTTACCGCACGAGGGTATACGCGTGTGTGTGTGATTGGCCGGTCCGCTCATCCGACGCAAAAGCCTAGGAAAAAAAAAAAAAAAAAAAAGAGGGGGAGGAGGGGGGAAGGAACCGCGTTGTAGGAAATGAATTAAACCGTTCGGCGGGCTATTATTAGAGATTCGTACTATGTATGTAGGAAAAGGGGAGGCGCTGGGCTATTCGGATGCAGTGATGGACTGGTTCCTAAAAAAGCGGACTGGCTAGGATTGGGCCGGAGGCATGTACTGTGTGCAGTGGATGCCTTATTGGCGGCTTGATACCCTATGGTATGGCCGCGAACAAGGATGCTGAAGAAGCTGTACCGCACCCATTTATTATTATTAGAGATTTGGTTTAATTATCTATCTTGCTACTGTACAACATCCGAATCGTGGCGGCAAGATCCATCATGCATGCATCAATGAATTATATAGAAGGAAGTGAACGGGAAATAGAAAGGGAAACAAAGGACAGAGTTTCATAGGATTATAAACCCAATCATCTATAACCCCCTCATCTCATCCAGTAACCGTTCCCATGCATGGTGCTCATTCCGTCAAAATCGTTGCTTCATCGAGATTCGTCGACCGGTAAGAAGGTAAAACGCTACATGACCTGCCCGGCAGGACGAAACATACACCTCTCTACTACTTAGCAATCGGCAATTCCAGTATTAAAGTGGTCGGTCTTGACAAAGGAAAATAGTTGATGCATATGTTCTTGCAGTACCTTTCAACAACACCCACTTGCTAAACGTTATATGTCGCTCTAGTGGATTCCAAAATCTAAATTTTCAATATGGTCTCATCTGAGGCGGACCGAGTTGAGGAGGCTGCATCATCGGTGCTCCTGCGCTCGAGGGCCCTAGTCTATGAAACATTTGAATCAAGCGCTCCCCAACACTGGTCTCTAACTCAGTACCATCCCTCGCAATCTTGACTTCTCTGTTAGCGTTCCAAGGATTGCGAAGCCCGCGTGTGCGATAAAAAGGTAGTCGGTTTGTTGACATCCACTCAACCTTGAAT
The DNA here is from genome assembly GCA_010094045.1 of Lojkania enalia. Taxonomy (NCBI): domain Eukaryota; kingdom Fungi; phylum Ascomycota; class Dothideomycetes; order Pleosporales; genus Lojkania; species Lojkania enalia. The sequence continues at coordinate 5,804 of ML986639.1, forward strand.
GGCTTGCCCCAGCTTTGGGCAACGGTCGAATGTTCTTCAATATCAGCAACTTCTTGTCTATCTTTTTCACCCTCCTCAGCATCTGAATCGGACAGCTCTGCCTCCCAAAATATTGTTCCTCGCGCTGAGTCATCAATGATTCTGCCTTTGGGAGCAAATTCCGTTGCAAGTGTTGGTATTGACTTCGGAACGTCGGGCGAATCTAAAACGTTGTCGGGTTGAGGTTCCGTACTTATGAATGGTGCTGCGTCTTCGAGAATCGGCGACGCCATTCGGGCATATCCAAAATACTCCCCAGATTTGTTGGCGGAGAATATGAGAAAGACATTGTCCACAGACTGTTGTGCTGGTTAGTCACTCTAATGCGAGATGCTGTTGCGCATTCTTACTTGGTATGCCTTGTTCAAAATATCTTCGTTGTGGGACTGTGTAGCCCAAATTCCATTTTGCACGCTCAATTCTAGATCCTGTAGGGTTAGAGATTTGACAATGAAGTACTTATCCTTAGCCGTTGAAGCTGGCCTAGTCTCCTCCCCACTCCTTCGCGCTGGGGATTCAATGCCATCCGCCAATTGCTCTTCGCTGTCAGTCACTTCAGGAGATCTTGGGGAGGACGTTGTAGACGTTCCCACCATAGCTGAAGGACCAGTAGGCACTCCAGACGTTGGTGCTGAGCTGCGTCGCAGCCGGCAGACCAATCGAACCCCTTGAAACCGTGAATCGTGAAATCTATGCATAGCAGCTGTGCAAGAAGCTTCGGTACGGTAGTTTACGAATGCGCAATTGCTCTTTGAGATGAGAAACAAACTTTCAATGTCTTTGGTCGCCTCGCGTGAGAAATGGTCTTTCAAGTCAACGACGGTCGTACCGGGGGGCAAGTTTCCAACCCAAAGTGCGTGTCCCGATTGTTTGGGTTTTCGGGGTGGTCCACGGGGCACTAAACTGGCAGGGCCCGGTCGATGTACACCTAAAAGCATAGTTAGAAACATATTCCCTCATATTTCCAACACTAATTAGACACCCGCCACCGGTGTTCGGGCTTGCTCACCTTGTGAAAGCAGTCCACCACTCAACAAAGCCCCAGCCCCCCCTCCATCAGGCTGGATGTTCCCGAAGGGAGCTCCTACTGAGGAATATCCACTCTCATGTGGAAGCATGTTCATGTTCTGCCCCATAATGGCCATCTGCGACGGGAGACTTGGTCTCCTCCCGTATGGTGGTTGGGGTTGTGGGGCTTGCATTGGAAAGCCTTGTGGAAATTGTCCTTGAGCGCCGTACGGCGAAGGATAGTAGGTATACTGCGAAGCTTGGGGGAAGTTCTGATATTGAGAGTGCATTGGGGTCGGGCTACCTATGCGTTGTTGGTTTGCGTGGAGGGAAGGGTACACTGCGTGCTGCGATCCTGGCGCAGGCACATAACCTTGCTGGAACTGGCTAGGTGGATACCCTGTGCCATAAGAAGGATGCACCGGAAAAGAGCTAGAGGCATGGCTCGATATTTGCAGGTTTCGTCCGAGCTGGTAGACGAGGGCCGAGGTGGACGCGCCAGAAAGGGATCGCTGCTGATTACCAGAGGTGCCATCTACAGAAGCATAGTCAGGTAACGCACCAACCATTGAACTCATATTTAGATGAGTTACTCCATGCTCTTGCGATGGATAATGCGGGCCGCCCACATGAGTGGGAGACCGACCGTCATGGTGTCCTGACCCCTGTGGAAGTGAGCTGAGCTGCGAATAGAAAGGCGTGTTGCTGCTCGGCGATTTGACCGTTGATGCGGACGGGTTAGAAAGACCTTGGTGTTCATCATGCGCAAGACTAGCTGCGGTGTGGTCGAAGGATTGGGGGGTAGATCCCGGCGGTAGGTCGCCCATTTGTTGTTCAAGAACGATAGGAAGAGCAATCCACTGCTGTACCCAAACGAATGCCATGTCAGTCCATATTTGCCCGAAAAAACGAGTGACTGTGTTCGATGTTCAAGATATTCTGACCCGATCGCAACAAAACGCACAACGTACCTGGTACTATATCAAAATAGACGATGGTCAGAGTGGCGAGCCGGAAGGAGTGTCTACCGAAATGAATCTGGATTGAGAAGGAGATGTTCTGAAAAGGATGCCAATGAGATGAAGCGTACAACAGAAAGGTTGGTGGGTAAAAAAAGAAGCGTGGATAAAAGAGGCCAGATGAGGGAAGATTAACGGGTCAGGTCGAAGTACCACCTGGACAAAGTGCTCGCTTGGAGCGGAACGAAGAAGATTGAGCCAGGACGTGGCCAACCAGGCGGCAGGGGAACAATGTTACCGCCTTATGGAGACTGACAACGAAACGGCAACGAGGATTAGAAGGGGAAAGCGTGCGCTTAGACAAATGCTAAGAGGCTGGAGAGGCGAGAAATGCTCGGGGAGCTTTCACAGCGCCCAGCGGGAATGCCGCACGAGGTTTTTACAAACCCAGTGCCTCAATTGCCTCCCGCTTGGAAGGCAGCTTGCCGTCTGATTGGACTTGGGATCGTGGGCTGTGGCTGTTAAAATGGCTGTGGAGTGGACAAGGGGGCCGGACCAGTGCTCTGGAGGCGAATTGATCTCCGAATTCAAGGGCAGAGCGAGTAGCACAGCGGGCTCCAGCTTAAAAAGGATATGAGAGTCAAGAGACGCTCGCGTCGGGACGTTGTGTGAAATGTGGCGAGTTAATGCCGTTTCTAGACCTGCACTGGGCCGGCAGTGCTGATCCTAGACAACCTTTGCAAAGCTTAGCGGACCCTGTCTGGCCCTAGTATCACCTCGCGGAAGTGCTAGTATACATGGTGTAAACAGCGAATTTAGGAACTACCGCTCGTTTTTCTTCGCAAGGACGCTACAGAAAGAGCACCTTCTAGAAATCCCACGTAAGGTCGGGGAGGCCTCTGGCGCCGGCGGCTCGACACACGGGCAGGGAGCACGCTGGCAGCCGTCTCCTAGGAGGCGGGCAATTTCTTGCACGTTAGCCAAAAGTCATGAAGTAATCCCAAGAGAGACGATGGCTCCGAACGCTCTCCAATGCCAGCGTGGACGACCGGCCAATGAGCGGCGGCGCAACGAGGGGCGGAGGGGGCGGAGGAGTGCGCGAACTGGGCCACTCCAGGACGCTCTGTCGACTAGGAGGCACCCAAGGAACCCCCAGAGAGCGTCCGCGGAGAGGAGTTGCGCGCGCGGCGTGGCCATGCGTCCCATCCCTCATGAGATGGCCGTGACAGCCCCCAGTGCGGAGGAATCAGGCAAAAGAGCGGCGCGCTGGAACCCTGAGGAGCGACGAGCAGCAGCAGCAGCAGGGCGAACTCGGCAGCAGTCGCGCGTATCCTGCACGATAAGCTTGGACGGGACTGAGAGTGCGGCGGTGGGTAGGGGAGGGGAAGGCTGGAAAGATGCAATGCAGTAATGCAGAGCGTTCGTTCGGTCTAGGAACCGACCAGGCGGCCCAGCGCCACAGCCAGGCGGGTTGGTTGGCGCGGGAGGGTGGAGCGTGGCCAGGCCAAATGCCCCTTCATTGGCGCAAAGGCTCGCAGAAGTCATCCGCTGCAATCTACGTTTTGCTGGGCACTGCCTAGGCAGAACGCTGGCTGCCAGAGAGTCACAACCGTTTTCCGAATCTCGTTGGACGCCCGCCAGCAACGGCCGGCCTGCGTAGAGGATTCCTTTGCCACGTCGGCCTGACCGCCTCGAAGCGTGAGTGGAAGGGCAGAGGAGGCCGGCATGCGTTTGGCCTGGCCCTGTGGCCCGTGATCGACAGAGATGTTCCGATGGAGCACAGCCGCACGCCCATGGGGAGACGATCTGCCCTTCTTCAAACATCTGCCACCGACGAGCACGGCGACCTCATAGCCGCAACCCCCCAGGACGGCGACAGGCCCAGGGCGGCCCAAGACCGCCGGCTCAGCGCCCGAGGAGACGAGCAACGCACCGGAGTCACCACGGCTGCCGTGGAGCACGGATTGGGCAGGGGAGGCGTAAGAGAGGTCGCGGGCTGCTGGCGGTAATTGTCGATGCGCCACCATGGGATTTTCTGATGGGAGAGTTGGCTTTTCCCGGTACCAGGGCTCATTTTCCCATGATTTGAACAAGCTTCCCCCGAGCCACATACGTAATCGAGTGGCGTAGCGCCGTTAACTCCCGCCCTCGTCCGTTCCAGGGTCCAGCGCCCGTCCACCGTCCAAGCACACAGGTCGCTGACGAATCCGACGCCGGCGAGCTCTACTAATACTTCATCGGCGGAAATGAACGTTTTAAATCGAGTGATAGTGGAGCCATGACGGTGCAAGAAAGCCCCTTCGCTTTCTGTCAGGTAGGGCGCCGATTAGCTCATCTGTTGAGGGGACCGCACCACCGCCACCACTATCACATACTGCTCTCACGGCTCCCGAGCTCGACCGCGTCGACAGCCACTCACGAGGACAGCAGACAATTGAGTTGATCTGCACATCTCCGGTGGCTCAGACACGAGCATGCTGCCGCGCCGCTGCATTTGCCACAACCTACCGTGATCTGCGCTTCGGCGGTGCTTGTTTGGCACTTCGCTGCCGCTTTGCATCCGGGACTGCCACCGGCATCTGGACCCCTCCGAAGAACTTTTACTACCAATGTACAATGCACGCGAGCGAGACCAAGCCTCTACTTCAGCACGAGCACGTGTCGGAAATTCCCCTGCCGATCCTGGCTTCGTGCATGCTCATGCGAGTGCTTCTCAGACCCGACTCCAAGAATAGTGTATGGCGTCACTGTAATTGCCCATTTCCCTCTCGCCCACGCTTTCCCAGGACGGTGCTGATAGAGATCAACAATGGCAGCTTGGAAGACAGTCAAACGGTAGTCACATCATCTGTTCTCAGAACGCGCTCCAGTCGAGCAAAGAAGTAGATATGTCGTTTCTTCCAATAGTATAAACCTTCTCATTTCAACTGCGCATAGATGCTTCTTACTCTAGAAAAAAAAAGGCCATTCGTTACCGATCAAGTCTATCGGGCTGATATCTCCGACACTGGATATAAACACTGTTCACAGTTTGCCTCTGCTTTGCCACGAAATGCTTATGGCGCGGTGAATCCTCGCAGATCATCGTGGGCCATATATTATTTGCAAGCATCGAAGATCGCTTGCTGAGAGGACACGGCACAATCTGCACATCACCCCTTACGCTTGATCTTGCGGTACCCGAAAAGGGGGAAGCTTGGTAGCCTATTGGGTCTTCCGAGCACCCTATTCATCGGGCCACATACTGTGAGATGAAATCGTCGATATAGGCAAAGTATCCCGGTTCCGCAACCGTGTCGTTGTGGCTGCCATTTGGGAATTCCTTCCATATCTTTGGCTCAGAGCGACATATTCTGTAAAGCTGAACCATGTGCGATGAACTGCAGTGACGTGTTAGCGTTGGTGGTATTTCCTAAAATGTTTCAAAGTATGATTCACAACCCAATGTTTCCAAGAGGCCTAACAACAATATCAAAATGGGGAAAATCGTCTAAACGTTGTATGAGCGGTCGACTACCGAGTTGTGCTGACTTTTGCGAGGCAAGTCATTCCCTGTCCTCCTTTGCACTACGTAGATGTTTGAGATTGATATGACGATAAACTTACGGTATTATTTCATCCTTAAGACCGCTAAGGAAAAGAATAGGAATGCCTGTGATGCGGGGAAGAGTCTCTTCATTTGGCCACAATTGGTGACAAAGGGGCGCGAGGTATTTGGCAGGCGGGAAGGCGCTACAATTGGTAAGTTCAAGGCGTAACAAGGCCATATATCAGAGTTTTCTTACGTTGGTATCAATTTGCGGATAGAGGTAAATGTGTTCTCCAGGATGATTCCAGCAATATCGCCTTGCTTCAAATTTCTAGCGGCGGAGGCAATGGCGACAGCCCCCCCAATGCTTTGTCCATAAAGAACGATCCGTGTACCCCTCAGTTCCAACCTCTGTCGGATGTAGTCAATTCCCGTCTGAGCGTCGATCATCAAACCCTTTTCATTGGGAGTACCAGACGATAAACCGTAGCCCCGATATTGCAGCATCAGCACGTTGCACCCAATGTCATCTTCCAGTATCTTTGCAATCGGGATTCGATATCCAATATTGCCTGCGTTCCCATGGAACATAAGGATTGTGACATTTCGCGCGTATTGTTTATTCGCTCGAAGGTAGAATGCACTAAGAGACTCTCCATCCGGTGTCGGAATCATGAGCTCCTCATAGTCCGCAATGCCAAACTGAGAAGGTCTAGGCACATTGGTGCGGGCATCTGGAGGGAAGTTCCTAGGATATATGATCTCGCTGCCCAACGGTTAGTACTTTATCCCCGGTGCGTGGGGCTGGTCTGAGGAGACAGACTCACTTCTGCTTGAAGTAGAGGAGGCCGCTAAGCACAGCAGCTACCCCCGAAGATGCTAGGAGCGGTACACGAAGATAAGACATAAATGATTGGAGTGCTGAAGTCATGCTGAGGTCTATAGGATGGGGGAATCGGTAGCTGGCGATTGTAGTGTCTCTCAAATTGGATTGATAGATAATACTGGAACGTCAAACGAGTGTGAGAAGGTCCCGGGTCTAATAGAAGGAGTAGTAGAGATGTTAGACAGGAACAAGCAGCAGTTGCTGTCTAGGTCTGGAGTTTGGATGAGGTTCGCGCCAAAAATGTCGAGCTCCAATCGCATGTTGGGTTGCTACGGTGGGCTAAGAAGCCAGCTGCGCAATGTCTAGGGAACCCAGGGTTATGGTGGGAGCAAAACACCCCAGCAGAGCGTTTCCAGCGGGTTTTATTATGCAAACACGTCCGGTGGTTTGAATTTCAAGCTTAATTCTGTCCCTCGAGATTCAGCAGCAATCCTACCAAGGAAGAGCTGAACGAAATGGGATAGTCACGTGATATTGCCAAGGCTTTCTGGAGCTTCGTAGTTGCGCTTGCCTAGTGAGCGTATGAGTTCACTTCAACGACGAGCTTCGCAACCCTCGCATCCTCCATTCTTGTTCAGTAACCGGCCTACCTCCGAATCCTCCCCATCAGTCTTACTCAACCCAGGTCCAAAAACGCCCGACATGCAGACGACTGGCATGCTAGGAGAAGGTATTAGCTAACATCGGCACTCACAGACAGCTCGGAGCTCACATTTCCCAGATGGTATCCACGTCGACATGAACCACCTGAAAAAGGGAGAAGTCAAGTATGAATCTAGCTACCAAGAGCGGTAACTTGGCTAACCAAGTTCGACAGCCTAGGAACATCTATGTTCGTCCATCTAAACCCGTCCCCGACCCGGAGTGCTCTAACTCGCGACGTAGCATGGCGATCAACTTCAAGGATGGTGTAATATTAGGCGCAGACAGCAGAACAACGACGGGAGCATACATTGCGAATCGTGTGACGGACAAGCTCACCCAGGTTCACGACACGATCTGGTGTTGTCGCTCAGGCTCCGCGGCGGACACGCAAGCAGTGGCAGATATTGTACACTATCATCTAGGGATGTATGGCATTACGAATGAGGAGCCTCCGACCACACAGACGGCAGCAGCTATCTTTCAAGAATTGTGTTATTCCAACAAGGATCAGTTATCGTATGTCTAGCGGCTACAATAACTTCCAGATACTAACAAGAACGCAGGGCCGGAATGATCATTGCTGGGTATGATCATCGACATGGCGGCCAAGTATATTCGATTCCGCTAGGTGGCTCACTGCATAAGCAGGCTTATGCAATCGGGGGCTCTGGATCTACATACATTTACGGATACTGCGACGCGAACTGGAGGGAAAACATGACAGAGGAGGAGGGAATTAAATTCGTCAAGGGTGCGCTACAAGAGGCTATCAAGTGGGACGGAAGCTCCGGCGGCGTCATTCGAATGGTGGTGCTTACTGCAAAAGGCGCCCAGCGGCATCTATATCTACCTGATCAAGGTTACCAAGGCCCAGGTAGGCAGTAGTTAGGGGGTGGTAGCACCTCTTGTGTAGGCTGTTTATGTACCATATAAAGGGCGTATGCATAACCCACAAAAGGAGATAGGCACGGCTAGAGAAACAAGAGCTGCGGTGGAAACGGTTTCACTAGTCAAAATCAGATTCCTGCTTCGGTAGGTAACAGAATAGGACGATCTATGAAATCGTACGAGATGATAAGGCATAGAGAGTATACTTGCAAGGGTTCTTACTGGCGTGATGTGAGACTACGTGCAGCCTCGTACAATTACGGTCCCAGCACTAGCTACCCATGTGATGGGTGGTCCCGTTTCACGCTTCAACCGTTGCTCATCAGAGCGCGGGGGTTTTGACATATAATCTACAAAGCTGTGATCTAGATTTCATGGAGACAGACAAATTGGTTCAATAATGAAAAGAAGCGTGCCGGCAGGAAAGAGCCCGTACCTATACAGCCAATTAGTGCGCTGCTTGCACGCTCGCACTATTCCACCCATGCTTCGAGTCTAGAGCTCACAGCACGTAGCTATTCTAGTACGGCTCGTCTAGACAGCACCTAAGGCAGCGAGGTGGAATTGTTCTCGGCCCACGGCCAATCATTGGCCAGCGTGGGGCGTCTGGTCGTGGTGGTTACTTTTTGCATCACCCTCGCGGCTTCGCCCAACGCATAGACGGGGCGACTGGACACAGATTCGGGGGGGGTGAGGTCCGTCGAAAGTGAAGCTGCACCGGCAGACATTCTACAGATATCAAAAAAACATTTGACGTCGGAGTCCCTCGCACAGGGCCATTCGGCAGCGGCACGCACTTATCAGCCTAGGATCGGCCAGGGTCTACCCCATCTCACCAATCTGGGCCGCCTTTTTATGACGCTTGTGAATCCTACCCACTCTCCCCACGGACCTCTCTAGCAACCTCTTCGTCACTGCAACACCGCCAGATCGCCCTCTACGCCCGTCGTCTCCCCTCCCCCTCCGCCGTCCGCCGCATCCGCAGACGCCCCGCCGTCCAATTCGCTTTGGTCACGGCAAGCCGTTGCTGAGGCATGCTGGCCGCCCGTCCCTGGTGAGCCTTTTCGTGGATAACGTTCGTGCCAGATCCGGGTCCCAGTTCCTAGTCCCGCGACGCTCTTATCGCAGAGGCTCCGGCCTCAGGCCAGCCCAACGTCGTCGCCGCCCCTCGATCGACTGCAGCCCTCTGCACCTCTTCGATCCCTATCCTACGCGACGCCGCCATTGCCTTTACATTGCTCTCCCTCTTCTTGCCGTCGCCAGCTGCTGCGCTGCCTCGCAACAAGCCCGCGCCTGCGCCCCCTGCATCTCGACATCAACCGCAGCCGACGCGCCTGTCGCGACAGGTGATCCGTGGGCTTTGCATGCTGCATCTGCCACGAAACGGCCACTTACCACTCCACCTCCTCTAGATTCAGCTTCACGTCCACGTCGCGGAATGGGATCGATTGTGCTGAGCGACGTTGGTGGTCACCACTTTCACAGCACCATGTTCGGCGGGGCCTCTGGCCATCAGCAAACGCAAGAATCGCCAACCCTTCATCATACGCCTGTGCGCCCGTCTCCACAGGTATCAAGCAACCCGTCGTTACGGATAGTTTCGCCGCAGGACGTCCCCATGGCCGACTCCGGTCCGCCGCCAACCGCAACATCAGCGCTGCAGCAAGTACAACACCAAAGTCCTGCCGCGGCTATCCTCCAGCAATCAACGCAGCCACCGCCCCCGAGCCCACGTTTCAAACCCCATTCGCAGCATCCAACGCCTGCAGGGTCTCAATCGAACCCAAATGCCTTCGCGAACCCCCGTCCCATTCCCTCTTCTACGGCATCGTCCGCTCAACAGTCCCCGATAGGGTCGTTACGCTCTCCACAAGACTCTAATTCAGCATCACCACGAAAGATCAAGGTCAAGAGCCTACAGCATATACAGAGTTTCGCGACCGACGAGGCGAGCCCTTTCTCACAAACACGATCCTTGTCACGGCGGCAACGGCGAGATCCTAGCGATGTTGGCCCACAATATGAGATCAGCGAAATGCCCGTATCGGATATTATTGAAATGGTAGCGGGTTTGTTGACAAAAATTACCACCACCAACGATAGGCAACATGAACACCTACATCGCCAAATACCACCACCAGAGGGAACAACAGGGTTAAGCCAGCAAACTACAAGCGTTCTAGCATTCCACGGCAAGAATGTTCCGAGTATATCCATTTTGAGCTATCTAAGTCGTATCCACAAGTATTGTCCCACGACGTATGAAGTGTTCCTAAGTTTATTGGTCTACTTTGATAGGATGACTGAGAGGGTGAATGCGGGCCCGATGCAGAATTTACGGCAGGCAAGCCAGCAGTCCTCGGAGCGGCCCAGTACTGAGGGAAATATCGGCAGGCGTAGCGCACTTACGTCTGCCAATCCAACAGAAAAGACAACATCGCATACATCATCAGCCTCAATGCAAGCAGCAACCCCTCCCCCATCCGGATCTCTTGGGAAACCAGCGGAAACACCAGTCCGGGAAGATCATCCACCTTCGCCTCCTCAAAATATCGACCCTCCATTAGATGCCGACCCGTATAATCTATCACATTTCTTCGTGGTTGATAGCTTTAATATCCACCGATTGGTCATCGCTGGCGTTACTTGTGCTAGCAAATTCTTTTCTGACGTATTCTATACTAATTCGAGATACGCAAAGGTACTTCAAAATTCTCTCCTTCACGGTTTCGGTGACTAAGAAGAATAGGTTGGCGGTCTACCCCTCGTCGAACTCAATCACCTTGAATTACAATTCTTGTTGTTGAACGACTTCCGTTTAGCCGTACCATTAGAGGAGATGGAGGCGTACGGAACGATGCTTGTGGAATTTTACGCGAGGGAAGTTGCGGAGCAGCACGAACGACAAGTTTCAGCTAGGAATCACGCACACAGCGGGCAACCTGCATAAAATGTCTGCAGTGGAATCTAGCTTTGTCCTACCAAGTTGCGCGAATAGCGCGCATGGGTGGACAGAACAATAGAACCAATGTGGTTCATTATGAGGACTTCGGAATAAATGGGGTACTAGCCCATTTCATCAGCTTCAGAGCCCGAGTCCCACGCTGTACACTCGAGGTCTAGCTGCAAGCCTCTCAACCTTGATCCGGATTATTATATAGATGCTTTTCCTAGAGCGCGTCAAGCATAGACTCTCTTCTCTGCGTTTTTTTCTGCCATTTGGCGATACCTGACCCTCATAAGATCTTGGTCTGCATTGGACACGACCGGTTCTGGGGTAGCTTTGATATCATGCGAGCGGGAATTTGTTCTTGATGGTTGGTTTTGGTCACGATGAACTAGATCGGCGGGGGGTATGTGTGGCCTTTGTCCGGCGTAGGGGGGTTATGTCTCATGTATGACTTTCCACCCTAATATTCCTCGAACGGTGCGTAAGGTCAGTGCTTATAGAGGCGTAATGGCTTTTGAACTTGCGAATGATAATGGATGGTTGACTTCTTGAATCTTTCCCCCGGTATCTTGTGACACATTGAACTAGTGAAAGACATATTGGTGCCCGGTTACTCCCCGCTCCATTTTGTATAGATGGATGGGTGTCGATTCACAGAGGAGGGAGCTGTCTCCGGCGGACACCTTAGTCATCACCAAGCCCATTAAATTTCCGAGCCTCGCCTCCTAATCCGCAACCGCAGACATTCTTTTTCGCTAATTCTTAATTTTTATTGCTATGGCGTTATCCATAGGCTCACTCATTCAGTTCGTTATCATTGCTTTTCTGGGCTACATTCTAGCAGGCGCGCCGCTCCTATCCATTCTTTCACCGGCCTCGTCGAGGGGCGAGGGACGCATCCATCATACTACGCTTACATTTGACAAAGCGGAGTCGTTAATTATCCCGGAGAAGAATTTAAGTTGCCCGGAGCATAGGTATGGGATTCATATCTTTTCGAGGGATCCGTTGGTGGTATATATCGAAGGGTTTTTGACCGAGGGGGAGGCGAGGCATGTGGTTGGGATGAGGTAGGTTCACGTGTTTTTCACACTACCAAAGAACAACAAAATCCGAACACGAATTTGACGAATCTCGAAAACCGGACTCCTGTGTGGCGGCTATTTGCTGATTGGAAGTATAGCGAGGCAAAATTTAAGCCGTCGACGGTTTGGACAGAAGGGGTTGAGCATCTGGACGAAAAGGTTCGGAAGAGCGAGAAGGCGCTGTTGGATCGGGATGAGGTTGTCAAGTGCATTGAGGAGCGCGCCCGCATGTTTCAGGGTTGGCGGCCAGATGTCTTCATCGAGAAGCTGTGGAGTCAGAGGTACACGATTTCTGGCCATTACCGCCATCACTACGATTGGTCGACTAGCACTTCTACCTCCGGCCGCATTTCAAGCTTCATGGTCTATGTTGAAGCGAATTGTACGGGTGGGGGGACGAATTTTCCGAGGTTGAAGAAGCCGGAAGATGAGACTTGGTGCCGGTTTGTGGAGTGTGGAAAGGAGGAGGAGAGGGAGGGCGTGACATTTAAACCTGTTGGTGGGAACGCTGTGTTTTGGGAGAATATGAAAGCGGATGGGACTGGATATCCTGAGAGTTGGCATGCAGGGTTGCCCGTGAAGAGTGGAGTGAAGATTGGTTTGAATATTTGGAGTTGGTATCAAGAGGGATTAAGGCCAGAGGGTATTTGAGTTGAGATGATTTTTGGTGGTGTGAAGATATTCAAGGTCCCTCATCCGCACCACGCAATTGATATTCCAATATTCCATATACCCTCTCTCTCAGCGTCCCAGTCGCAGAAATCTTCTCTCACATACAAAGCTCCGGGAAAAAAAAAAACAAAAAAAAAAAAAAAAAAAAAAAAAAAAAAAACTTAATTGGGAGCCGCTGCTTTTATTGGAGAATCCGAGCAGCTGCCGCGGGTCATTCGAGATCTCAAATCTTGCTTCGAATGCATTCAAAAAGAAGAGCGGTGCTTAGATGCTCAAATGGCCGAAATATCAAATCTGTTCAGAAATTTAGATGCAAAAGGCTAGACGACAAACTCAATAATAGAACCGTCCCAGTTCACACCACGCGATACCAAATATTCCAGAACACGCACGTCTCGCTTGTTCCACTCCATCTGTAAATCGGCGTTCCCCATCCGTCACCAACAAATTTGGGCGCCATTTACCCACACCCCTGCACCCTCATCTAGCAATATCCACATAGTACCCGCACGTGCACCCAATGTCACCATGCCGCGCAATCATTCCAGGCTCACAAGCACGCGGGAGCATTGCAGCGGTCCAAAATGCCTTATTGATAGGCAGCAAATATTGGCCTTCTGCAATGTGACGCGCTTGCAACGTGTATGTACGGAGCCGCTGAATTTACCTGGGAACGAAGCCGCGAGTTATATTTAAACGCCGAAACGTTCCCTGCATGTCGGTACTTTACTAATTGCCTTTTTTTTTTTATTTTTTTTTTCTAGAAGATTTCCTGTTCCTATTCCTGGATTGTGAGATTGTGAGTGAGGTTTGTGAGGAAATATGTCAATTCTGCTTCCGTTATATGTGTATCCATGGCCGGGGGTGTGGGACCCGTTATACTGGGCGTACGAACACCCACCATTTCCCTCCACCCCCAAAGATCTCCCTAACGCATATCCAGGGCTGGAAATAACACGCGTCTCAACTTCACCGTCATCCTGAACCCATGCTCCGGGCCCTGCGTCAATGCAGTGCCAGAGGAGCCATACATGGTCGAGATGCCGAAGCTGAAGGATTTCCCAAATATCCGGACACTGGGCTACGTAGCAACCAACTACACCAACAAGCCAATCGAAAATCTTCTAGAAGAAATTGACACGTACAACAATTGGGCGACCATCATGAGCGATGAGCGGGTCGCCGTCGACGGCATATTCTTCGACGAGACGCCGGGCCTGTACAATTGGGAGCAGTACGACTACTTGGAGGCAGCCACGCAGCGCGTCAAGAGTAGCGAAGGTCTGGGCCACAAGGTCGTTGGTAAGCACTCTATTTCCACGACAATCGTATCTGCCCCGAATTGGAGCTGATGTGTACCAGTCCACAATCCGGGCACTATCCCGGGGATATACTCGAATTTCCTCGACCTCGCAGACATTACTGTTATCTTTGAGGAGACGTATATGAATTGGCTTGATGCGCCAAATTTCAATGCTTTGAAATCGTTCTATACGCGGGCGAATATGCCGAAGTCGGCGTTGGGAATTATGCTGCATAGTGTGCCGAATATCCCAGAGGATTTGCTAGAGTGGACGGTCCAGCAGTTGAAGGAGATGGTTGATTGGAGCTTTATGAGCAGTGTAGGTGTCACAGGAGAGTATTGGCATAGTTTTTCAAGTCTGTTCGTACCGTTTGTAGATACGTATGGGAAAGATGTGTAGGTTTAGGCAGAAGGTTATATTGATAGAATGATGTGATCACGAACATTGCATAGATGATTGAGAACTTCATTAGATTGTGCAATATTCATAGCCTGATCATTAAGCTGACTTCCGGTGATGAAACCTTTCGCCCATGAGGCATTCCCGCCTCGCGTAAACACTAATTTGAGCATTCCCAGTGGCCTAAAATCGGTCATTGTCCAGCTTATGCCACCATCTCGGCTACTCGAATTCACGATACTCATATTTAAGCGGTCTCATTACCGCTGTACTGACTTGACTTGTCGTTTGCAACATGGTTGATATGAGTAACAGCCCCTCGTCGACGTCGCAGCACGAAAAATGCGGCAAGGCCAAGGGAGGCTATGACACCGAGCGTGACCATTGCGCCGATGACGCCAGCAACGGTATTTGACATGCTACTAGAATTGCCATGGTTCTGACTGCTGGCCATCTGCGCGCTATAAGCCAGGCAAAACAATAGGTTGCTCTGGCAGACGCTGCACCAATCTTGTGCACTTGTGATTGCAATGTTGTTCATTTCTGAGGTGAAATCGACCCAAGATAGAGAGTCCTCAGACCGGCCGAAAAGTGGGAAGGTACGAAGAGGTGCACCCTCATCGGATCCATTGCGGAATAAGAAGCGGACACGGATGTCGTTGAAAGCTGTAGGAAAAACATCAACGGTTTCCTCGGTGAATAGTTCGAAGGCCATGGTAGACGCATAATCAGGCAGACCATAGAAATCAGAGGACGCCGAAGTCAGATTAGCAAGACCGAAGAAGGCCAAGAAAGTGTCGTAGCTCCCAGCTAGAAGTGAGAATTTGAGATTTCCATTTGTGGCTAGCATTTGACTCATCTGATTGAGGACAGCCCCAGCAAATGTCTGACCTCCAATGGATCGCGCTGAGTCAGAACTATTGTAGTTGAGGGCGAATTCCGCGCTGTCGGCCAGTGTTCTAAGTTGGAACAACCGTTCGGAGGGGAGATAGACATTTCCGGCAGAAGATGCATTATGGATCGAAGCCACGTTGAGTAGGTCAAAGATGTCGTAGGCGTTGTTGTAGCTCATATCCGAGAAGTCGTAGTCATAAACGCCGCCAATGTAATCGTAGAGAGATTGATAGAATGTTCGGGTTGCTTTCTCTCTCTCTACGAACTCGGCACTCTGCTTGAAATTCTTGGCTGATGTAGTCACAGCCGGACAATCTTCATCTCCCTTGAGCCAAACAGCGTCCGGAGAGTCGTCTTCTTCTCCATGCAACACAACATACTGGTAGCCATTCAATGGACTTGTATACGAAGAGCCATTGTTGAGCGTCTCTGACGCTAAGCCGGGTTCGAGATTCTCTAGCGGCGGATACAATCCTTGCAAAAAGGCAGTGGCCGTGTTGAGGAGAACGGGCTGATCCGGAGCAGAGGCATAGATCTGAGAGTTGATAACCTTGTCCTCGGAAATACCAAGGATCTGCTTCGACGAGTTCGAAGAGATGTAAATGCTTCGGTAATTGCTCCCAACCTGGTAGTTCTGTTGCAAACCGAGGTTCGTCAAGCCGTAGCCGCTGTAGTGCTTGGACGTGCCTTTTGAATCATTTAGTAGAAGTAACATGAAACAGTGAGTCTTCTCATACGGTCACCATGACGTGTGAACACCGTGATACCCAAGATTCTCTCTGCTTGAGCTGGAAGGAGTAATCCAGAGCAGACGACGGAGAGCAGCGTGAACAACATTATGGGCGATCGATAACAATCAGGACTGAAAGTGCAGGCGTGAGGGTTTTCTAGACTCTTTATCGGACCCAGGGCCAGCGGAGATGCTCGCAGCGATAGCCGGGATTCTACTCGATTTATCGCTCATGGTTGCTTGGCTCTCGCTATAGCCATGTGTTGCAGAGGGCCGTCTCGTTTGCATTTGCATTTGTAATGCACAAACAAACAGGGATGGGAACTGTCTTGGTCGAATCGGGTGTTGATAATGCAGAAGCAAACGTTGTTGGAGGGGCATGGTCCAATACCCCTCCCTTGGCAAGAGAGGTGGGATGTACGCCAAGATGCCTTATCGCGGCCTTTCAGTAACCCGTGGAGAATCGCGAATTGACTCAGGCTTATGTGTACATCATGCCACTTCTGACTATCCTTGTGCCTTTCTCAATCCGAACTACAAGTCTCCAACAAGCAATAATTAGAGTGCAAAAGCGTTTTCTGAAAATATGAGCTAGCCAGCACGACCCGTCGTATTTGTCCATAGAGGACGTTGACAATAATCAATGCCATCATCTCTAGTTGCTCATACCCGCTTGCCTATCCATTTGTACCAGCGTTCCGGGATGGAGTCAGGTACTTAGGTAGGCCGGGGATCCTACTACACGTGACTGTGGCCATGTGTAAATGAGACAATTTGAGGCCTTTGAATATACAAATTACAGTCTACGAGGCCGGCAACGACTAATTAGAAGACGTTCCTCTAGGAAGCATTGGGGCGATATTTCTTGGCCACTATATCCCGCAGCTAATTAGGATGCCCACGACAGGCTGCTCTTGGCGACCAAAGTATCAGAAGAAATCCTGCTATAATTTCATTTTCTTCACCTTCTTCACTCCTGCACCCGCCAAAAACAATGCTCGAACAGTGAATGCAGTCCCGGTAATTCCAATGCTACCCCAGTCTTCAGCCCGCCATGTCCCAGGATCCAGCCTCCCTTGAGCATCCAGCACGCCCCATACAGCCCAAAAATAAGTAATATCAACAAGCAAGTCGGCAAATTGTACGATTCTCCATATGTGTATGTCGGCGGTGTAGCGAAGCAAGACAGCTGACACAAAGCCGAAGTTCAGCATTCCTCCTCCGCGTTGACGAAGAATCATGGCGTGTCCCATGTCCGCAGTCGGCTCGGGGAAATGAGAACTGAGTACCAATGTTGGATCAAAAAAGTCCATGTATGCTCCCCAAATGCATATCAGAGGATCCAAGTAGGTGAAGAAGAGCCGATAGAATAGAGGGTACGGGTTTGGAGGGTTGGACATTGGTTGGTCCTAGGAAATCAGAGAGCAAGAAATTCTACTTGGTATAGAATGAGGGAAATTGT
Source organism: Lojkania enalia (assembly GCA_010094045.1). NCBI lineage: Eukaryota > Fungi > Ascomycota > Dothideomycetes > Pleosporales > Lojkania > Lojkania enalia. The sequence continues at coordinate 23,254 of ML986639.1, forward strand.
TGTACGAATTCTCTCTTCTTCTTATTCTCTAGTCATTCTTTGATCAATGCTTCCGTTGTGAGTTCCGGATGATGTCGAGTGACTGGCGGGATGTAGTTCGGCCCGGACGCTGACAGGACACTCAAACTGCACAGCCGCATGAGCGCCCGAGCTTTCACAGCCTTCGAACAACTTCACCTTCGTCGTACTCTTAACACCGCATCTTGAACCGACGCTGGCAGCTGTCGTTCCTATAATATTTAATGCAACTGTAGGTATTCATGGCCGCGTCATTGTTGAATAAAGCACACAGTTACTCACCCCGACAATCTTGACTCACATGCTGAGTCACGGCTCTGTAGCCAAGGTTCTTCTTCGGACCGATGCGAAAACGGCGCTTTGCTAATTCTGCCACCGTTTCACCCAGCGACATGGCGACAAGAAAATGGTGGCTTTGAAAGGGGCTGTTCAACGACGCCGTCATTTTGTGAAGCGGGGAACGCCAACCTGATCCCCTTCCCCCCACTCATCCAAAATCTTGTTTTTCTGCTTTGTTGCTTTCAGCTCTTCGGTAGAGTTACTATAACCCCTTGGCGACTAAACCTGCGTTCTCTTTCTCCTTATATTTCCTCATCTAGTCATTCTACACACTAGAATATCCCCTTTCCAGGCCAATTAAGCACCTTGCAATATTAGGCTCGGACCTGGGATCCACTCCCTACCAAATGTTGAGGCCCGTGTTTGACAGGCCGCCAGAACATGTCCCAAACGTTGGGAGTCTGGGGTAACGGCCAGTCATAATATTTATGGAGGTAGCCAAAGCTTCGAATCTGCTACCACACAACACTGTCAACATCTTATCGCACCTGCAGCGCACGCGAACTCGCTGTACATTACTTTCCGAATTGAAGGTCCGACAAGCTGCGTGATCGCCAGAAAGTCCCTATTATTGCATCCCATTCTCCTGACTAAAGATTGAATGCCATAGCTTCGGTCCCAAACTATCCTTGCTAATTGAGTCAGGTATCAAAGTCTATTTCACTCGGCATCGCTTCCCCGGACGCAATCGGACGCCAGCTAATGATCGACGGTTTTCCCCAAAGTCTCGGTGGACCCCTATACCTCTTCTAGTACGCCGCCCCAAGAATTCACCCATGGAATTTATACATGATTGGTGGTCAAAGCTGCGAGCTTGCTGTACGTGATCGCCCGTGGCGTTCGAGATGCATCCCCGGGATAATGGCCAAGGCTACCGTCTCGGTTCGTTCTATCTCACACGGCATCCTCCAATAATCCTCATTTGGCTTCCCGTTTTCAGCTTTTCCCACCAACCGCACATTTATGCTTTAATAAATGGTAGCCTGTCCTGGATTCCACAGCTCTTTGATCTGCCTCGTTTTTGTATTCCCAACTCCTAGCATTTCGACATGGCTGTTCTCGAGTTCCGTTTGTTTGGACGATCTCGCGATAGTGGCATTGGTACAGACTATACCATATCGTACTCAATTGCTTTAACAATCATCAGCTTCCTTGCCATTGCGATGTACAATGTCATCGAACTTACACTCGTCATCTTTACGACCTTCAAACGACGCAACGGCCTCTACTTCTACTCTCTCTTAGTTGCTACATGGGGTATTGTACCCTACTGTCTTGGATTTTTCTTTAAATTTTACAACGTTACTACTTCATCCACCATATACATCACCCTTATCGCCATTGGTTGGCCATGCATGATCACTGGCCAATCGTTAGTCCTCTACTCTCGCCTTCACCTAATGAACCGCAGTATCAATAGCGGGCGCTGGGTTCTCATCATGATCATTGTAAACGCGCTCATCTGCCACGTACCCATCATCATCCTCCTCTATGGCGCTAACTCGGGCAACCCGGACCCCTTTCTGACCCCCTACTCCATCTACGAGAAAGTCCAGGTGACCGTCTTCTTCATCCAAGAGGTCATCATCTCCGGCATCTACGTCTACAAGACGATGAAGCTACTTCGTTCCGAGGGCCACATCCGCGGCCGCAATTCCCGCATGGTCATGACTCATCTTGTCTGGGTCAACTTTATGATCATCGTACTCGACATCACGCTCCTCGCCATTGAGTACGCCGGCTACTACGACATACAGACGACATACAAAGCGGCAGTCTACAGTGTGAAGATCAAAATGGAGTTCTCCATCCTAAACAGACTCCTCGACCTCTTCCAAGGCCGCATCCAAGATTCCTCCGACGACCCGCGCTCGCGATCCCACGGCACCACTGCGCTCGGAACGCTGCGCAAAACCGGGAAACCGGGTAGATCAAGCAAAATTAATGGTACAGCAAATGGCGATGTAACCGGCAGCGTTACTGGGACTGGTATGGGGAATTCGGCGTATGCGAGGATGAATGATGGGCCGGTCCTCAGCCTCAAGGATATGGAAGTCGTCAAGACGACCGAAGTCACAGTCGAAAGAAGCGATAGTACGCCTAGCGGGAGCCCGAGTGAGGGCGATGTCGAGAGTATGAGAGAGCATGGTATACATTCTCATGGGGTCGCGAGAAGGAAGAGCGCTAGCTCGAGCGAGATTCAGATCGTAGGTAATGGCTATTGATATTATTGTGGTGGTAATGTTTCAGGGACACTAGGCATGGAAGTGTGGGACGATCGACAAACTGTGACCGCCCATTGTTGGTAATAAGCGTATAGTGGTTATTCATAACTTGTTAAATAAGATTTATTTAGTATAGCAGTTTCTATGCAATTGTTAATAAGTCGGAGTCCCCTCCACGAGCGTTACCCCGATGCCCTCACTCCCCGTCACTACTCCAGCAACTCAATGCACCATGCCACTCCTCGCCATCTGCTCAACATACTTACTGTACCTCGGAACACTCATCTTCCTCAACTCCTTCCCATACCTAATCATAACCGCCACGGTGCAAACCTGCGCCAGCCCGACGAACCCCGCTGTAATAAAGCAATTCTGAAGCCCCATATCTGTCACCCAGGGCGTGATCCCGTACCCAATCGCAAAGCCCATCGTATTCCGCACCAGAATAACGGTAACGATGGCCTCGCCAGACAACGCGCGATAGCTATCAATGCAGTACGCAACGGAAAGTTGTAGCCCAAACGTATTTGTCATGGCGATGACGCCCATCGCGAACACGGGACCGAACCAGTGCACGCCCTGAGCGGCACCGACACCCCATAATATCAGGCCGCCGGGTATGCAGAGCAGGGACGGCACGAAGAGCCAGAGCCGGTGCTCGGATTCCATGATACCATTGTTCTTGCGCGCTTTGCGGATCACCCACCAGTCACCGAGTACGCCTGTGTATGCGGACCCGATGGCTACGCCGAGGAGCGGGGAGACGTAGGCGAGGCCGACCATGCTAGGTGAAAAATTGTAAGTCCCACCTAGGATTAGGGAGGCGGTAGCGTTGAGGACGTTGAACCAGACTAGGTTAGAGCCGTATGAGAAGCCCGCGTAAAATATCACGGGGAAGGTGAGGAATTATCAAGGGGCGGGTTATCATGCCGATAAACTCATTAGGCTTTTCAAGGTCGGCTTGTTGGAAGAGTTTGAGTTTGTTGAGGTAGGTCTTGCGCTTGTGAAGCGGCGCCTCGTTGGATTCGGCGGAGATTCGCGATGGTGCGAATTTCTCCGGATCGGCAGGATCTACGGGCGTTGCGGTACCTGGGCTAGAGATGGGAGCGCCAGCGGTGTGGCGTACGTAGTTTGTTTCTTCCATGAAGAGGAATAGGAATATAAAGCCGATTCCACAAAAGATAGCGCACCAATACTTCACTTCAATTAGCCCAGGAGGCACATTTACGAGTTGAATCGGCTTACTAGGCCCCATTGCCAACCCATACCATCGTTTATGAAACCCGCAATTATTGGAGCGAAGAAGTTGCTGCCAGCAAGCAAGAGCGCGTAGAGTCCGATGTAGCGTCCTCTCTCATGTGTAAAGTAGATATCCGTCACACTAATCTCGCACAAGCTCTCGATTGGGGGCCCCAACAAATCCTTGCACAATCTTGTTCGCGATCCATTGCCCGTTAGTCTTCGTATATGGGGCCCAGACTTGGGTAGCTAGAGTCGCAAGTATTGACACAAGATACACGGGCCGCTTTCCGTACTGTAACGCCAGCGGCTGCCATATCAAGCAACCCCATCCAAAGAATAAGAACATATACCTCCGCTTCATCAGCTTAAGATCGCGACGGTCAGGCTGTAATGCTTAAATGCTTACTTACCCTGTGCCTTGGTTCAAGTCATCCAGTGTAAGTCCCGTCTCTTCGCTAATCGGTTCGAGCACACTGTAGATTGCCGCGCTTGCAATGCCAACCATTAATGTATAAACACACATGCATAGCGTGCTCAAAGCCTTCCTTCTCGGCGACCAGTTTAGAGGATCATCGGGATCATCTGATGGCGCGGGAACAAGCACGATATCCTTCTCTCCACCTTGCGCGTGTCGAGCATGCATGGTACCCAGAAGGTCGACCAAATGCACAGTACCCGGCACATGGGCGCCGGCATCCGCTGAGTAGTCTAGATCATCGGCCATGCTGAAATAATGAGGGAATGAGAGATTCCTAGCTCAGTTGTATAAATGTGTACCAAGAAGAGGGGAAGTAAAGAAGTGATATAGTCTTGTATCACGTTGCACTGGTTCCGATGATGACGGCCAGATTCCAGGACTGGTATGCCGCATGTAGCGCGCGGAATTAAGGGGCAATAATCTGTGCCCATGTTGATAGCGCAGGCTTGCTGAATGGTCTACATGTGCTCGAGTGGGTCTTGAACGTTGAATCAAGCTCCCGGAAGATGATGGGGATCTGCGTGAACCCTGATCGATAGGTGCAGAAGTGGAGTAGGGACGAGATAAGCATTTGGCCTTCTATGATAAGGGTGTCATCATTGCCGGCATTAGTCTTGCTTGAGCAATTGCTAACTGTTAATGTCTAGACAATAGAAAAATTGCTTGCCCCGGGAAATAGATATGACGTCGAAGGAAGCGTATCGATAATAGTGGCATTTAACCGGGTAGGACTGCCGTTTGAGGTTAGTATGGTGTTGATCACTGGACACTCACACATCGACTTGCAACACTACTTAAAGGGGCGAACTAAATTCAATAGCCTAGTCAAAAGCTGTCATTTAGGTTCTACATATACTATTCATCTCTTAAACCTAAAATTTTAGTTTAGCATTTGTATCGACCATATCATTAAAGGGCGAGGATAGGATTGTACTTATCATCATTAGCTAGGACGTAATAATATATATAAAATCTCAAAGAACTTGAACATAGAAACGCCTACTAGGATTTATACGATAATAACCTTCAGTAGGAAAAATGTGGGATACATTCAGGACGCATATAATAACTACATGATATACGGTACGCGATCCACTACGCAGACGCAACGAACATATTTGGGGGTCTTAACCCTGCTAGACACTTTCCTTCTTCAATGCTTCAATTGCCTCAGATGACTATTCCTAGCGGTGTCTGAGCGGCACGCTTTAGTTGACACGCCTCGGTCCATTGAATTGTTTCGGTAGAAGTGGAATAATACCGACGATGGGCTGAATTCAAGCATAATTAGATTCGGAGACGGTTCCGATGTAGGGCTTGGAGACAAAAGAGTTCAAATCTTCCAGTCTCTTACTTACCTTGTGACCAAATATTATTCCCCTCTAGATGTCCTCAGTAATTTAGAAGATAAATCCAAACAGGTCATTGTTTCGATAAAGATGGCATGGCAGTCTCGTTGAGCACCAATGTATAACACCAAAAATCCCGAGTGAGGCATGACAAAGGTGACAATAACGATACCAGCTTCAACCTTGAATGTGTTCGCTCTTGAATAAGTCTAATAGTACAATGGGCAAATGTCAGATATAGTATGAAGGCGTGAGATGTATAGCGTCGATGTTTTTAAGTGCTGGACTGATTGAGGAACCTTGATATTCATGACGAGAGCATAGCAGCATATAATAAGCACTGAATATGTTTTATTGGCTTTCTGGACACCATGACTCTGATTTTCAAGTTTACATTGATGAATTTTGTTCTATCACAGCCAGTCAAATAGTACGAGTGGCGATAATAGTTATTCTGCGCCGCAGCGGCGGCATTTTATCGCGCGGCAATTTTGACGAGCTTCACACTAAAAGTTCTACTATATAATATTAGGGTAAAAGAGGGTCTATTGTTCTGTGTCTGTATCCGTGTATATGTGTGTGTTGATGCAAGTTCAAAGAACCTACTTTCTAATATGCAATCATAACTTCCCATAGCTTCACAAGCAGTCGCTCTCACCTGCACGTCTACCAGACGTCTCCTTCCATAACCGTGATATATAATATAACGAAAAGCGGTAGCAAAAGAAGGCGGCGAAGTCGCTAGTTTGACACACTTAGCACACGGTCCGCGCGAATCCTATTCGAAATAGGTACCACAGGCAGCCAGTTGCAATGCTCACTTAGGCTCATAGCATTTCCCCTTAGATTCGACATGACAATGCCACAATGATCTCATGCAACCTACCATATATCGCCGATAAAGCAAGGCTTCCCGCGGATTCACCAACACTAGAAGAAATCGAGTCCGCAATAGAAATTCTTGGTGATACAGCCAGGCGCAAAGTCGATCTACTCGAGGGAGAAATGGTGTTCTTCCTAGCAAATTCGACGATTGCTGCAGCACCACAATTCTATGCTCAATTCAAGGGCCGGGATAATAAAACTAGATGGTCATGGAGCGCATTAGAAGCCCAAGTCTGGCTTCCGACTGGCAAAGATTGGACCAGTCAACAGAAGAGGCTATATCTTGGAGACTATTCATCATTTTTGAGGAGGGATGAAAGCTGGGCTCTCCTGGAATGTACTGCACTATTGGCTGTCGAGAGTTATTAGATGGACTTTTCCGGACGGACGACCCAGAAAATCCATTTGCTGGGCCATTCGATATCGAGGAGGAGCTGAATAAGGCCATAATTGCGAAATACATTGAGAAAGGCCTCCCAAAACATAAAGCGGATTATTATCCAAGTACATTTAAGCATGTGTTTCACAACCATGTCCCCGTTTTCTCCCACTCAGAGTTTCAATGAAAGAATGTACTAATTCGTAATTGGCTAACAGTATGGGAAAATGAGATACAGCCAGGAGTTACGGGTTCGGAGCTCGCGATCATAGACTGGGGATTTGCTGATTGGTGTTCAAGCTATCGGGGGTATGCGAGAGCTCTATTCGCTTGCGGAAGATGGGACGATATTCGGAACAACTAGGTGGATCGAATCCTAGAGCCATTTCGAAATGAAAAGGCTTGGATGGAGATCTTAGGGAGCTGTGGTCGCGAAACCGAATTTAAGCTCTGTACACTAATGCATTTAAGAATCTTTTGTTTCCCTCACCTATGTCGATAATAGAACACATCCTCCTATAAGGGCTGGACCGGCAATTCTTCGTTACTAAAGCGCTACAATCTCGACAACACATGAATCATAGTGAGTCATCGGGCATGATGCAAGGAACAAGTAATAGTAGCTATATTAGGGGCGTCCAAAGCCTACTTCCGAATCATCATCTCAGGCGCGATTTAGAGGTCATTATGTTTTGCAAGATCAGTTAATGTATGATTTCTATGGTATACATTTGTCATAAATTGTATTCTTCAGCAGGAAGGTAGTCTCGAAGAGTCTGTGGTTATTCGTTCGTCTACTCCGTTCGGTTACTGAGAGCCCTCAGGATGCCACGAGGACTGTATAAGATCGAAATAACTGCCTGTGTCGCACAATACGCTGTAGAAAGCATAACAATCAGCTTTGTGAAGGCAGATTTGAGCTCATTGCGGGCGATATTTCGAATAACTATATTGAAACAGGACTCATGAGGACAAATTCGTCAAAGGTTGAATTAAGAGCCCCCGTTCATCGGTCATAATTCCACCGTGGTGCACGTGATGAATATTCGTGCGCTCTTCTTAAAAATACTTACGGAGGAATAGCAGTAGTATTGTAGCATGCCAATAACTCTGACCTATGAAGAAATCAGGAAATTTTAATCGACCGATTCCATATACAACATGTCGAATTTTTCCGGTCGACCAATTTGATCGATCGATCGATTGCGCTCCTCCACAGAGTAATCCTGGCTCGGAGTTCGCGTCTGATTTAGACTTGTTTTAGACATTGAATCTAAACTAAAGCAGCGTTAAAGTGAATGTAGATAAATTAGAGTGCGCTGCTCGCATGTAGGCTGTTCGCGGAGGCATCTCTGGTTTTCCACGTCATGTGACAAAGAAGCGATGGAATTGGAGTGGGTTTGACTGCGCCTTCCTCACTCACGGTCTCAATTTCTACAATGAGCGCTAACATGCTTTGGATCTGTTAATACACTCAAATTTCTAGGGGAGAAGGAGCTGTGAAATTGAAGTTGGTGGGATTGCATCGCTCTGTTGAGCTGGTTGACGGTTAGGGCGCGGAGCCAAGTAAGGCCCCCGATGCTTCCAAAAATCGCCGGAGCGGGAATTTAGGAAAGACAATAGATGAAGAATCGATTGGATTTGAAATGACATGGTTTCTAATTGACGGAATTGGCGTGGTCCTGAACCAGGGGGAATCAGATTTGCTGAACAATTGCGGTATGGAAACGTCTCGGAAACAAGAGGCTGGACTGGGAACACGGTTTGTGAGGGGAAGGCGCCAACGCAATGGCGGTTGGCGGCTGGGGTAATGAAACATATGCATAGACATGGGATTGACTGGCTGTGAATAAAGAAACCGGACCTTGTGGGAGGGGATCGATATGAAAGGAAGGAGAAACGGCGGGGACCGATAGCGGCTCGACGGTAAAATGAGACTCGTTCTGGCTGTATGAAAAAAAGACCTTGACACACCAAAAGGCGTTGGATGAAAATGCGACATGAACAGAGAGCGCCGCTTCCGTAGCAATAGTTCACGCCTTTGTAGCGTTATCGGTGAGGTGACAGTCAGATGCTTGGCTTTATTGGATAGTTGATGCTCGATCGTATAAACCTGGCCCCGTTTCCTAATCAAGATAGCTCCTAAGAAAATCTTTATCGGTAGGATCATGTCTGCAGGATCACTCAGCACAACGGTTGATTATTCCATTCTTCGAGGGATCAGTACGCCCGCTCTTGTAGCGACGATCATACTGTACTGCAATATTTTCCTCGCGATGAGTGTTTCAATTCATACGGCGGCTTGGGCGGGGTTCGGTGCTCTGAGTGATTGCAGAGGGCGAGGCGCGAGATTGTCACGCTGCATCGCATATACCTGCGGCGGCTAAACATTTATTGATCCAGGCTGCCCTTGGATGGCATGGACCAGCGGCGGGTCGGGTTGTCAATATTGTGCCACCTGCAATACTATCCCAGGCGCGTCCTTATACCGGCCACACGTACATAAGACGCTTATCTAAAGGCACAACAGCTTTCCCCATGCGTCGTTGCCATATGCCTAGGTGGATGAGTGCAGCCTCGGGCTTGCAGCGCTGGGGAGAAGTGTGGGATATTGGCGTGACAGCGAAGCGCAGCATACTCGGTAGATTGGAGGGAACCTCAGGCGAGCGCTGTGGAGACGGATGGGCTTGGAGAGTACGCGTCCCTCACGCAACAGGTGGAATTCGAGGAGGGTGTGGAGGCGCTGATCGCTGGCGTCCACCGAGTATTTTTAGGGTTTCCGTCGGTTGCTCAACAGTGCTAAGGTTGGCTACAAGCTTTGACTGCTGGACGACCAGGACGAAGCAGAGAGTCCCACGATCGGTTGGGCTGGAGCGTTCCTTGCACTAGTCTATCGATAGGAGGCGCAAGTTTTTCCTTGGTGTGCCCACACATGCTCGTCGAGAGTCGCCTGCGAATAGCAACGGGGTGCACCGGGCCGACGAGAATGTCCAGAATTTTCATGCGGCCGACGGGGAGCCTCAAGGAGACGACGGCGATGATGGCATAGGCGTCGCAGAAGCCGGCGATGCTGCTTACTCTCCTGCCCATCGCGGCCGTCGAGCTCAGGCTGCCCAGGCCAGCTCTTGATAGCACAGACGTCATGGCGACTGGCCCATGTCTCCGGGCTGCTCAGGACTGGCCGTGATAGCGCATTTCCCGCAGTCAATCAATCCGTCAGCTTATCGGCCCACTCCGGGCGCCCCGTTCTAGACAATCGGCAGCCTGGCAAGCGTCCGGAGTTTCCCCTCCGGGACTGGGCCGTGCGGATCCCAGCCTCCCCAGCCACTGCGCCACACCTCGACCTCCTGTCCACCACCTGTCCGCCGCTGTCCACCCCCCGTCCGGCTCTCGTCCCACGGGCCTACTGGTGGACCCGCGTTGCCCTGACAGCCTTCTCGTCCTGCCTCCTGTGCCCACCCTGGTCTGCCTCCCAGCCTGCCATATTGCTTCCGGTCAGTCGACTGGTCGAGCCGCCACCCCCCTTTGACAGATAAGTGGGCCCCCGGTCGCATGGGCGCGAGGCCGGTGTCGCGTATGCCGCCATGGCAACTTCGAAGGCGGCTGGGGGGGCCGGACCTGTTTGCGTGGACCGGCGGGGGATGCTGATAGTATAAGAGGCCAAGGGCCGCAACACAGGGCATCATCTCACAGGTAACCACGTCAAGCACATCGGAGTCATTTCCTCGCGCTTCACCAACCCGTCCGGTCTTTCGTACCACACTTTCGTTCAACCTCACGACAACTCGATCGCTTTTCACCCAACCCGATCAAACCACCAATCTCTACGCACCGGCAAAATGCAGTTCTCTCTTGTCGCCGTCGTTGCTGCTCTCGCTGCCACCAGCACTGCTTCCTTCGTCCCTAGGGCCGGAAACGTGACCATGGTCTACCCCACTGCTACTGGCACTGGCGTTCCCACTGGTCCCGCCTCCACCAGCCCACCACCCTTCACTGGTGCCGCCATGCCCATGGCCACTCAGGCGGGCTCTCTCGTCGGTATGGTTGTTGCTGCCGGAGGTGTTGCTTTGGTAAGTTTTGGTGTTGCATCCATGGCGTGAGCATCGCGCTAACAAATCCTAGATGATCTAAGCTTCATCATCCCTCCGCGCCTTCCGCTCTGTTCATACATCGACTCGCTACACAATCGAGGTGCTTTCACTTCGGCGTAAATGAATAATGGTATTAAGGATGGGTTTAAGGATATTGGGGGGGGGGGGGGCCACGGTATTCAACGGCATTGGACGGCGTACGTTTGGTATTCTCTCAACGACCGGATGAAGACTGGTCGCGCATTTAGACGTAATCCTTTGTAATGAGGTGGGATTTGGTAGTAATGGCAGGGTGAATCCGCCCGAGCCGGACGAAGCCGTGGCTCACACAAATCTTAGCTACAAAGTAGATACTAAGCAGTCCCGCCTCCCGAGGCAGAATCAAATATACCGCTGCATATTCGATCTCGTACTCGCAATGTGACTGGCATGATTATGTAATGTCTGCCCCTGCATCACGAGAGAAACCTTGTGGTGAGAACCTCTAAGCAATTTTCCATAGAACAATGCCAACTCGGAGCTCAAGAGAAAGATAATCTCAGGATATTAATTGCACGATAAGAGCTTTCTTTTGAATTAAGTTTGGTCGCAAATGTCGTCTGTTTGACCCTACGATACCATTTTCTATCTCAGCCACGATTTGCCCTTACCCACGGTACCTCACCTTGGCTGCGTAACATCGATCCATTTTGTGCCGGAATTAATCTTAGAATATCATTAGGAGTGAAGCAGTATTCCCGAGATTTCCAACCTGTATCTCCTCATATTCCACACTGTTGCGGCCAACTTGTACCAGAACAAGGAACTCGAGGCACATCGTGTAAGATATAACCAAAAGCAGTGTAGTAGCATCAGGATCCAAACTAGAGTGCAGTTAAGAGCCAATACCAGGCCGCTCGAACGTCATCAGAATCCAGCCATCACTGTGACTCGGGAATACATAGACGCTAGTCGCGTTTAGGCAAGGGTGGTAATACGTGCTACCTAGAGCAAACTCGAGCGCGCTTAGGAAGCAGAGGTATCCTTGAGCTATCTTATAAAGACATCGTGATCATTCAAATGCCCGCGCAATAATCTTAACTATGCGAGCTTGTAGCTGATTTCGCCCGCCACAACTACCATTCGAGTACATAACCTCAAGTGCCCATTAAGCGCCGGCGTGCAGCCTGGTTAGTATATTTATTATCATAGTATGGCACGAGGCTCGAGCAACTCAAGGCAAGTTTACGGTCATTCTGCGCTTACTGCGTCAGTGCGTTATATCTCTTGTGGTACAATCGCACTCGGCTCCTGTTCTTAGCTCGTTATAGAGTATAAGCGCGCCGCGATGCGCTTACTAAAGCGCTTACTGAACGACGGCTTCGGGCTGATTTCCTTTGATGATGACAGCACACCTACGTCCCTACGTACGTCGTCCTTCCGCACACCTGGACTGAGGGCCAGTATGTCACGTATAACGAGCTGGTGGCAGGCGCACGCAAGAACAAGCCAGGCTATGATAAGATCCGCTTCTGCGTAGAGAGAGCCGCGGAGGACGGCCTGCAGTACTACTAAGTAGATACGTGCTACGTTGATAAGTCGACTAGCGATGAGCTCAGCACAGCGATTAATTCCATATTTCGCTATTATCAGCGCGCAAACAAGTATTATGCGTATCTGTCCAATGTCAAGATTCCAGATGAGGTTATTGGTGCATAAGCGTTCTGGATAATGTGGATGGAGGCGTTCCGACCGAGACCGGATGTTGGAGGAGCTTCTGGCGCCGGCCAGAGTTGAGTTCTTCTCGAAGAACTATAAGCGGCTGGGCTGTAAAGTGTCATTGGAGCAGGCGATCCTATAAGATTATTAAGGTTCCAATTATGGCATTACAAGGACAACGTCTCTCCGAGTTCAGCGTTAACAAGCGAATGAGGTGGGCAGCTGAACGCAAGACAACGGTCAAAGAGCACAAGGTGTACTGTCTGTTAGAGATCTTCGGTGTGTTCATACCACTAACCTACGGCGAGGGAGAACGTGCATTCTCACGACTCAAAAGGGAGGTTACAGGTGTAGCTAAGACACAAGGCTATGTTAGATCATCCTCGAACGTCCCCTTCGGCAAAAGATGACGACTTTGTTAGTCGTGGCTGTAAGGGCCACATCGCATGTGCCTTAACATTTCTCTTATTAGGCTCATGTGCGCTAGCACAGATCACACCAACAGTTTGATACACACAATACATCCGAGTTCTGCTGAAACTCCTTTTCTTTTCCTAGCATTGCGCTAGTGAGCTGGCTCCAACACGCAAGCAGTTAAGCTTGGATCTGCTCGAGTCATGGTAAAGATCAATGTCATACCGATTCGGGTCATATAAGCCCCATCAACAATGCTGGGGAACAGTCAAAAGTACTGCTTTTGAACCCAATATGTCGAGAATGCATATATATTTCCCGCCCAAGAGTTATGTAGGTTTGTAAACCAGCGGCCAAATTGGCATTCAATGACGGTCTCAGCTTGCATATTTTGTCTTATCCTAATCTACTAGTGCGCATATCAGGAAGAATACCTCGCCGTCAGACCCAAGTCCGGCCTGCTCGGATAGCGCCTCTCTGGAACGACGTTCTGATTCTGGGCCTACCATATTCGCAGCAATATCCTCTTCAAGAGGCTGTCGGCTCTGCCCGTCCACTCCCTAAAGTGGCCGTCCGCTTTTCTTGTCCATCGCCTGTGGGCAGCTTTCCACCTTCGCCCAATCCTCATCTGGGCCCACGTCAGCCGACGGTTCGCTGAGCAACGCATCCAAAGACAAAATTGGCGGCGAGATTCCTCGGCGTGGCCCTCCCACAAGTCTAAAAACGGATCTGAACCGGTTATCATCGAATTAAAACCAGAATCCGAGAAGTTGGATGACTCTTGGCTTGTATACGCCGGCTCGATGGGGTCTGAGAAGAGCTCGCGAATATAATAGTTATTGAACGACAGAAGAGGAGGCGCAAAGAACGCCGGGATGTCTGGTACCGGCAAGGATTCTGCTAGTTGCGCTGCCGGTTCGACTTGCGGAGGGAGACTTAATGATAGCTCCGTTGCTGGATCATTCGCTACCGTCTCGGAGAGTGGCTGTACACCAGTAGTATAGGCGCGATATAGATCTGCTTGGCAGTTTCGTAGCATGTCGCCTATTTGGCTGAACAGCTGGCTCTCTATGGGTCCAGTTGCCCTTAAAATAGACGCTTCAAGTCGAGCTCGCACTAGGACGGGGAGCTCACGGGCCAGGTAACGTTCGTACTCAACCAGCTGTTCAAGTTCCTCGTAATCTCCTCGCAAGTTAGCTGCGCGTATGCTTGTCCGATCAAATGACTTACATGGAGATTGCATAAACTCTGTGCTATTGGCCGGGAACAGAATGCGATAAATCTCTTTCCAATTCTCTTCTTCGGTGTGAGTCGACCGCTGTTTGGTGCGCAGCTGTTTCTCTTGGTCTTTGTCTTAGTCCTTCGTCAGGCGGTGTCTTCTTCGGGGTACAACTTTCGATCATCATAGCGTGGCTGTGGAGTTCGACTCTTGTCTGAAAACTCGCTTTGCAACGCAAACAAACATGTTCCGATAACAGTTGTCGCCTATAAAGATGCTCTCTAGTCCTCAGTCAGCGCTGCGTTGGAAATTGTTTGGACAGCCGTACTTGAGTCGATAACAAGAATGCCAACCTGGCCTTGAACACGGCCTCATATTTCGATATCGAACAGGATTCCGCTTGTAATAGGGACAGGCGAGCTTCCGACGCTCATTATCTTCCGGAGGTTTTTTTTTGTCTTTTCTGAGCGCTCTGTCCATCATCTTCAGACCCTTCAGGATATCCTTCTTCGGAATTACTGAGCCGTCGACATTTAGTCCTGTGCGATTCTGGAAAATCTTTGGAAGCTCTGGTTCCGCATGGTGCAGATGATCTCGTAGGCTCTGAGCTCCCAGTCCTACTTCTAGCCTCTAAATGCTGATCTAGAAAAGCATAGACTTCCACCATAAGTCGATCTATAAGTTTCCCGCGCGAACTTTTAACGTAGACAGCAACTAGTGTTTCTTGCTCCGCGGTAGTCGGTGTATGAGGCTAGAAAGGGGGTGACAAGATTGTCGAGTGTGAGGAACTCAAGCCATCCGAATTAATCATTTTGTCGTCGTAATCTGTAGTGTTTGGCGACGACCTGGTCTGCGTGCCAGTCAAATCGGTAGCACCGTGAGAGGTAATCGAGTCCGCACTTCCTTCCGAAGCCGACACCGTCTTTGGTGACGCGGTTTGTACCGTGCTACCATTGCCGCCTGCGGATCTCGTTGTGAAAGGGCCATTACTTGCTGGAGGCAATGAAGAATGGGATTCCGTCGAGGGAATATCAGAAACTTGCTTTGATTCCTGGTTTGAGTACTTTTCGCTCGTTGGCTTTTCGCCGTCCTGCCAATCGGCCATTGCCACAGACTTAAAAGCTTCATAGCATAACCTTGTATGTTCAAGCAATGCATCTGGTCCTGCAAATTCCTCCTCGCAGGTTGAGCACGGAAGGAGCAAATGCGAAAACAATGCATTGGGTCCGCTAGAGTCGACATTGGGAACTTGGTCCTGGCTAGGTGCTACCGCCTCACACGTGGGACATCGAGGGCGCAAACACTCAGTGAGTTTAATTGATCCCCTAAATTTTTTTTTCCCAGGTCTTCACAGCCCAAACTAAATTGATAGTCGTCTCCCCAGGATTGACATCTGCATTATTGTTGTGGTTTATAGACCTGCCATCAGAAGGGCCGGCCGCCTCGTCCTAATGAAAAAATCAGACCTAACTAACACAATGACCAATATCCGGAAAGTTGAGAAAAATCCGAATGTACTTATGGCGACAGTTTCATATCCAGAATCGACCGAACAGGTGCTCGCTTTAGGTCGTAGACGCCGTAAGTCTTTGTTAGCCGACTGCTCTTCTTGTTCTGCCGAGTTTTGAGCATCTGTTCCACTAAATGTCTGTTGCTGCGCCGTCTTAGCTAGCGTAAGCATTTCGTTTTGTATTAAAGATCCGACTGCGTCTTGAATATTTCCGATTATGAGAATTTGAAAGTTGGATCACACTATCCACAAGAAAGATCATACTAAAGTTGTGAAATCGTGCAAGATGCTTTATGGGAAAATTTAGGTGACGCATCGGTCGTTTGCGCGCAGCTGCGCATTCCGGCCAGGCGGGGTGCATCATATGGCCAGCCAGGCTCGATGGTAAATGCACCACGAGCTGGCGGCTGATGCCGCTATGCCATTTTGAGCCTCGTGTTGCGACCGCATTTATGACTCTGGTTCGTCCGTCGCACTTGTGCCAACACAAATGACGACAACAGCGCGAGTGTGGAATAGCAAAGCCTGAGAGTCTTGGAATAGCTTCTTTACATACTGTGCTATCACTGGCATCGATTTTGTACGAGATAGTTCGATGTTCAGCAGCTATCGAACGGCTAGAGCGAGGAAGGTCAATCTAGAGTGTGGCTAGGAAATGGTATTAGAACCTTAAACCAGCGTCAATTATAACCAAGATAAGATCGAGATAAACGTCTTGTCTTACACTCTCTATCCCGAGATTATCTTTGTTCCGAACTCAGTGCTGGTGTTTTTCTGAGAAAGATTGCTTGCGACTTCTCGTCACGCAGGGTTTCTCGGCACGTAGGGAAGGACGTCAGTGATTTTAGTAGAGCCCTCGATAACACGCCCCGTGCAGCTTGCAAAGAACGTGTGCTCATAATTTTCCACACATAGATGCTAGAATATTTTAATGTAAGACAGTACGCGTTTGCATTTTCACCTCAGTCTGCTAACTACCTGTCACATGTTCTACAACAGAGCTCTCACATTTCCTAGTGCGGCAGTAGCGTAGGGTCGGGTTCGCGACGCGACGCGACTTCCCCGGCTTTTCGAATGACGAGCCTCTGCCAACCACTTGAACGCACCACCAGCAAGCCAAAAAAAAAAACCTTCCTTCCCCGTCTCTATAACACAATATGGGTGTTGAAGACGGAAACATGCTAAAAGGGGCACCGTTGTAAGATGCATCTAACTCTATTTCTGGGTAGCTGCGCTCATAGACTCCCACAGCGAAGACCCCGCGTACCTGCCGTCCCGTAACCCCTCGTTGTATAACCCTCTGCATACGTTTGAACTCCCGAAGGGCGCCGAGAGACATTATCAACAGCAATATGCAGACATGTACTTCTTAAGGCTGGCGGAATTGAGGAACGCAGTCATAAAACAAGCGCAGGAGGCATGGGGAGACTACCAGGTAATTACGAGCCCCCGAGAGAGCGGCCGGGTCGCTGGGAGCCCGTATACGGGAGACTGGTATGACTGCTGACTGCCTGCAAGCTAGGGAATGAGAAAGCGAGAAGGGTAGAGCGTGTGCTCGACGTGCGGCAGGGAGAGCTTTGTTGGGTTGTCGGCACCGTGTACATGGAGATGGGCCTGAAGCCAAATGTCTTGGATGACATAGTCAAAGAGGTATCGTTGTACCTTGTCCTTGATTGCTGTAGGGCTCCCATAGCTGATTTCTATTTAGCATTGGATAGTAGCCCCTCCTCTGCGCGCAACCTACGTTTCCGCCTCTGGCCAGGACGAAATGATGCTGGAAGATGAGTCTGGACGCCTCCGAGTCGCTGGAGAAGCGCTCAACACACACTACGTGACTGGATGCGTGCTTGCAGCGCTGGGCACAGAGCAGGCAGACGGAACATTCCAAGTCATTGCAACACAATACGCGGATCTCCCCGAACAGCCACCACGGTGGGGCAGGGACAATGCGACAATAGCTGCGACCCACAAACAGGAACCCAAACGAGAAAAGTCTGGAAAAGTAGCAATTGTCTCCGGTCTCGAGATCATGGGTACTGGGGACGATGATCTTTCTCTCGATCTCTTCATGGAATATCTGACCGGCGAAGCTGCTGGATCACCAGATCAATCAAAATCGAGAAAGATCTCAAGGCTACTGATCGCTGGATGTAGTCTATCTCATTCTAATCCAATTCTTTCTCGCGAGGACTTCGCCGCCAGGAAGAGCGGAAAAAAGCACTACGGGTATGATGCTTCGGCCTACAACCCATCGCCATCCGAACGTCTCGACTCCTTTCTTGCTGAAATCCTACCCTCTCTCCCAATAACTATACTCCCTGGCGAAACCGATCCCGCAAATGTCGCGTTGCCCCAACAACCACTGCACCCCGCCCTCTTCCCACAAAGTAGACAGTACGCAAACCCGCCCGCACAAAGCAACGAGACGAGAGAGGGCCTAGATAGCGTGACGAATCCGTGGGACGGTGATATCGAAGGATGGCGCGTTCTCGCTACAGGCGGCCAGACGGTTTCGGATCTGCTGAAGTATGTCGAGGATGTCGCTGTCCTGGATGCCATGGAGATGATGCTGAGGTGGCGGTGTGTGGCGCCCACTGCGCCGGATACGCTTTGTAAGTCCTCTTGTTGTGATTATAATTTTCGCGGTGTATATGCTGATGAGGGTGTGTAGGGTGCTATCCCTTTCAAGAAGACGATCCGCTGCTCGTGAGAGAGTGCCCGCATATCTACATCGCTGGCAACCAGCCATCGTTTGAGAAGAAAGTTATCACCGGTCCGGACGATCAGAAGGTGTTGCTGCTTTCGGTGCCGAAGTTTAAACAGAGTAAGAGCGTGGTGCTGCTTGATATGGAGACGTTGGAAGTGGAGATTGTGGATTTTGATGTTGTGCATCCGGGAACTTGAAATGTAACGTGGAGGTTTATATAATATTTTGAGGGACGGTATGATTGGAAGTGTAACGAATCGCATGATAGGCGTAGAGGTCGTGGATATGATACCCACTCAGGCCACCGACGCTAGGTTTATGTCTGAAAATAGAGAAATATGAATGGTCAAGACGACCTCAACGTTCAGTTAACGTTGGGAAACTAGGATCTCGATCATGAAAACAAACATCCCGCATAGCGTGGCCTGTCTAGCTAGGAAAAGAAAAGTCTCAGCTAGTTAGTCGATCAAGCACGTTGATGCAAAGCAGCCAAACTGATAAGCAGTCCTCCCATTTAGAGAAATAGATATGTACTCGTACAAGCTATTCGGGATACCCATACGCGCAAGAACAATGTAAAGCGAGGCCAGGAAAAAGAAGAAAAAAAAAATTATAAAATAAAATAAAGATAGACCTGTTTTTGACGCATTGGCGATGCACCTGCAAAAACCGATTCCCTAGTATATAGGAATACATGCCAATGACCCGGCAAACGCCAAGAAAAAAAAGAAAACGTCCACATAATATGTGGTATCCATTCCAGCTCATCTTGTCCAGTCTCATCTCATCTCAAAGCTAGTGAAGGGCAAACCTGCTCTATTCGACCTTGCCCAGAGCCTTCAACGGCGGCAAAACACTGCCATCATACTGCACCGCCGCCTCCGCCTCTGCCTCCGCCTCCTCCTCATCATCCTCCTCGCTATCGCCATCGACATCCATATCGTCAACCTCTGCCTCTGCCTCAGCTTCGGCTTCGGCCTCGGCCTCGGCCTCGACACGGCGCTCCTCCTCAATCGCATCTGCTATCTCCTCGTCCTCAATCTCGGCATCAAGGTGCTCGTCGACGGGCACACCGACGCCATTCCTCTGAACACCACCAACCTCCCACTTCCCCCGACTCTTCGTCCTCACCGCCTCCCGACCGCCTTCCCAGCGATCGAGGCGGCGAAGTGCCCTATTAACGACTTTGGCCCTGCGATATGCTTCCTCGCCCCAATCATTTGTGTCCCCCGCGCCGGGTAGGGGCACGAGGCCCGAGAAAACGGGCGGTGGGGGCTTATTTCCCAATTCTATCTCGAGCGCCTGCAGCGTGGCTTCCTCGTCCGTGTCGTAGCCATCGCGGATGCTCTTGCATCGGATCCAGCTCCTCATGAAGGTTTCGCTGCGGCGGCGCTTGGCGGCTGCGCGCTGGTACTCGACGCGGATGCCTCGGTCTAGAATCACTTCTACGCGACGCCGGCGGTACTTTTCGACGGCAAGTTGGTGCTGTGTTAGGGGCCTTGTCCGCTTGTGACTGGGCTCGCTGCCGTTGAGCGGGAGGTAGAAACCGTGGGGTCCCGAGTGGCCGGCACCGTGGGTAGAGGGCGATTGGCCTTCGTCGGCTTTAGATTTATAGCCTCGCCCGCCGACGCGGTTGCGGGACCAATTGCCACGGCCGGGTCCCTTGGGAGCCGGGGTCGAAGCTGGCGTGTCGTCGTTTAGGAGGGTGTTGATGCGCATGTTTGGTGTGGATTTTTTGGCGGTATTGTACACGCTGCCTGGGGGTGACGCTGAACGAGTGCGGTCGGTATCTGATGGGTCGTCTCGTTCGAGTATAGATTTGGCGAGCTTGCCACGGCCTCGAGCAGAGCCTAAAGTTCTTTAAACATCCATTGCCACTAGACGGGGATTAAGTTGTTTACCATGAGAGGGTGACTGACGCTCTCTACCAGGTGTAGAAGTACCATCCTCAGCTAAGACTGAGAAAACTGGATTCTGATTGAATGCTAAAAGAGGATTAGTACTGTTCTCATATAATTTTAGTTATTAGAGTATTCACTTACCCTTCTTATTTGTACGTTTTGGGCCTGTAACAACCGGTGCCATGTCACTTTGCAGGATGGCTATACGCTCCTTCCGCTTGATCTCACCGAAATTCTGCTCCTCCGTAGTGTCCACGTTTTCCAGCGCCTCCTGCTCGGGGGTCAATATTGTGAACGCTGGGCATTTGATTGGCATATCCGCTGTGACGGGGTCGCTCTCCGGCCCGTATTGTCCCTCCCCGAACGGATTGCTCCAAGCCGCTTCTTTGGTGAAGTCGCTCTCCAGATACCACCACATAAGCCACAGAAAGGCCGTAGCTCGACTCCTGCTGCTGAGATTCGGACGCATTACTAGGTCGAAGAAGTCGCGAGGCGGAAAGAAATGAAGCTCAGATATCTTGGGGGCGTACTGTGAAAGGACAAAGATTAAATTTACGGGATTCGTTCGAGGGACTGGGAGCGCCTTGATCTCGTCGATCGTGCTAGGCTGGTCTATATCTTCCGTAGCACCTTTCAGAATTGACTTCAGCCGCGGTGCGTCTTGAAGCTGCTTGTAGGCATTCGGGTCTTGATGGGCCTGTAGGGAGGGAATGGAATGGTAGGTCCGGAGCTGGGCCCGCATTTCGGGGAAGACTGTATTGCTGTCAGAATTGTTGTGCATATTGAATTCATCTTACAGTTCAGTGTAGTGTTCATGCGCCCCACGTTGACTAGGAGACACACCATGGCCATGTTAATAGCGGCAGGGCGCTCCGTCAGAAGTTTATCCTTGAGGATCTTGCTGCACTTGCTGCTCTTCGCCATGGCGTCTAGATAGATGTCCGCAAACGTAAAGTCGGCCGAGCCGACGGCGCCGTCTGTCTTGCCCGGATGTTTGTGGAAGACGCGCTGCTGGTCCTCAAAGACATAGCGCAGGAAGTCGTACTGGATGTCCTTGCGCCAGAGCGGGATGCCGTCGTCTTTCTTCAAATGTCTGATCTTGTTTCCTGAGTAGACCGAGGATACGCTTCCATTTGCATTGCGGCGCGTGGTCGTCGTGGTCGCCGTGTACATGGTCGGCTCGACGCTGAGCTTGCCGGCTTCAGGCGCTATCTTCGATTCTGGTGCATCCTGAGCAGCATCGTTCTCGTCAGGGCCGGGTGTGTTGATTTGCGGCGGAGAGGGCTTTGCGCCGTCCATAGTCGGGTCTGCCGCGAGAATGTGTCGTAAGCTGTTCCTGGAGTCGGGCTCGTCGGTGCGTGGTGGTGGTGCCGCCGAGGGTGTGCTCGCATCCATCCTGAGCTTGGTCGGTAACGCACTGTGTAATGTTTCGGAATCAGCAGGGGAGCCCCCGGCATAGAGGTTTCTGATCGCAGTATCGTCTAACTCAGCGCGACCAGATTTCTACGAAGCTTGGATGACCATTGATATCGTCCTTGAACTATTTCGTAAGTGACAAGCTATCGTCGACGACCGGCGGCGGAACAACGTTAACCCGCGACAGGTCTAGATTTCGACAGGGTACCCATCCCATGTCCAAGCTGGGGTTTCATTGCGACCATTATCCATACTTCATCATACATCACAGCATGCAATCTATTCAGAGTGAGCTATTGGTAAATGCAGTTGATTCCGGGGAGCAAGCAAATTAGCCCCGCGTTGTTACTCTATCAAACTAAACCATCCGGTAACAGTGCTTTTATGTGATTCCCTTGCCCAAGTCATGACGATTTCGGCGTGTAGATGCGAACCAAAGCTTTTGTCCCCCACGAGCAGCCGGTCGCGGCTATGACGAAATCGAAGACCATAGTATTTCCATCGCCAGCCATCAGGGTCTATTAGGAAGGGAAACCCTCATCAACGCCGTCTATTGCGATGAACTAGCGAACTTTTCCGTCGTCCCAAAATTCCACACCATTTATTTCTCCGCATGGAGAGAAAGACGACGAAAAAGACGTGCTCGCCGAGGGGTATGCCAAGGGAAAAGGAATCGCTTTTATGTGAAATATAGAAGAAAATAGAGAACAGGTCATCGGCATCGAAAGCCGGAGAAACGAGATCTATACTAGCCTCCCCAAGCAGCAAGCAGGAAGAGCGTCGGCATAAGATATTCGTAATGCATTTCCTTCCTGGTAAAGGCTTCATGCCTCTGCCGTCTATAATATCGAGCTCGACGTGAGTTCGACGATGATGCGCCGGATATCCTGGATATGCAGTAGAGCTCGAAGGAAGAGGCAGGCCCGCAAAGAAACAGTCGCTGTCTATATGCTGATCGGGGTATGAGAGTAAAGTCCGACTTTCGTGTCGATCCGTGAAAACCAGAGAGGAATCAGAAACCAGAGTCTTGAATGAAAAATGAAAAGTGAAAGGCCGCTTGGAAGCGACGCGACATCCCAGGGTATCATCGATAAATAAGGAATTAGGTCCCGGGTATCGCTGTATCGTGGAACGGGCCGATGGAATTTACCACCACGAGTTGCCGGCAGGGCCAGATGGGTTACCGTAGCCGCCACCATAGCCTCCGCCGCCATATCCACCGCCACCACCGCTGCCGCCGCCGCCGTAGAAACCGCCAGTTGGTGCTCCTCCGCCGTATCCACCACCACCGTAACCGCCAGCTGGAGCACCCCCCCAGCCGCCCCCAAAACCTCCGCCGCTGCCGCCGCCGCCGCCGCCGCCACCATAGCGACGAACGTCACGGGTAGCAGCAGCACCGCGACCACGGCCTCCCCCTCGGCCACCGCGACCACCCCCGTAGCCGGAGCCCTCACGAGCGATGCTCTCCAAGAATGAGGGAACTTCTTGGTTAGCTTCCTTCAAGAGCTCGATCAGGTCTCGGACAACGCCACGGTTGCCTCGGTTGAAGAAGGCGGTAGAGATACCGGTGTTTCCGGCACGCCCAGTACGACCGATACGGTGGACATAGTCGTCTATGTCGGTGGGAAGGTCGTAATTGACGACATGAGTAACGTTCGGAATATCGAGACCACGAGCAGCGACGGCAGTGGCAACAAGGATCGGGCAACGGCCAGTGCGGAACATCTCCAAAGCTTTCTCACGTTCACGCTGGGTACGATCGCCATGGATAGAGGTGGCAGGGAATCCTTGGTTGATAAGGAAATCGGAAAGTGAATCGGCCATGCGTTTTGTCTCTACGAAAATTAAAGTAAGGCCAGCACCATGAGTATGCAGAATATCGAGAAGAACGGAACGCTTGTCGACGTCCTCGACGTACTCAACCTTCTGGGTAATATTCTCAGAAGTGGAGCCAACACGACCGACTGAAAGGAAGATATAGTCTTTCAGGAAGTCGCGAGCGAGCATCTGAATGTCTCGCGGGAACGTAGCAGAAAACATAAGAGTTTGGCGAGCTGCCGTTGGTGGCATGTCCTCGCCTTCGACAATGCGACGAATCTGCGGCTCAAAACCCATGTCTAGCATACGATCGGCCTCATCGAGCACAAGATATTTAATATTGGTGAGAGAGATACGGCCACGCTCGATTAAGTCGACCAATCGACCAGGAGTGGCGACAAGTAGATCACAACCACGCTCAATCTGACGGAGTTGGGAGCCAATATCGGCACCACCATAGACGACACATGGTCGGACCCAGGAACGATAGGAAAATTTACGGGCCTCGTCGTAGATTTGAGACACCAGCTCACGAGTCGGGGCGAGAATCAAAGAGGTAGGGTAGGCCTTGCGTTGACGTCCATAACCGTAACCGCCGGCCTGTTGTGGTGGTGGGGCCATAGGGCCAGTTTGATATGCCTGGGAGAGAATTGGAAACAAGAAACCGCCCGTCTTTCCGGAACCGGTCTGGGCACAAGCCATCAGGTCTCGGCCACCCATAACGATAGGGATGGAGTATTTCTGGACAGGAGTTGGGACCTTGTAACCGGCGAGCTCAATGTTGCTCAATAGGTGGTCATCAAGCGGGGGGTTCGTGAACTTCGTGACAGGTTCGGGAACGCCTGAACCAGAAGCCTCTACAGGAATATCATCATACTTTTCGAAGTTGATGCCCGTGTGTTGCTTAGAAGGATCGTTGGGTGTTCCAAAGAGCTCA
Organism: Lojkania enalia; assembly: GCA_010094045.1. Lineage (NCBI taxonomy): Eukaryota > Fungi > Ascomycota > Dothideomycetes > Pleosporales > Lojkania > Lojkania enalia. The sequence goes on from ML986639.1 coordinate 47,880, forward strand.
CGCTCGACCCGCGGGTTCGCAGGACCTGGAACGTGCTTACCGTCCCTCCACTGTCCATCGCCGGATCCGCGTGCAGCGCCGCCACCAGAACCTGGTTTTCCGTAGGTAGTTGGGTCGAATTTGCTAGGGTTGGCACCCCAGCCATTCTGTTGCTGGAACCGGCCGCCCTCGCTGCCACGAGGAGTAAAGTTGGGGGCGTTGGCCCAGTTACCACCGCCGTTGTTCATGCGTTGTTGCTGAGGGCCGCCGTAGCCCGCGCTGCGCGAAGTCAGTATCAAGGATCCCATCATAGAATTTGTATTTACTAACCCGGGTCCCCAGGCGCTGCCGCCGATGCCGCCACCGGCTCCGTTCATCATAGGAGGAGGACCACCATCCATGCCGGGGGCTGGCGAAGTGGCTGTCTGTCGACGAAGGTGTGGCGGGATATACGCAGCACGATCCGGGAAGTTGTTTCCTCCAGGTGCGTGCTTTGAGTCGTTGAGTGACATGCGCCCAATATCGAGTTGATCAGCCATATTGAATGAGGGTGTAAGAACTGTTGAGGCTGGTTCGAGTGTTGATCGGTCGAGGAAATGCGAAGAAACGTAAGATTATCGTTATTTCGTTCCGCTTAACCCGACAGCGAGTTACAAGAGAATTTTGCTCGTCAACGGGAGGACGAAAGTTGTGACTGGCAGGCAGAAACGCGCCTGAAACTCTTCGTGCTAGGAAATGAGGGTACAGTTCCTCTTTTCCCTGAACGACCGAAGAAATGAAAGTGAAGCCAAAAAGAAGAGAATGACTTCACACAAACAGTGCTGTTGGAAAAGGCAAGAGTTCACACGGAGGGGTTGTTGTGTGTTGAGGGATGATGAAGGAGAGGAAAGGTGCAGGTTCGGGGAGAAGAAAAAGGTTCTGCGTCGCCACTGCCTGGCCCCCTAGGCCGGATTAGTCATAAGTGCAACAGGGGCCTCGACTTTGCCCAGGCGGTGAGCACTTCGCGCAGTTTCTGCGCACGGCGTCACGGCGCCGTCAGACCAACGTCTTCGTGGCAAGTGTAGATGCGGCCGCTGAAATTTACAGTCATGAAATTGCAGCACTTCGGATGACCCATAAATGGGCAGTAAAGGTTGGTGATGCTGCTCGTAGAGCATTTCTCACATCTCACGCACGGGCCAAGGGCCGAAATCCTGCTATGGCAGATCTGCGCTACCGCGTCTTCGGGTGAAGTGGGAGAAGCGAACGTGCTCCATTCGCTACTCAGACTATGCCATGCTTTTTTCCTTCAGTCTATCTACTCCGGATCTCCTTCGTGAGTGAATGAACAGGACGCAAATCGAGATAATTGCACCCAAGAAAAAAATCTTTTGGCTCCAAGACAAGCCGTTGTCATTGCCGCTTGTCGGAGTTGAAATTATTGTCTGTTTTCCGTGCCCGTGCTCCTCCGCCTCCTCCTCCTCGCTAGGTTCAACGACACTGGATGGGGACGGCGAGGATGGCAACAAGTCTAGCGAAGGAGAAATTATATCGAGATTGTCGTCAACTATCGCCGGCTCTGCTTGGCCGTAGAGATCTTCACAGAAATTCAACTATCAGCGCCTCTACAGCAGGTACAGCCACAGCACTGGCTTAGAGTTCCGCGTGGATACCTTCTTCTGGCACCTCGAGCTCGCCGCTCTTGGCAATCTTAACCGTCTTGATCGGCTTGTCACGTTGATCCTTCTCTGCGTTCTCGATTTTCTCAACAACGTCATATCCCTCCAAAACCTCACCGAAGACAACGTGGCGACCATCGAGCCAGCCGGTGATGACGGTGGTGATGAAGAATTGGCTCCCGTTGGTGTCCTTTCCTGAGTTCGCCATGCCTATGTTGCGAGTTAGACGAGCAAATACGCCGGAAGTCGCTAGAGTGTTCTTACTGAGAAGACCTTTCCTGCTGTGCTTGAGCTTGAAGTTCTCGTCGGGGAACTTCTGGCCGTAGATGGACTTTCCGCCAGTACCGTCTCCATTAGTGAAGTCGCCACCCTGGATCATGAACTCCTTGATAACACGGTGGAAGGTGGAACCCTCGTATCCGTATCCTTTCTCGCCAGTAGCCAATGCACTGTTCTAGTGTAAGAAAGTGCAGCGGGATGCATGTATGTAGCGGGGTAGGCTTTACCGGAAGTTCTCAGCGGTCTGTAGGAGGGTGTCAACTAAAAGTCCTTTGACTATGAAATGTCCATTGTGCATACCTTAGGGACGGTCTTGCCATAAAGGCCTATAACTATCCGTCCAATAGGCTCATCACCATGTTCAATGTCTAAGTAGACCTTACAACAGATCAATTAGCTTTGTAAGTATGGGCCAGAGCAGTTGATGCTGGTATACCTTATGTGTGATCTTTGGTCCTTTGGTCGCCTCGCTGCTCTGTGCAAAAAAGACAAAAGTAATCGTAAGAATCAACAAAGCCGAAATAATGAGTCTCTGGAGGGATGCCATGGTGAGGGATGTTGATACGTATCAATTGGGGCCGCGGGGGTTTATGTACAGCAGGAAGGAGGCAGACCGTGGTCCCTGCGTCGGTCTTGCTGAAACGTGTTGGCTTGGCGCTTGTTTCCGGCAGATCTCTTTTTCCGAGCTTGAATGTTTCGCGCCGTACATGGTGCGACGAAGACAGAACTTCCTCAACACCAAACATAATTGCGCGACAAGATGGTGAGTGGCATAAAGTCTTTTTATCAATTCAATGAGCTGACTAAATCAAGGTGTTCATTTTCGGCATCAATTTCCCTGAGCAAACGCTTGTAAAAGTATGCTTGCCTCCAAGCCTCTAAGCCAATTCGCAAAGTTGATTGTGTCCCAGCGCTCGCTCGAAACATTTTACGGCATCGGCCCTAAAGTATCGCGGGGCATTATGGCGCGATTTCACATATTCCCATGGGCCAAAGTCGGCTCCCTTAAGAACGCACAGGTTCTCGATCTGACAGCAGAACTATCGAACATGAAGATCGAGAACGATCTGCGGAGAGAAGTACAGGATAACATACGAAGGCTAAAAGACATGGGAACATATCGGGGAAGGCGGCATGCCATGGGTCTGCCCGTGCGAGGTCAGAGGACGAGGTCACAGGTCAGTAAGAAGGCAGAATGCTGCTCAAGCTAGATACTAATTTGACCAGATCAAAACTGCACGGAAATTGAACAAGATAGAACGAGGTGGGTTTGGTCGGGCGTAGATGTAGAGAGAATGAATGTATCATTTTGTAGGATATAATGTACCAAAAGCATTTGTTGGTGTAGTATAGCAGGTATACTCGCAATATCATGAGGGTTCTACCAAAGTAAATGCACATATATCTGAGCTTCTTGCATATGCTCTAGAAGAGAGAAAATCCAATTTTCAAGCTTCGCTAGGAATTCTGTTTGTCCAGATAAGTCTACCTACTATTCTGGTAGAGGGCAACCCTGGTAAGCAAAGTCCGTGTCACTCAGTACTATATTACGTGAAGCAGACAGCCCACGGAAGAAGGCGCAGAATGAGGGCGCACAAATATAGAAATCAGAGACGCGCTACACAAGATGAGAACTCTCCATAATGGCCGGGACGGGGCAGTGTGCAAACATGCTATTCGGAGTGACAACGCACTAAACAAGTCATGATTAAGTGACTGTTTGTTCCTCGCTACGCACGACCATCTCAAACGCTGGTACAAGCTGTCGGGGCTACAAATGTGGGGGTTGAGGTTGTGCGACCAAGACAACATGGGGTCGGACTTTTGGGAACCCTTTGGAGAGCTTCAGGGGCGCATGTGGACTATTCTAGCAAAATACATGCGGGACTGAAGTGTGGTGTTCGCCGTCGAGGTTTGCAAGATACTCAACACTTTGCGAGGATATCAAACGACTCCCAGACGGTAATGCCAACGCATCAATTGTATCTACTCCCACATGGGTGAAACAGTCTTCACGTGATAACTTATTTGGAAAAAGATTGCTTAGACAGAGCGCCAGACACAAAACTGCCAGGCAATCTAGAAACATCCACGACCTGAAAGACCCTAGCGATCTCAAATGAAGCCGCGTAGTCAAGTAACCTTGCTTATGAAGATCGCTGTGGATATTTATGGTACGAGCAATAGTTCCGCATTCAAGTGGCGTAGCAAAATGTTTAATTGTTCCCACAGGGCGTTCTTGGAATTTTGCCATATCGGACTCGACGGTCATTGGAAGGGCCGCAGGATCCTCTCTCCGTGTGCTCGGAGCAATCTTAAACTTCGGAGAGGATCTGCTTCCAATCCTCGAGGCACGGGCGTCCGTGTACAGATGGGCAAAGTTCGGATTGGGGCCGCAGAGTGGTAGCAGCTGTCCGATGAGCCTTCCACATATGGGTAGCATACAACAGTGTACCTGCATCCCTCGGCAACTGAACAACCCAATTTGGCAAAAAAAGTAAGGAATCACGAAGAATGCTGATAGCAACGTTGCGTCCAAGAAAGACGACCAGAACCAAGTTCGACGCCATGCCTTAGCAGCGCCACTATCTAGTATGGAGATGGAGAAAACCTCAAGCCTCATTTTCAGACATTGGCGAAATGAAAAAGCAAAACCACCATCTAGATCGGAGTGGGCAGCGATTCGAGCTTGCGCAATCCAGTTCCAGCGCGGCGCGGCAGCAATGCTGGCCGGATGAATCGGCCAGAGCCAATGAAAGCCGTGGGGAAAAAGGAAGAATAGCACCTGAGAGCCTTTTTTGTATGTTCGATGCAGGTGTCGAGCTGCTGTCGTGTGGTGGTGGTACCTCATTTCCACGCCCGAACTAGGCGTGGTACGGGATGAAAGGGCTTCTCTCGTTTACGAAAGCCATTCTCCTGAGTATGCGCCCCTGACGCCGCGACCCGTAGTGGGTGAACGTACAGAAAGATGCTGTATCTGACCCATTGTAGGATTGCAGCAGCGGCATGCAGTGTTCTGCAGTGGTCTGCAGGCGGCGAGGAGTCCGTCGACCGTTAAGGTGCTAGTAAGGGAGCGGTGGGCGGCTACCTGCGTGCGGGTGCATGAGGACGAGGCAGTTTCAAAGCGAGCGAGCGCTACCAGTGCAGAAGTCGCTGGGGGGTGGTATTAATGTCGAGAGGTTGATGCTTCCGGCGACCAAGGCAGAAAATCGTACGATTTCTCGAGCGGTGGGTGCCAGAGATGTTTCCAAAATGCAATGTCAAATCAGCCGTCTGTAACAGCGCCCTATTCTGTGTGGTCGCACACGCCTACACCCCAAACGCAGAATGTCGTGGCACGCTGTGGCGCCCGCACAGTCCTGGCGTTCAGCGCGCCGGCTCGCCCATTGGCCGCGAGGGTTTGCGTGGTGCCGCTTCAGGGCATAAATTACCGGCCGCGGCACGTTCTTTTCGGAGACACTTTGCACCTCTAGGACAAGGCTGGCTATGGCGGTGGTGGTGGTGGAGGTGATCCGTGATCCGCCTGCAGCGCGGGGTCTCTCTCATCTCGGACTGGACGTGCAGAAAGCTTCGCTTCGACGGCCAGCCGAATGCTTGATGCCGTCGAAGGCCCTCCATCCAACGAGAGATAGCCCGGCGCCGGGCCAATCAGCACGGCACCCCGTGGCAGCAGAGCGGACCTCCTTTTCGCTCACCGCCTGAAGCGCTGGTGCAGCAATCAACCACCGCGAGCCGGACAAGTCTGAGTGCGTGCGGGTGCGGGTGCGGCCTGTTGCTGCAATCTGAATCCTTCTGGCGGTTCTTGGGAGGAGCGCAGCGCGGGGAAGGAGAGATTGTGTGAAACACCCCGTGGACGGCCGACTGCTGCGTTTTACGAATGCCGCCACGCGAGGAGGGCTCGTATGGTGTCTGTCATTCAGGTCCGCAGCTATCTATCGCCTACAGCAGCAGCAGCAGCAGCAGCAGCAGCAGTCAGAAGACGTCCGCCATAAGCAGCACACGCGGCGAATGAGAGACGCCCCAGCGCAGGAGGATGGGCGCGCTAGAGTCACAACCACACTGCCAGCCCCGGCGTCTAGCTAGCTCAGGCTGTCTCAGTTGCTGCTGGCTGCAGTCCTCCCTCTCCAGCGCAGCAGATAGTACGTAGTGGTATCATGGCATGTAGGCAGGGCCGTGACAAAGCAGGCGCCGTGGTGGCGATTCGGCTGGCCGTGGACCTGTTCCTGCGTGCTTCCAACGCTCGAAGAGGAAACCACAATTTGCAGTCCCTGGGCACCGCAACATCACGCGAATCAGATGCCCTGGTCCGCGCCCGTCCTTGCTGGCCTCTGTTCCGCCATCCTCTTCTTCCAAGTTGGCTCTGTTCACTGTTCACCTGGCCGGGTCCTCTGCATGGCAGCAGCTCGAGTCTATCCATTTCTCACCCACTCTCTCAGTCGGCATTGCTGACCTGCGCCGCCTCCCCTGTGCAGCAGCGGGGGCCGCTTGGTTTGTTACGAAACGCACTCCCGCACTTCCCAAGACGCAATTCCTGCCTAATACTGGCCTAACCCCAACATAGAGGGCCGCGAATCCCTGTCGGCACGCCAGCCTGTTCAAGCGTTGCTGCTTCAGTGCGAAGCGACTCTGTAGGAGAGATGCACTCCATCTCAACCTCAGCACCTCACCCTCCTCCATCGCCATCGCTGGCCGAAAGCATTCGATCCCTCCGCGAGTCGGCGCGAAGCGGGCAGTCCTCTACATCCCCGGCGGACCAGAGCACCCGCCGCCGCAAGGCCGTTCCCTCGCCATTGCAGTACACTCAGAATTCCTCAGCCGCCGCCGGTTCGCCGCGCTCACCTCAGTCGGCCGCGTCCTATCACGACGGACCACGCTCACCGCGCGAGAAGCTCGATGCCTTGCTAGCTGAGGAGGAGCAGCACTCGTCCTCAGCCGCCGCGACACCCACCCAGGCGGGTCCTCCCACCCCTCCGAGCACCACCCACCGAACTGCCAGCGCAGCAGGCAAGCTATCATCGTATGCCCAGCTTCGAAACGTCTCTGCACCTGTCTTGTCGTCGGCCGGAGTCTCGCCGCCTTCATCTCCCGTCACAATGCCTCCGCCGTCGCGGCCGAATCGACCAGAGACACGGCCCACAGCCCCTCGCAACCCGTCGATAGACTCTGCTGTCTCTTCGCTGTCCTCCAATGCCTCCACTTACAAGACGACTGCTGGGCATGCCCACAAGCCGTCCCAGGAGGTCAGCTTTGCAAATCCACCAGATATGGCGGGCCTCATAGCTGCTGCTGGCTCGCCGGAAGCTGCCTTAATGACGATGTGGAAAGAAAAGCAGAGTTCAACTCACCACAACAGCCAGCTGTGGAGACTGGTAGAAAAACAGCGGGCTATGATCATTGGGCTGAATAAGGACTTGGAGCGCGCATTGAAAGACAAGGAGCGCTATCGCAAGAAGTTGAAAGAGTATACCAACCAGGTGCCGCCATTACCAAATGCACCCCAGGGATCCGATACATTCGACTCTGTTGTGGAACGGGAGCAGAGTCAATCGCCAGCACCATCTGAGAAACACGAGGATATCGCCAAGGCTCACACAGCGCAAAACTCGACTGAGCACAAGGCTTCTCCGCTAACACAAGGCACGACAGTGACACAAATATTGCCTGCGTCTCAATTAGCACAGTCTCCCGCGCATTCTTCAGAATCGCATTCTGCATCGAACCCCTCCTCATCGGTAAACTCGCCGACGGACTACTCCGTAAAACCACTCAATATTACCCACCATGCCCCGCATGGACTTGGGCTAGATGCTGTGGTAAATGAAAATGCATCTACTCTACATCCGCCCCAACCGCAACTGATGAGCACGTCGTTGGGCTCACGAGGACAAACAGATGTTGCCCCTCCAACTTCTGATGCAACGGCCCCGGCTCTCTCACTCACCAAGGCTACTCCGGTCATTGGGGGAGACGGATTCGAGTCGCCAGTCGAGAAGCCGGCTCACCCACTTCGGAAGCCGCCACCCGCTCCTTTGAACCTCTCTAAACCTGGTAAAACAAGTGCTCATCTTTACCAGAGTGCTCCAGGTGAGCATTCCGATTCTGATTACGATGACACGCTAGAAGTTGAAGAGATCCCTACCGTTGAAAGAGGGAGAAGGAAGACTCGGGAAGAAGATGACCGTGCCAGGGAAGCACTAGTGATGCGGGAGGAAGAAGCGCGGAGCAAATCGAAGAAGCAGAAGAAGAGCGAAAGCAAGGGCAAGGCCATGGGCACCCGAGATGATGCCTCTGATATCGCCTCGAACAAATCTGCGGCAGGATCTCTCTCTCCCCGAGCCTTCAGTCCAACGATAGCCGGTCTGCCGCTCTCGCCTCGCCATCCCCCCGCTACCTCCCTAAATGCTCTCCTTAGCCCTACCAACTCAGATAGCTCCGTTATTGCGCAAAGAAGCATTGCGTCTCCTCCACTGATGAGTCCTGGTTTACCGACCAGCCCACGCCCTGGAGACCGGCCAATTGGGTCACCGATGCCAAGAAATCCGAAACAGTCCTTGGCTTCGCCTCCCATATCCCCCAGATCAGGCGTGAACGGGATGCCCCAGCCAGCACCACGGGCTCCACGACAACTGATTCCATTACCACCGAATACGCCTCAGTCTTATACATCGCCTGCAGTTGCGCGGCTAGACCAGGCTGCCCAACCGAAGCAGCAAACTTCATCCTCGGATCTACTAAAACCGCCTAATACCCAGCCTAGTCCGGATTCCGATTCCAGTGCTCAAGGTCAGAATGACCCATCTAGTCCGGAGCACGTCTATCGAGGTCTCGTGTCGGACCAATACCCGGGGCTTCTACTACCTCCTAATGCGCTCCCGTCTATTGATGTTAAGGTTTTCTCGTCCAGACTACGACCGTCGCGACTAAGTTTCTTGGCGCCAAAACCACAGGAAGAGGACCCTGTCTTCATCCTAGCAATTTATGCCCGTTCCGATGGGAAACAACTCTGGCGCGTTGAGAAGACGATCATGGCCCTACCAGCCCTTGACGCCCAGCTGAAGGCATTGTGTGACTTTCAGGGCAAACTACCAGAACGTGCTTTGTTCAGCGGTCATGCGCCTGCTAAGATGGATGCTAGACGGGCAGCTTTGAACCTCTATTTTGATGCTTTGCTGGAGACCCCTATGAGCGAGAAAGCTGCAATAGTCGTATGTGGATTCTTCTCTACCGATGTCATAGGTGCACAGAATGAGGATACGCTCTCCCCAGAACTTGCAGCTTCATCAAGCTCCACTGTGCCGAAAGCCAAGCAACGGAAGGAAGGATACTTGACCAAGCGAGGCAAAAATTTTGGCGGATGGAAAGCGCGATACTTCATTCTTGATGGTCCAGAGTTCAGATACTACGAGGTAGCAGGCGGTGCCCACCTTGGTACAATCAAGCTGCTAAACGCGCAAATCGGCAAACAGTCTCAACAACAGTCAAATCAATCGCCACAGCGACGCGACGACTCAGAGGACAATCAGTACCGCCATGCATTCCTTATCCTGGAACCGAAGCGAAAAGACTCGTCTAGCTTGGTGCGCCACGTACTCTGTGCCGAAAGTGATGAAGAACGCGATGCCTGGGTTGATGCTTTGCTGCAACATGTTGATTGGCAAGAAGAAACTTCACCAACCGAAGCATCATCAAATTCATCCCGTCCTGCGAATGCTCCTAAGGGTCATGGACAGGAAACATCTCGTTCTAGGAGGAAAGAGAGTCCACCGGAGGCCGATCGAAGAGACAGGGTGCAAGGGCTCAGCTACGATGACACAGTGGCGGCAGAAGCTCCAATCCGGGGCCCCACGCACCGCGAAGCCAAAGAGACTTATGCACAGTCACCAAAAAACTCATCCTTTTCTAGCGACAGCCCTGGTAACCATCCGGCTATATCCGGTCCAACCAACGGCGCACCTATTCAGAATGCTGAATTATGGGGCAACAGAACACTTGCCGCTCCGACATCAGTGAAAGATAAGAAGCGGAGTATATTTGGTTTTAGGGGTCGCGGTTCCTCTGATCTTGCACCTGGCCAGATTCAACCGCAGCCTTCGCAAGAACGGATTATCCAAACAAATCGCAATATTTTTGGAATCCCTCTCCAAGAGGCTGTTGACCTCTCCCGACCGGCTGGCGCTAGGGTGCACTTACCGGCGGTTGTCTATCGAAGTCTTGAATATTTGAAAGCCAAGAATGCCTATCAGGAAGAAGGTATTTTCAGACTGAGTGGATCCAACATTGTGATCAAAGCCCTTCGTGACCGTTTCAATAACGAGGGCGACGTTAAACTCCTTGATGGACAGTACTACGATGTACATGCAGTGGCCTCTCTTCTGAAGCTGTATCTTCGTGAACTTCCAGCATCCATCTTAACGCGAGAATTGCACCTTGACTTCCTCAAGGTCCTCGGTAGGTTTCCATTCATAAAAGATTTTTGTACGATGTACTGACAGTCGCCATAGATATGGATGAACGCGATAAGAAGATCAAAACGTTCAATGTTCTCGTTCATCGATTACCAAGAGTTAATATCGATCTACTTCGAGCCGTGTCGTCTTTCTTGATCGACATCATTGATAACGCAGCAATGAACAAGATGACTGTCAGGAACGTGGGTATCGTCTTTGCTCCTACGCTAAACATTCCCGCCCCATTGATTTCATTCTTCTTGACGGATTTTGAGGAAATTTTCGGCGAGGCCCTAGATGAGGCTAATTCGCCTATCCGTGAGGTTCTCGTTAGCACGCCTCCCCTTGGATCGGACGCAATTCGGTCACCTCGTCACCAGATGTTCTCGGATCTCCCTACTCCTGCGTACAATGAGACAAATTTCCAGCCTCTCCAAGCGCCTCCGAGCTTCCCGATGGGGCCAAATGTGCCTCCCCCACTATTGCAAGCTCCGAAGCAGCAGCCACAATATGCCGGCTATGACACTGGTTTCATTCCACTTCATCCAACTTACGAAGCACCGCTTTACGAACAGCAGTTTCCGTCAGACGGCTTTGGTAGCCTCAATGGTACCCTTCAACCTGGAAATACGATGGATGCTAGGCAACGTCGACGAGAGAGTGGCATGTTGTTGATGAACATGGGACTCGGAGCTCCACGAAAAGGTTCCAACCCACGAGTTCGAGAAGAACCCCGCACGGATATGGTCCGAGAAGACGGGGCCTTCGACTAAGTGTACTCTTCGTACAGTATTTGAAAACTTCCATCTACCTCTATCGTGCAACAGTTTCGCCCTATGTCGCTAGCCTTTGCACAACAAGATCGCTTGTCATCCACAACTTACCTATTTCTTAATCTTTGGTCTTAATTATAGGAACCCAGGACTGGATCTATGGGTTCTAACACGACGTGCAACCTATACCCTGTGTACAGAATAATCGCCAGACCATACCGAGGCACTTTCCATTTCCGGCGTTCAAGGACCATAACATTTCATCCTCATTTCGTTCCGCATACCCCGGGTGCCCGTATGGTCTAGGGCAAAGCATTAAGCAATTTTGATCCCTTTGGTGGTCTTTGAAATTGCTTTGCTATTGTAATATGCACTCGTTGAGATTCCCCCTTGACCTTTATCTTGCTGTTCCTCCGGTGTTTTGGTTTGCAGAGCCGCTTTGGCGCTTGCGTTGGATTATGGAATATTTATGCGTTGGGTATACCTTGGCTTTGTCGCTACACGATGGGACGCGGACGACGACACCCATGAAGATGATATAGGCGAATGCAGAATATAGTTGGGTTTATACATTCGAGTGCCTGCATTTTGTTCGTGAAGCATATTGACTGGCGTGAAAGGTTGACTAGTGATACTAGTGCTAGCATGGCTGTTAAGGGAGTCAGGTGAGTATATGACCAGCCCCTGGTCGAGAGTTTCTAGCCCACGATTCAAGGCTCATCTCCTTCTAGGGGATATTGATTCCTCGGTCCTCTCTAGTTCTCCAGCAGCAAATGTACATCTTGTGTAAGTCATTTAACAGTGCTCAGTCCAGGCACAATTCTTGCAATATAGTCCATATATTCGATTAGAGTCATTTATTCTACATTATTGCCATCCCTAAGGCCAACGCAGCGACGCAGAGATGCTCTTTCTCTTCCTTCCCCGCCTCAAGCTTCCCAGCTCTCCGGCTTCTCTTCTCAGCTCCTCACTTTGCCTCGCCCTTTCCATTCCCAACTGGGAGCGCCTTACCATCTCCTAGCCGACCATCATAAAGAGCGTTGATCCACCCACGGTCCGAATTCCAACACGAACCACTCAACACGATCACCACACATGCCCATTCTCTCCTCTACATCTCCATTCGTCCGCATTCTTTAATACCACGCCTGTCTATTATATCTAGCGTTACAACGAGCATTAACAATGTCCTCGTCCCCAGCGCCGAATAGTCCCGCGGCCACGCTAATGGCTACGAATCCGAAGCTCGATGCTTCGAACCACCGACCAGAAGGCCTGGTCGGCGAGCTCAAAAAACCTACCATCGAGACGGGGGAAGAGGAGTGGAGGTACGCATTGTGCGATTGTTTTGAGGATATGCGGATCTGTACATCTCTCCGTTCCCTGATTCCACGATGTTACCTGTGCACTGATGGAGAGAATAATAGGTCGTCAAGTATGCTACTGCCCATGCTTCACGTTCGGCAAGCTAGCGTGGCGGGTGCAGCATGATGGCGATATGGAGGGCTATGAATCGTGTAATCAATCTGTGATTCCCTCCCCCCGGTCCCTTTCCTTCTTCATCAAAGTCCTAGTCTTGCTGACTCCGGGTTTTTGGTGCGATGTTACTAATGCTGACGCGCGATAAGTGCATATTGTACTACCTAGCGTGCAATTCGAGAGTCCACTGGGCCCTTCTTGCTATGCAGATCTCGGATATTCGACGGAAGTACAATATCAAGGGGACGTGTCTTAAGGATTGGACGAAGGCGCTGTGCTGCCACGATTGTGCGATGGTGCAGGCGGAGCGCGAGTTGAAGGCGAGAGAGAATGGGGCGGAGAAGGTTGTTAATGAGGAGCCGAAACTGGAGTCCATGGCTATGCAACCTGTGCGCACTCTCTGCTCCAGCGGCTGTTGCAACGGGGCTTAGGCGAAGACTAGAAAATGGCGTGGTGGTGGAGTAGGCTATGTCGTCTACTAATGTGGATGAGCCTTTGGATGATGGGAGTGGGTGATGGTAGCGGCGAGGCTGTGTTTGGTTATTATTCTTTTTTTCCTAGTGTTCGGCACTATTCTTGTATTCTTGGTTGATGGGTGGGTTGGCTCTTGGAGCTTTGCAGCGTCGATTATCACGAATCCTATAGGTCCTTTGTATTACCAGCACAAGGCATTTTTCATTTTGTTATCATCCGCCCTCCCATCAATCTCCATTCTCTCCTCCAAAATATATACAAGCATGGGCCAATTAAAGTATACACTGACTGAGCGCCGAAGCTATGCGCAATAGACCTTTATACAAAACTAAAAATCGCAATCGCAATACAGCGCTAGACATGACAAATACGATGACTACGAATGCTGTCCCAATGTAGTCTTGCCCGAGCGCCGAACTGTTCAAGAAGAAAAAAAAGGGGGGGAGGAGGGAAGAACCCGAGACATAGTTTATTGATTCAACGTGGCTCAAACCGCATTTCACGTCAAATCGTCCTTATCATCACACCATATCCATCCCACGGAATCCAACTAGTCAGCTCCAAGCAAGCGCAAACCCAACTAAGCAATCAAGCAACCGAACAACCGGCACCCTTCCTCTTCCTCTCATCTTCCTCACTACTACTCTCATCGCTATCGCTAGAGCTGCTCTCATCCTCAGAACTGCTGTCGTCGTCCCCACCTACAAGTCCATTCTTCGCCTTGGCCTTGGCCTTTGCTAGCTTGCCTAGAGACTGTGTCCTCGGATCGAATTTCTTGGCGCGCTGGGTGTCGGCGGAGGCAGACCGCGCTTGGTGCAGTTGGTCTTTGATGCTGGGGAACTTGTGGGTGAGGGAGGGGCGGGACCGGGTAGGTTGAGAGGCCGGCAGTTTGGCAATAGTGGTGGGGAGGGGGATGGGGGTGCGGTAGGGTGATGGTTTAGACGGAAAGGTTAGCGGCGGAATGCGTCGCGTCGGGTGGGAAGTGGGCCGTGGCGGGGAGGGTGGAGCGGCGGCGGCGGCGGCGGCAGTGGTATCTATAGTGTCAGGTATTTCGATGTCCTCGTCTACCTCTTCGTCTTCGGATTCCGAGTCGGTAGATGAGTCGCTGCTGTCATCGGTTGACGAGCTCTCATCCCCGCTTTCCTCGATTGCATTGCCAGTCATTTTTGGCGGAGAAGGTTGTGTGGGAGGCGGCGACTCTTCGTCTTCGTCATCTGAATCTTCTGGCGTTGGAGAGTGTGTGAGGAGACGGGCGGGTCCACGGGAAACAGCGGGCGACGACCTGTTAGAATCTTGTCCACTTTGAGATCGTGATTCTGACTGAGCTTTTGATCCCAAACTTGACTCTCCCTTGGCATCGGATTCGGAATCACTGTTTAAATTCCTAGAAACGGTAGTGTTGATGTCGGGCCTGAGTACGTCCTCCTCGATAAACTTTCCGGCAGTGTCCTTTCTGCCATCCTTACTTTTGATTTTCGAAGAATTCGTAGTCCATGGCGCCTTTTCAAATGAGGCCTGGGTATGTGATAGCGACGCCGATGCCTTCTCCGGTAACTTGATATCAACATCGGAAGGTGTTCCATTATGAGAATGCGATACCTCCGAAGTATTGACTGTCTTTGCGGTCCCCCCTTTCTGTGACACGGCTTCTGCATCGGGAGAAACGCTTTCACGCATTGATTCCTTGCCCATTTCTTGTGATTTTGGCGGAGCATCAGCGAGCTGATGTCTAGGACCATCCAGCTCCTGTGCCGCCTCTTCATGAATCTTGTTCAAGTCTGGACCATTCGGTTGCGTTACATCTGCTCCCGTCGAAGCTTGCTCGTCATCGTCCGAATAATCATCTGAACTATTAGAGGCACCACTAGAAAGAACAATAAATTCTTTAGTAGAGGATGGGGGAGCTATAGGCACCGGAGGTTGGATCTGGGCTTTACCCCGCTTGATCTGTTTTTTTGGAAAGGGTACCAGAGAATGCTGGCTTGGAGTCTTCCGGTCAACCGATTCAGGAGTTGGCTGAGTAACGGAAGGGATTGTGCTGGATGTGTTAATTTTCCGAGGGCGACCAGGCCGCTTTCGATTCTCTGACAGGGGTGGTATTTCGTTCGAAGCTCGACTATGGGTATTCCGAGTGTCAGCGGTGAGCTGGTGTTTGATTGGAGCACCGGCTCTTGAATTAACTGAAGCTAGATGCCTCACATTTGGTGGGAGGGGAATCTCGCTAGTACTTCGGCGCGGAGCGCTGCTATTATTATCTGTGGCACGATGCTTTGCACTTCCCGGAAGAGGGATATCACTCCTTTTTGGCGCTCTACCCGAGCCCGAGGAAGCCGACATGTCTCGGGGCTCGGGTGTAGGAGCAGTTTTTGCCGCTTTAGGTTCCGGCTTCTTGAATTCTGCTCGACTACTTGTTGAAGCAGTTTCATGGGTGGTACTTACACCTGGAGCCGAAGTAAGATGCCGAACATTTTCCGGAAGGGGAATTTCACTTCTAATGAGTGTCCTTCTTGGTCCTAGTGATTCCGACATACGTTGCTTAGTCTTAGCCACAGCCACCTCTGCGGTTTGATACTGTGACCCTCGCTTCGAAGCCGGCCTTTTGAAAACCTGGGGCGAAGTCTCCGGAGAGGGCTGTGGTTTATCTAGTATGATTTCGGCCTCTGCATGCGGAGAAGGGGGGTTTCGCAGTGGAGTGGGAGGAGTTCCTTGGCCTGGAGTTATTGAGGACCCCTTTTGGGACGGAATGACAACGTGCGGTGACGAAGACCGCTGCTTTGATTGTTTTCGAGAAAGAATCGCCATCAGTGATTCCGATGGCCTCGTACCGGTCGAAGGTGTACGGCTTTTTGTATGAGTGGGCACAGATTCTTGCGCTAAGTCTGATGAAGTCGGCAATATGTTCTGGAGAGCTTCGTTATTTGAAACACTCTTCGACGGAGTCTTCAGAGACTCCCGTATTGATGCTCCATTCAATTGCTTTATATCCGGCTTAGGCATAATGTAGGCCTTTCGGCTTGGTTTCTTGAGGCTGGATGATTTCACCGAACCGGATACCTCGCTGTCTCCTGGGGTGATGTTGCCACTGCTGCGACCTTGAATAGCGCTTGTAGGTCTGCGCAACTCCGGATCTAGCGATTCTCGGCGAGATTCTCGTTGAATTGCTGAAATTGATTCCTCAGGCGTGGACACAATCTCATCATGCTGTTGCTTTAGGAAAGTGGAACGAATGGTAGTTTGATTGGACTTTGGGGTGCGTGAATCATAACTTTTCAACCGTTTTGTAGACCTTGCAACAAATTCGGGTGTTTGCGAGATCTCACTCCTATCCTGCCTTGAGTTTCCATTCTGCTCGGGCACCAATAGTTTTGGAGATGAAAGATTGTTTGGTTCTCGATTAATGTCTTCTTGTGAAGTAGCAGGCTCAAGGCCATCATATTCAAGATCGTTCTCGCCCATGATGATATCCTCCGCTTCTTTAAGAGTTCCATGCGAGATTCCTGATAGGGACCACTGGTGTGATTCACGCGTATAGTCGTGCACAACGTGGCTCATTCGGTTTGCATTACGTTGGGAGGATACAATCTTAGCCGAATGCGGCTGTGCCTCTTTGAAGGGATTGTCAGGACTCTTCGGAGACGCAACGTCAGATTCAGCGATAGTGAGTGACATTGGAACGCCCAGTTCCGGAGATTCCTCTTTAACGATAACTGGAAACTCGGCTTGACCAGTTTGTGAGCCTTGGATGAACTGCACTGAAGCATTCGATTTGGATCTTCTTAGATGCTTGTCCCTGTAAGGTCTCTCATCACTGCTATGTTCGGACTCCGTCGAAGGTATCGGTTGATCTCGATTATAGTCCTGTTCATGTCTACCTAGCTGCTGTTCTTCCAAGCGCCTCTTCTTGCTTCCCTGACGCTCACTTCTCTCGAGAAGCCGCTTGTGAGCCTGGGAGGGACGAAGGTTTGAGGTGAACGGAACTGAAAAGTCGCGGTTGATAATGCTTGGGACAATTTTGATCATGCGCTTGGTCGGGTCGCTCTCGCCTTCGAATATGGAGCTAACAGTGTCGCTCAAGTCGAGGTCGCAATCGTATGCATCTTGCAGCTTTTTGATCGCAAAAAGCCTGCGGGCGCTTGTTAGTGAACGCTGACCGCCATATATTGTTCAGACGGATAACTCACGCAGCCTGGGGTGGTGTCAAGTAGTTACGTTTATACCTCTCTTCGGCCAGAGCCCACACCCGCTCAAGGGTATCCTCTAATTGAACTGGTAGGGCAAACTTCCTGCCCTTAAGTGCCTCCAAATGGGCCGCCGGGACGTATCTGGATGGGTCTTCAATTTCGAGAGGAAGAACCTCTACGGTGAGCCGCATGACAGTCTTCCGTGTCGCCATTGCCTGGTTTGTAACGCGACAGTTTGGGTGATTAGAGGTCGCAGTTGCATAGCTAGATGCACTGGGGCTCGGTGAACTTTTTTGTGGAGCCTCAAGGTGTACGAGAGAGTGTCGAGGTGAAGCTCAATTGGCCGGAGCTTGCCCGAGATGCTTGGCGACGGTCCTGTGCTGATTCGGGGTTAGGTATTGCAAGGCTCCTGAGACGTCACTTCGGGTGAAGGTCGCGCGCGCAAGAGACTACGTTGGAAGAGTTCGTTAGATGCGTAGAAACTCGTAAAAGTGGGGCACACGTGAGAGCGCGCCTTCGAGAATCGGCATTTGTTATCTCCGACGCTCAACACCATTGTCCCCTTACATTTCCGTTACCATTGCTTTGCCACCCAGGATGCTATTACCTCATTTTAGGTGTTATGAAGACGATTACACCTGAGAGATGGTGGAATAGTCGATTCTTTCCCAAAAGATAACCTTTGACGACAATTGATCGACAACTTACTCAAGCGCTAACAATAGCTTTAACTCATGGTAGCACGATGCCGGAGAAATCAAAGTGAAAGGTATGAAAGTCCCCCTTCATGCAATTATTGAATGCTGATCATGTCGACTAGCATCGCCCTGCTTCTCCAGCAGCACCGAAAGTGCAGTAGAAGCGAACGTGGGAAGCCTCCTCAAGCACATTGGAGTCTCCAAATCTAACCCGACAGAATTAGCAAATCTCATCTGCTAAATTCGGATTCCATGGGGAGAAAGGCCCATATCATCCCAAGGCCCGTAAGAAAATGGTTCTATCGACTTCCGAAGGCTGGATATTCCGCCTGAATTTGCTTTGCTCCAATGATTCTTTGATCTCCTTGTAGAGGAAGCGGCAAAAAGTCTTATCTAGGTATGTTTCTCACAGTGTGTACTTCATGAGCCGGGACTCGGCGTTGTCAAAGAGCTTATACGGCAAGCGAATGCTACGGCCGAGAATATCGAGCGAATGCAAGCGATATTCAGTGCAGAAATGATCCATTGAGTCTCGTGGATGCTCACCTAGTATTTGGACACGTCGGAAAAGATCGAAATTGGAATACCCTCTTTGGAGGCGGCCCCTCATGGGTTGCATGGTCACGAAATCAATAGTGTCGTTTTGAACAACATTATCTCGAGTTTCGAAAAGCTGCGTGAATGACTTACAGTGGACGAGTCAAAGCCATCAATGAATGATCCTCAGTAATCAGCTCCTTCTCGCCATAATTCAACTCATGATAGTCGTGGAGACCGAGCAAATTTGCCTTCAAAAGGTGGTGAAGCATCTGTTTATTACCAGGCCATTTCTCGTGAACGCGGCAGAGTAGCAATAATCGAAGACGGTACTATAATCAAGGTCCTTATGGAGGAGAAGGGTAGTCATAAATTGAAATATGTAGCGCGACTTGAACTTGATGCTCACTACTGCGAGAACACCCCAATCCTCTCTACTAATAATGACCTCTTCGCACCGCATAATTTCACCAATGAAGAGTATATTTCAACAGAAAATGTCGAATCCACGTGGAAGAGTACGAAAAAGAGGTTAACGCGTTCATTTCGATGGAAGGTTGACCCACAACCTTAGCGGCATCCGACGTTCTATTTCATCTTCGTCGCAAAAGCGATCTCTTTGCATTTCACACTTACCCGATTAAAAAGTACAATCTTGGCCCTAGGGCTTCTGATCGGAAATCATTGCAAAGACTGGAACACTCTTTAGAGAGCTGCCCAAGGATGGACGCCGAAGATGGAACTAGTTTCGAAAAACTCCGGCAAGGTGATATGAGTATGCTCAAACGCGCTCAAATCTCTCCTCAAAATTCCGCCTCTCAGGTATCTTCTCCAGTTTCCTAAATACATATAGAAACTCGGAGCCAGTATTTTGATGACAGAACTGAAGACCGTAGTCGTGCCAATGCAAGGTAGAGAGATGGGCTTTAAATGCATGTCTATCACCACTAGACACAGCCCTTTGAAATTTTGTAGGTGTCAAAGTGGAGTTTTAGCCTGATATTGGCCACCTCTTAAAAATACTGCAAAATATAGTTTAGAAACGCTTGGACAATGCCGGTATCACCGCCCCAACCTTTCAACAGTCGTCGACTGAAGAAATTTGCCTAGTAGGTCAATTTTTATCTAATGTTGGTATTAGTTGCTAATTAAATAACAGGGTCTACTACCTACTCTTAACATTCCACTATTTTACTTGCGAGGAACAGGGTCTTATATTAAAGAAGATCGAGAGACCGTAGTAGAAAATATAATAAATAGAATTAACCAACGAATTCCTATTCGGGGGTAAAAATGAAGAAGCTCTAATACATATTCCTCCAACTAAGTAGAGATGGTGGTGTTCTCGTCCTTCGACGACTAGCATAAGACCATTAACAAAGCAAAACCTTTAAGACTTATGATAACTTTCTTTAATATGCAGTCTCTTAAATATGACCAATCGCGCTGCGGAGTCGAGGGTGAACTTCAAAATTAAGGTTTTCCAAACGATTTCTTATTTCTAGAGTTTATCGCTAAACGTTTTGTTTTTGCCAATACACTGCCTGTAAGCTCAGAAGGAGTATATTATCTCCCCAAATAGTATTTTTGACATTGTCTAGTGTCTTACTCTCGCTCTAGGTTTGATCTGTAGTCCCATGTTATCCATGAACAAAAAATCTTCTCATGGATGCCCAAAATCAAATTCTAACTGTGTTGGGCTTCGGAGGATCTCGCTAGTAAATAGTAACCTAGACTCTTTAGTGATGAATGGCTTATCTCATACATTCCTAGGAATATCGGGTTATTGGGAGAAGCAGCTCTCTCAACAACCTATTCTCCGCCTCTCACAACGAGGAAGCTAGAGCTACCGCTAAAGGAGAGATAGAACAAATATTGCGAGAGGTAGCTTTCGATTATAAGCATAGGCTTAGGGAGTTAAAATCTTCACTTGTAGTCCAGTCATCGGAAGGTTTAACGGGTCTGAAATGGTGATGTAAATGCCATTTCTATTTCTCAAAAGTCTTACATGGGATCTATCTGGACACAATTTCATACTTGCGTGTATATTATGGCGTTTTGGGAGTAAGTGATAACATGCCCTGGCTTTAAAGTCTAAGTCGTTATTCTGTGGGAGTGACGTTCTAGAATTAATTCCCAATTTACAATTAATCGATGTCGGTACTTCGGGAATTGACACACCCTGATTTCAATCCAGACGACAAATGATAGATATGGACTAACGTACTTTGTTGGTTTTCTATTACATTTTTTCTGAATTATGCAGTAGTCTACATGGTTTCTGGTAGAACCCCTCACGGCTCTCATTAAGTAGAACTAGAAGTTCACTAAGGAATCTGAAGTAGTAGTGATTCATTTCTCAAACTATTTGCACTTGTTACTCCACGCCAAGCGCCCTACGCTAAAGATTTAGCCGTTGAAATCCCTTCTTCAACCCTCCCAATTGACCATAACATTTCTGCAATCATGACTGGTGTTATACTGAGAAATTTTAGCTAGTCTCTCGCATAGTTCTGTCTGACATACCGTAAAGTCCAAATACGTCCGGTTTTCATGTCTTTTCGATAGCGTAAGTCCACAAGATGTCGTTACTGGGAACTTCTGAAGTAAATTGTTCCAAAGCTTCTCCCTGAAGAATCGCATTACGGACCCTAAACTCCTTTCCCCTAAACATAGAGTCCTCTACATCATTCAAATACGGATTTTTTCCCTTGATATATTGTTATCTCTAGCGTCCGGAGACCACTACAACCCAGCAACTCCAGTGGCCGAAACACAGCCTCCGTGGCAGCTCCCTCGCCCCTACGGATATGAACGAAAATATGGATATACAGACGACGAAGACTTGGAAGCATAGTCCTCCGAGGATTTGCTGCCAAACGTGTCACGTTAGATATTCGGCTATTACGTCAGCTACATCCTGCCTATATATAGACCCTCGATATCCCTCAATTCACACCACTTTTGGCTGCCACTTCTCCCCTCTGGCATCGCGACAAAACGCTCCATCACAAGGACCTATTCTTCGGTAAGTTCGAACCGAGTCCTGGACTCCACCCCGTCGACCACTTGGGGTAAATCATTGATAAATCGGCATTCGCATTGAAGCTCCCGCATATCCTCTACACTGTCATACTCTGAAACACTTCGATCGCTTCGTGAAGTATCTGTTTATCAGCAGTGAGCCAACGATTTGAGAGTCCCTCTTGAGGTTCCCCATCCCATAAGATTTATTTTTCTTCCAAAATTGGGCCCACTATTGTACTAGACAATGAACGTCGGTCTATAGTAGTTGAACGCGATAGGTCTTTGATACCTCCAGATTTTGCGGTAGATCTTGTCACAGAGCTCATGTGGTAGGGTTTTTCTCCATGCTCTCCTCAGCTCCAATGCTTCGTCATCAAACGAGAATTCTACGAATTAAATTTTCGCTGAGCAGCAATAAACTCTCACTGAACATCCCGAATTAAACGCTGCCTACATATTTATATGCTCCTGAACCGCTTTCCGCACCACAACTTGCCCCTTCTAGGAACACGTGCGATCCTCTTACTTGATCATGTCTATTCTCAACAATGTTGCGGTGGTCATCTATTATGGCTGTTACTACAGGCCTGAGCCTTACTTGCCGTTAGTGCAAGCCCTCTGATCCGAGGCATCGACACTCATGGCCCTCTACTACTCACATGAGACCTCATCAAACCCAAATGTCGGTGACATGAAAAACCCGAGTTTCAACCGAAAGCCACTAGAAGGAGGTTATCCGCAAGGTGACTGTGATAAAGTCACTGTGCTTGACCTGCTCAAATCTCTCATCGAGGAGCATAGAGAGAATGTCAACATCATTGGTCACTCGGCTGGGGGCTGGGTTGCTAGTAAAGTAGCCATGCTGGGTTTGCAAATGAAGACGAGGAAGGCGCGAGACCTGTCAGGAGTGGTAAGCATATTGTATATGGGTGCATTCGTCATTCCTGTTGGCAAGTCGATTCACAGCCTCTTTCAACCTAAAGCCGAGCATACGGTGACCCTTCTATTTATGACATTCTACATAACCATATGCACATTGAACTATCGATTTCTCCTAACCCTCTAATCCAAACACAGAAGCAAGGCGTCATGGGACTCGGTACATTGGTCAAGCGCGAGACTTTTCTTTTCGACCTTGAACCTACAGAAGAGAAACGAAGACTACTACGACCTCTCCCGTCATTACCTCGGTCTTAACGAATGACGCTCTCTCTGTGCTGCCTTGCGCATACCTCGTTCTGGGGAATAATCTAACAACCCCAAAAGAGTATCAGGAAGGCATAGTCGCTCTGCACAGCCAGAAGACCGGCCCGTTGACGATGTATCGTTGTCCTGCAGGGCATTCACTGCATCTTAGTTGGACTGAGGGCCTGGCTGATATCGTGCGAGACTTTGCAAGGAAGATCGAGGGTTGATCAAGCAATTATTTGTATGTACTCTGTTCAAGAGTACTGAAAATGCTAGTAATTCGATGACTAGAGATCTATAAATATAAAAGTTATGCATATATTTTTTCCAACAGTGCTTCCAAACGAGTGTCGATAATTCAAATATGCAACCCTTTTCATATATTACATCCCGATTTGATGCAAAAAGGCCGAAGCCTAGGACGTCCCGCGTGATAGTAAAAGAATGGAATGGAGGAACTGAGTTCCTCCTGTCTCTTCAACCCATCCTCCCCAAACTCCAAACAACCATTTAGTGGGTCCAGAGGTAGACACCCCTCTTTCCGAGCCTCTGTCCACGAAGAGCCTGCGCAGCGTTGTCGTTGGGAGCATCGTCGCCAAAGCCGCATCCTCCATCACGCTCCTGGGCAACGATGGCACCAGCGCACTTGCCAGAATTGAAACCACAGCAACCAGAGGCGCAGTCGGCATCAGAGCTGCATGGGCCGGTGATGAACTGGGTTCCTGGGGCTACGGTATTATCGGTGGTGTCAGCGTTACCGGTCTGGGCCGGTGTCTGTGTTGCGCCATTGCCAAAGTCGCCAGATCCAGGAGGGAACTCTCCCTGAAAGCCCAAGGCGCGGGCAGCGTCCGCGTTAGGCACATCGTTGCCAAAGCCGCAGCCGCCATCACGTTCGAGAGCGACGATGGCACCAGCGCACTTGCCAGAATTGAAACCACAGCAGCCAGAGGCGCAGTCGGCGTCAGAAGTGCAGGGTCCCGTGATGAATTGAGTGCCCTGGGAGGCGACGAGGAGAGCAACTATCCAGGCTGTTAGACTGATTTGCCTAGTATGGTCGAAGAATTGGGAGCTTACGGTTGAGCATAGCAGCGATCTTGAAAAGAGGAGCCATTTTTAGAATAGTTGGTTTGGTTTAGTTTCTCGAAAAGAGGGTCTAGGTGTTTTTAATAGTCTGTAGTAAGGACCGGCCGGCTTCGCCTGGAAGTATGAAGAGAATGAGTTGAAGAGAACGTTGGAAGTGAATATTGTTGTTGTTGATGTGATGAGGATACTTGAAGCGAACACTCAAGCCGTCTTTATACCATCTGCGCCTATACGGACATTTGCAGGGTGGAACAACCTGACACTGACGGACGTGTGCGGGGATGGAAGCTCAGTCCCGAAACGGTAGTAGGTGCCTGATGTCCTGGCTTTCCTTGTAGTGCCCCACTCCGACGAAGAGCTTCACGTAGTGGCGGAGCCATCCTCAGGCCCTAAGGTAGTATCCGATAGGACGAGTCTGTGCATTGGAGCGTTAGGTGACATGTTTTGACGCCGATCTAGTTTGCGAATGGGGCGAGAGAGATGAATGTTCTGCCTATGGTTTGAAAACAGATAGAGTCCAGAATAGTGGACGGGGCGATCATTATGCGTTTGAATTCTTTTTCAGGCTACGAGCAACAAAATGGCGATCTTGGGTGCGCGGCTGTTGAGATATCGGCAGGGTCCTGGTGGGTTGCGGGTAGCAGGGACCAGTCCGGCGGAAGGATTGTCTAACCCGATAGGGGTAGTGGAAGCCTCGTAGTTCGTCGTCATCGAAGGCACGTGCTTAGAATGCCATCTTAATGCGTTTAGAGTTTCTGCTCTGTCTGAGAACATATCAGTGCGCCTACAAACTTAGCCGCTTGTGGTCTCGCGCGAGAAGGCTAACCGCAACTTGGGACAGGGGTCCAAACCGGCCCGGTTTCAATGGCCCGGTTGCGATGCTCACATCGTCGGAGTTCTGTGTCAACACCGCCAACATGGTCGCATTGCCCTAGCACGCTATGCATCGTCAGCGTCCTCGATCAGCTCACTCCATATTTTACACAATTGTCTTTGAGGCTCCAGCGATCTGCCCTGGCGCTCTGATGTTGCAGCCTACCGCCCGGCAAGAGAACGAAGTTGCAGCCGAGCGTTAATTTGTTCTGTCTCACTCGCCATGTCGCAATCCGTCAAATAGCCCACGAGGCTTACACGGTAGCCTCATACTATACGGATGTGTTTGCTGCCGTCGTTGCATCTGAACTCTACGCACGAAAACCCAGTGGACCTTACTGGCGCAGTTCTTCGTCGTCCCTTAAATAACGTCCTAATTCGTAACAAAGATGCATAAATTCTCCGTATGCAAGACTTCGTTCTCAACCTGCAGTATGTGTCTTGCAAGCAAGAGGGGTTGAGCTAGGATAGTAATAAGGCCACCGGAAATTATGGATCACGTGTGCATACCTTTACGCACGAGAACGCTTAGTATTGCTAGCCTAGATCTTTGTTGTGAATTAGCGTCATGACCGCAACAAGGAGTCAAGGACGGATCAATATGCAAGATTCCATTCCTGAAGTCTTGTATAGGTGTAAGGGATTGAGGCTTGTCCATTTTAAGGACACTAGATCGGAGATTACGGATCACGTGTGTCTATGCGGACGTCTTACGTCCGAACAACGTTACACGATACATAGTCCGTCCCGTCGAGTATCACATCGACTCACTTCGACGATGTCATCAGATATCGAGCGCCGCTTCATTAGTCTGTTCTCCCACCCGGTACTTTTGATCTCTGCAGTCGCCTACTAGCGGCTCTTCATGCACTAGTGGAACATTCTTATTGCTGCTCCCTTTACAAGACTTCTATAGTAAATTCGGCACCTCCTTGCAAAATCCCGTTGTCTCCATCTGGCACGATGGATCTTTCTTTAAACGGCATCATAAATATTTGCTATTTGAATCAGAATCCACTCTTCCGTATTTCATCTATTGACATGTTCTATCGAATTACTCGAACAAGTATTTGGACTACTTCAACGTCTAAATCTGTTTTGTCTAGAATATGCAAGTTGCTTGGAGCTCTCATCGGGTACTTTAAACCCTACTCCATAATGTCGGGGCCAGAGAATGTGCCAAGGGCGCACAACTTGAATTTATTCTCCGCGATAATGTAGCGAGCGAGAACACCCTTCCGGTCGGTAAGGTTGCGCTACGGGTTGTCTTCTCCCCTATTCATCTCTCCGCTCAAACACCCTATTGACATCTAATATTACTCTACGCCCGACAAATATTGGCCAGTCTCCAATCTATCTATCCATCCATTACACTGAGTATCCTCCCAAGCACATCATAGTGGTTCCGATTTAGAATAGCCCTTAGTCTTCGCATACACTCCTCATTGTACCTAATCGGCTTCTCCCATTTGGTGAGCCCAGCCAGCGCGCAATCTAACCCCAAGCTGTCTATCGCGTTCTTCTCGAGCATTAGCAGGAATGTCAAGGGGGAAAGATGCCCCCCGAGCTCGTAAAGGCTTGCTCCGAGGCCTCGGAATGCGATGTTGACTGGGTCGGTAGGGGATGTGTGGACTGGTTGTGGTAGGTAGGCCAGTCGATGAGAAGGGAGGTATTCATGATTTGCTATCGTGGAATGTGCGCCGCTGATGACATATTTCAGGAAAATGTGCGCAGAAATATCTCCGTGTGATAAATGGTTCGTTTTAAATTGAGACAAAAGGTAATGATTGATTATTAAGAGAGATGTGATTAGTTTCCGCACGATGCTCACTCATGTGATGGAAAGAATGGTCATGACTACGGCCAGATAAGTGTGCAGATTTGTTTTGGATGAGAGCATGCGATCGTAAAGCAAAGCTCGGGTTTGCTATCTTACATGCTTGAGACGAATAGCTGAAGCATACCTTTCCCTATACCTATTGGCCTTCAGTAAACAAAGGAAAGAATGTCATACTGAATTGTGCATGTTTGGATTGCTACAGTGACTACCCTCACGGTTATATGCAAGGCAGCGATTCCATGAGTTCCAACGGGAAATTCTCTGATATTCTAGAGGTTCTAGGCGAGTTTCCTTGATGAAATAGAATAATTACGTCACTCTTTGTCGAGCTGCTAACTATGCGAACAGAAATGAGCAAAGCGCCTCTTCTATACTTCTGTCGATGCTTATACTGATATACAATTACTAACGGACCCTGATTAAGTTATGCATGAGTTAGGCGGAGATAGTAGTAATAAGGTAGCAACCCGGAATAAATCTCAAATTTATATCATCCGTACACCTAATCCTACACTACCCGTCTCAAAAATCTCAACCAAGCCACTTCCTACACATTCCTCAAGTATCCATTCAAATCGCAATCCCCAGAACTGTTTCCATTTCTTCGTTCTCCCAGGCAGCACACCTGTAAATGCCCCTCTCGCTTTTTTTGCTTTTGTTACTTCATCTAACGCTGAAACGCCACCGTCCCATCGCTCTCTGAGGACATCCACTGGCGCTTCCCTGAACCTTGATTTCTTGAGCAGGTTCAGGAGATGAATGCGTGCTTCTATCAGGAGCCTTATATGAGATCCGGTATTTGGGAGTGAGAAATTATAGTAAGCAGAGGATGTGAGGGACCGTCCAGTTCCCCCTCCAGAACTATGTCGCATAGCTTCTGCGCCACCGACTGCGGCTAAAGAACCTGCTGCATGACGAGATCCGGCGGATGAGATGGAGGCGAGGGTACCTAAACTTCCGGCGCCGGGAGAAGCAAAGAATGAGGAGCGAGTGTCTGAAGCGGTGGTCGCAGTTAGGAAACCGGCAGTTGTCAGGGCTGAGATTTCAGATGATGTGAGGGCTAGGTTGGATATTGTTGCCGATGTGGGGTTTGCATTCATTAGAGAAATGTACTTGTCTTGACCGAATTAGTCTATGCGACGTCAACCTTGGAAAGAAAACTGACCCTTAAGAGCTTCATTGAGGTCCGCATGCGACTTCACCATTCTTTGCCACTCCGCTACGGAAGCAATGCCATCTCCCACAGCAGCCGCGCCAACGCCACGATGGGGTATGGTTACTCTGCGTAGTACACCTGCCTGAGCCAATTGCACAATCTCCCGTTCCGTCTTCGTCGACGAGGAACTCAGCGCATCAACGTGCGCTATGGTGACTATCGGCGGCAAGTTTTTACGATGATTTAGAACTTCAGCTATGCGTGTCGAGTTCATACCGACGCTCTTCTCAGGAATGTCACTAAACATTCTGTAACGAATGTATTCCATATACTGAGGGACATCACGGAAACTAAGGTCTGCAGCTAATGAGGCTATAACGCCAGTATCATCCAGCTTTTCGTCACCATTATCAGTTGTCGACGATGCCGTTCTTTTTGAAGATTTCCTTTTAGAGCTTGCCATTGATGGTGAGGACGTCGAGCGTCGGAAGGCTGTCGCGACGCTCTCTTTCTTCCTGCGCTTGATACAAGACGAGCGGGCTGCTGTGGCTTGGAATGGCATATTCTGTCCTAGAACTTTCCTTGCTCTTCAGATACTTGTGGGAGAGCAATAGTAGTGGGGAGAGGGAATGAAACAGGCCGTCGGCGGGAAGAGACAGATTGATATACGAGCTGGCAGACGAGTCCAACACAAGGCAACAATAAGGGCGGCCTCAGCCAGGAACAAGGAATGTGCAGGACCGTAAATGACTGAACGGGTTAGGAGTCATTGCAAGCTATTTCGGAAACATGTCCTTGATGTGACAAATGAGATACTGCCGTGACTACGAGAGGCAAGACGAAGGTTGGCGTTGCCCTTGAAGATGCAAGCTCTGCCGAGGTACACTCGCCACAACGCCACAACCACTAGCCCGAAAGGGACGCATCTGATCGTCAGCATCGGCATAGATGAATATTTGGATGCAAACATGGTCCAGATGAGGAATCTAGTATACCGAAGTGTAGTTCTGCCTTTTTATTGTCCCGCTAGAGGCTATGGGCTTACTAGCTTACAATTGCGCGTTCTGAGCGGCGGAAATTTGCTTTCATATGCTATTCATGCCCATGGCGCACGGCCACAGCGACGTCATCTCGACGGAGCTAGCAAGCCCAATCAAAACTACCAACCCCTTTCAAAAACACACAATGGGCCCTCGACGTAGCTCATAGCCCCCGACTCTTTCCCTGACTCTCTCATTGCTATACACGGCCGCTCACTATGTCGCTGAATGCCGAACCTGCGCGCCCTGAGGACCGCAAGGCTCACGGTTTGCCGCCCAAGTCTTATGCCGAAGCAGCCGAAGAAGCTCTAGAGTCTGAATCCCCCGCTGGCGCCGTCGATGGCACAAATGCGCGCGTAAATAAGATCGAGAATATACAGACCAATGGCCGGATCAAGATACCCTCCGAAGAAGACAAGGACTCGTACGAGGGCGCCGGTGAGGATAACAGTCCCAGGAGCCCCGTAGCGAAGGGACACCGTAGGAAGACGTCCAAGTCAAATGGATCCATTGACCGCAAGAACGAAGCGCAGCCTTCCAACGAAGTATACGAGAAGCATCAGAATGGAAACGGGGAGCCTTTAACTAGCGTGAAGCCGCCACAGGAGCTGGAAAAGGACTACCGGAAGGATCGCGAGCGCTCGCGGAAAGAAGAGCTTAAGTCTGGACGACAGGCCGGCGCTGGCTGGCATAGGAGCAAGTATGTCTATTTTTGCGTTCGATCGCCGCTATTTCCCCAGCCCTGCTAGCAGATGTGGGAAGAATAGTTCTCCTTCGTGGGTTTGTGTACAAGCGTTTCGATGTTGAACGGCAGGATCGTAACTACACCACACTTACACGGTCACTCTTCTCCTCTCCCTGCCGCTCTAGGACATTAAAGAAAATTAAAAATCTAACTACAATAGGATCCGATGGGCCCCGTTGAACGTGCCGCTACAGCGACGCTTGCAAACACTAGCTGTGCTAATGCATACTCTTAGTATTGCCGGCCTTCTCTCCATATTCTTTTTCTTATGCACTATACCCCTCCTATGGCCGATCCTACTCCCCTATGTCATATATGTTCTATTCTCAAATGCTGGTACCTCCGGCGAACTCTCCTTCCGTAGTGAAAGGTTACGTCGCCTGCCAGTGTGGTCTCTCTTTGCCTCCTACTTCCCGGCGCGTCTTCACCGCTCTCAGGAACTCGAACCTACCCGGAAATACGTGTTCGGTTACCATCCACATGGTATCATTTCTCATGGAGCGTTTGCAGCCTTTGCCACGGAAGCGCTAGGATTCTCGCAACTGTTTCCGGGCATTACTAACACTCTCCTTACACTTGATGGCAACTTCCGGTTCCCACTGTACCGTGAATATGCACTTCGTATGGGCCTCGCCTCCGTATCTCGCGAATCATGTGAGAATATTCTTTCCAAAGGAGGCCGCAACGGCGAGGGTATGGGACGCGCAATCACCATTGTTGTAGGTGGTGCCCGTGAGTCCCTCGACGCGCGACCTGGTGTCTTACGCCTAGTCCTCAACAAACGCAAAGGCTTTGTCAAGCTCGCGATCCGTTGTGGCGCCGATCTGGTCCCAGTGCTTGCCTTCGGCGAAAACGACATCTACGAGCAGCTAGACGCAAAGGCACACCCTTGGATTCATAAATTCCAATTACTAACCAAGAAATTTATGGGCTGGACCGTACCGTTCTTCCACGCCAGAGGCATATTCAATTACGATGTCGGAATGATGCCGTATAGGCGACCGCTCAATGTTGTGGTTGGTAGACCCATCCGGGTAGTACAGGATATACACCCAGATAAGAATTATGTGGATCAGGTGCATGAGGCTTATGTCGAGGAGTTGCAGAGACTGTGGGATGATTGGAAGGACACATTTGCGAAGGAGCGCACAGAGGAGCTGACTATTATTGAGTGATTTAGCTAGCACGTACGCTGGCCTACTTGTCTTCTTGGTTGTTTTGGTACCTTAGGATCGAACGCCTCGACGCAAAGCGCTCCTGTTTGATAGAGATGCTTGGTTGAGGCACGGTGGTAAGATAGATTGTGCGATGATGGAAACTTGCCTGGTAGTGTGAAAATATGCGTTTTGATTCCGATATCATGCTATTATCTAATCGAGAATTACCTAACAATTACTGAGTAACGTGTTTTATCACTCAGCAGCCCACCCAAAAACACCCCAAAAATCGCAAAAACAGCTCCCTGCAATTTTAACAACGGCTAGATAAAAGGCCTTAAAAATGTATAAATAGCTTACTATTTATATCTGTAATCATATATATGACCCACAGATGACTAGGCCTAATAAATATTCAAATAGCGTTTTTTTAAGCCCTAAAATAGCTATTTTGTAACAATTTCTTAATATTCTGTAAAGTATTATACCATAGGGCTTAAAAATTAAAAAGATCTTTTTAAATATATATTATAAGCCAGTCGTAAAATGTTAAAACTTTTTATCAGTCGTTGTTAAAATTGCAGGGGGCCTTTTTTGCGATTTTTGGTGTGTTTTTGTGTGGGCAGCTGGGTGATAAAACACTTTGCCTTACTCACACTTCAGTTTTGCTATCCATTTTAATGTTGGAAAGATCTCCAGTAATATCTGAAGGCCAGCATAAAATATTTCTGTCGTTCCCGTGTAAAAGTTTGCCGGAGAAAGGGTGGTGTGGGTAGACTAAGAGAGGACCTACGTGGTCAGCGCTGTCCGGTCGATGAAGTGGCCGTTCACTGTAAGGCCGATTCGCCAGCACGTGAGACAGAGGTCTCAGTGTTAATGTTTTACAGCATCAATTATTAGAGCTATATATATTAATTAATTCCTAAATCCAATCAAACTGCGGAAGCTACCGGCTTCCGAGCTCAATAGTCTAGCCTGATACTGTCGGACACACGGAACAGCTACGGGCACGTCTGCGGGCTAAGGGGCTCATTTTCGCTAATGTATGTGGTCCGATTCCTAGATAGAGCAGTCTTTTTCACCTCTTGTTATGTTCGTTAGAATATAATTTCTAGTTTATTTTTTCTAAGTCTAAAATATCGCATTGATGATATTCTATCGAGCTGTCGCCCAGCTTGATGTTCAGAATGCCAACAAGCTTCGAGATATGGATGTCTCAGAGGGCCATTAAAGATATGACTTCCCCGCTGAATCGGCTTGCGTCTAAAATTGTACCTGAAACTTACTTACGGATTGTTTCCTTGAATATTCGGAAATCTTAGTTTAGGCTATAGATGCTGTTTTCTAGTCTGCCCTAAAAGCATGGGAGGTTAGAATGCGTAAAAACCGTCCGCAATGAATTTTATGGTAGCTTTGAAATATGGTTCGAAGAGGGGAGCGAGAGAACTTTTAGTTCATTCGAGGGTAATGATCGTAAAAGCACAAAGGATTGTCCATGTCACTGGCTTTAGTATCCAGAATGTTGATCATGTTGTGAACACGGGTGGGCAAATTGAAAATATGGCTTCTATATGGGTGTTTTTCCTAGACCCGTTGTTCTAAAAAGAAAGATGACAAGGGAAAATAGAAAGTCTTTTAACAATAGTCTCCGTGGCTAGGGTCCACCACGACGTGTAAGCGTCTGCAGCAAATTTATATATGTTGGTCAAAAGTGCCCGAATTCAAAAACCATGGAGATATCCGACTTTGCGAAAATCCTTGGAGGGATGATATTAATGCAGTTCATCGAACCATTACTCATCTCCATATCCGAAACACCGATTAGGCCGCGAACAGGAACATCCAAACCTGTGATATTTTTGCGGTATGGAATTTGTAGGAGGCGTTCGGTACTAGAAAAAGCTTTTAAAGAGAGTTTTATGTCTCTTTGCCGTACTTCGGACTCCGTGTTCCACCACGACGTCCTAAATACCTACTGACGAAATGATATTCCACCACAAATGGGACAAATTGAAAAATGACAAAAGGCCCATCCTGGCCAGAATATTCAAAACTTGCTATACGAACCAGCGCTCAGTTTGTCATCTATACTAATATTTGAAGATTATATACCTTGAGGATACTGTTGAGCTGTGGTAGACAGAGTGGGAGGAAGCATATGTTGTTTGCTTGGTGGAGCGCGCTCTCAAGGACTATCTAAATAGATCTAGTCCTAATCGGGACTAGTCTACAAACGCCGATGTTTGTGAGGTCTATCACCTCGATATCCACCCTCCAACAGATACGAGTATCCAAAAGCAAATGCTGGACTGCGCTATGTAGTTTTCTCGTGACTCCTCCGGAAATTCTTGTACGCAACGCCCATGTGAGAGCGAAGGCTCTTGCGTCGGCTTTGGTATGTAATAGACCTAGCAGTCCAGGAAATAGGTGTCAAAAAAAATTTGAATACATTCGTGTACAGGCTGCTATCTCGGCTCCCAAACTAAAAGCCTAGGGTAACTTGATTATGGGTTTCTTTGCTTCAATCTAGCTTATGACGTGATTATTAAAATTTTTTAACATGACGGAATGCCTGGCACTAAAAGAGCACAACTTTTTCAATTTTGGTCAAATTGGTTAAGAAATGGTCCTCCATCGAGAAAACGTACAATATATTATCACCTCGGGTGTTCAAGACTGGAATATTCCAATTCTATGAGCTTCTAATGACAAGACTAATACTATCAACGATGAACGCGACGAGCGTTTGGATTCATTAAGAAAAACCAATCAGATGGAGGACAAATGTTTGTAATCCATTTCTAGGGCTTTCTGTGACAACGGATAAAAAGATTCATAGTCCCTTCCTCATGTGGCCCTTGGAATTTACCGTTTCTCTTAGCCATTGCTAGTCGTTTGGTCCCTATTAAAAAGCTAATTCCCGGTTAATTCATGACACCAGGCTTTTTTCGCTTGAAGAATCATTGAAAAATAAGCACCAAGCAATGTTATGAGGCTAAAAAAAATTTCTTGGTCTGAAATTATGAGAAAACGCGGTCATGCGAGTCCAGATACAACCGCTTCAACGGCACATGTCTCCAGCCGCATTTCTCTAAATCTGCATTCCCGGTCTTGAGAGTAGAGAGTAACGCTACACGACCTTTTATATTCCAATTAGTACGTATATTTTGCCTAGATAACTAGGAATATCCACGCTCTTGAAATACTCGTGATGGACGGAAAGATTAATCTCGACCTTTTCCTTCACGCCGGAAGATTTTTCCATAATACTTGAGGTACAGTCTGTGTAGTGATGAGCCTCAGTGCTCTGTATTGGAATTTAAGACATTAAGAAACCTTGAGTTTCGGAAGCGAGAGAATTCTAAAAAAATCCATCTCGTCTCTTGTATGCCTGGAAAGCCTGGTCTTATTTTGTTCAAATTTAGCATCATGGGCTACATATGTTGAGATTGCTCCGTTGACAATGGAATCACTTAAGGTATGTTTGGGGGCCCGCGATTATCGGAAATCCCAGAACCTTTTGTTCATGGCTTACGGCCATTAAACTGGTCATAATGGGCAGGATGAAGAGATAATGACTGAGCTTATACGGTACTATTCTCTACTGTCTCGGTTTCAGGCATAAAATTTTGCACAGATTGTGTGGCTTTACGTTGATATTCGGGTGATAAAAAAGTCCCCAAATCTCACGCCATACTTAACGATCTACAGAAGAGAACGCGTCAAGAGTATATACTGGACGCACAGTCTTCCCTAACTATATCGCGCGGTTACAAGAGGCTATGTTGGAATAAACAAGAAGCTATTTACGCGCCTGGGTTGTCTTCTCCAGTCCTTAGTCAAAAAAACGGATTCAAACGCCGGCATGCGTTCATTAATTAGTCAAAGATTGAAATCCACTACAGGTACTCACATTTAATCAAGCTCCGATATATTCAACAAAAGTTTACCGATTCCCGGATGCTTTGGGTGTATATATGTCTACTTATGGTAGAAACTTGCGATTTCTTTTTTGCCTCCCGGTCTAGAATAACTCTTGATTAGGGGAATTTCCGGTTTCACCTAGTTGAAACATGCGCATCAGCACGACATGAAACGTAATTCTAAAATCGAGCGTCTTTGTCAGGAATACGCAATCAAGAATATCTGCAGCAGAAGAACCAAAAGCCCCCAAAGCCTCAAACCGTTCAAGGTACAGCTCTTCTTTGAACTATGGCTCCAATTTTCACTCTAGAATATTTCTTCCGAGTAATGACAATGTTGGAGTACAGTGATATTCTAGAATCACATCAAAGAACTAGATGCTTGTAACTTAGTCCACGGCACTAAGTTCTTGGATAAATCAGCTTCTATATATATAGACTGAAGCTATTCATTTGGTTGCTAATATTGTTATTTGGTGATATCGTATCTAGAGGAATAATGAAGGATTTTCGCAATTCAGCAAAATGAGTGTCTAAGATTAAAATGGCTGTAAGAGCTGAAATTGTGAATACATAGGTCATATTTCTTTATTCAATATTATTTCGCCGGCATTCCCAGGCCAGTACCATTCCGTTGATATAGCTGCAAAGTCTAAACAACGCCAAGGAGATTCTCTAATTCAAGCGTGAATTCAACAGGTCCAGGACTTCATATTTTTCTTTGTCTAGAAATATAACAAGCTCAGAATAGAATGTAGTTGCGTAGTTCACCAGTTACGGAGAAGACGGTTGCTATAATTTGAGCAAGGTTATGTGTGTGTCAGTGTGAGGACGGAGTCGTTGGAATGGTTTTAGGAGTTTGCATTTATTCGGAGCATGACAATAATACTACAGCTGCCAGTGAAACTTAGTCACTGAGCAATGATGAGGGCTTTCGCTGGCATACTTATGCTAGGCCTTAGCAATTTTCCCATCACTAGTAACTCAAGTCTATAGGCAGATTCGAGAGGGAGCACTATCACTATACTATTAAACAAAAAAAAAACCCCCCCTTCCGGCTAAGGCAGGCCTCCCACTGCTTAGGTGGCTGTAGATTGGACTCTCTTTGAGCTAGGACCCACTTGAGTTGTAAGCATACTAGCAAACATGCTCTATGAACAAAGACTAATAACTATCAGTAAGCATCCAACCTCACGCAACAGCCCTGCTAGAATTTTAGGCTACTAGATACGAGAGATATGGCCGGAACGGGCGCAGAAGGTGCGCAAAGTCCACCATATCATCAACGATCGTTTTTCTAAGGAAACTAACGATGGGGCCGGCTTAAGCTGCGCTCGTGTCACTATTAATTTGGACCTCCTGGAAATAAATTATCAGAGGCCAAAATTGAAGTCCGAACGGAAGATGGTTGGCACCGTTTCTGAGAAATGGATGGTCCCGAACGGGTAGAGTCATATCGTTATGAATCCATTGGCTAGGAATGAAATTCTAATGCAATAATGACGATGGGTTGTGCGCCACCCAACATGTTCGTTTGGTTCTGGTTGGTCCCTTTGAGCAGCTCGTAGTTGGCATTTGAAGAGGTGGCACTAGGCACACAGCCGTGAGCGGTGGTGAGTGGACAACAACTCGGACAACTGGGTCGAGATTATTCCACCGAAACCCTTCATTCCAACTCGCGACACCTTTTCGGTCTTCTCAGTTCTAAATAATTGTAAGGAGGATTCCGGCGACAAAAACCTCAACCCGATTAAGGAAGCGGTAGTGTAGTTTCGACGCTGAGCTGAAAGCTGAGGATCTCCATGCGTACTTCCAAGAATACGAGAAGTTCATTAAGAGCGGCTACGGTGATCCCTTTGAATTGGAAATTCCTTGTACAACGGTGAGGACTCAGAAGACGAGCCCACAGGGAGCGATATTAATGAAGACGATAAGAAAGAAGAAGAGCAGGATGAAAACAAGGAGCAAAATATCAACGCATTGCTGGAATCTATGATGCCGGCCGGGGACGGCCGAAAAATGCATTTCGAGAAGGGAAAGACCGGGAAGGCCACTTATAACTTCTACGCTCGGTGGGCCCAAGCTAGGACACTGAAATTTAGGATACTGACCTAGAGAGAGCTCCAGCTACGTCTTAGGAGATGATCGGGATGTTCTTGACCAGACTCTCACAGCCATATTGTGATATTCAGTCATCCTTCTACATGTAGTTAAGTAACGTATGAATTCTTATGTGATTTAGTCCTCAGATTTGGGGTATTAAACTCAATTAAATGAAGACAAGAAATTTATTCTTATACTCTTACAGAACTGAAGTCATATTATGTTATTATAATCTATACTTAAGCCCCCCTGAGATCCTTCCAAACGCAAGAACGGGCTTTGCCACAAGAGACTTTATGCCAGCTCACATGGATACTGTATTGATCATATGTAGTCATTATGAAACGGAGAAACCGACATCTATGTTGTGAAGCCGTTAGACATTCAGAGGCATTTCATACGCTATAAGAACCGAGACGTTGGCCGAAGCTCTAATCTCACAAGCCGAGGTCCTACAATTTCTTGGCAATTTCCAACTTTGAGAACTGCGATAGAATATCGCATCATCCAACTCGCGCACTCCCTCTCTTGTATTCACTCTTAGCTTTAATTTTGCGGCTTTCGCAATGTCGACTTCGCCACCATTTACGTACCCGTTCGCTGCTTCTCCGGACATCATCCGCTCGCACCAGAAAGACGCCTACTTCAGTGGCGTACTCCTCGAGCAGATCTCGACGCTTCTCCGCAAGCTAAGAGGCGCACGATTTGCACATACCTATAATTCCGAGTCCAGAATATTCAGTGAACTTTTATATCTTGGGCTCACAACTTTAATTGGCAATCGGACGCTGGGTGAGGAGTATTGCGATATCATTCAGGTGGAAGGAGAGAACAGCCGATTACCAGCGCTAGGAAGACGGGCAGGATATATACTGAGCTGTATATTGGGGCCATATTTGCTAGGCCGCATACTTCCGGTCTTCAGGCGGAGGATACGTGCGAAGCTCGAAGCGAATCTTAGGTGGTATGCGCGACTGCAAACAAAAGCACAACAATTAGAAAAGGGCAGAAGCAAGGCAGCATCATCCCCCCTAGGCGCACGCGTCCAACACTATATACTTCAAAACCTCGAAACCCTGACCTCGCCCTCTCCAATCTACGCGCTCTCGCTTGCCACGTTCTACTTCTCCGGATCGTACTATCATCTCTCGAAACGAATATGGAATCTCCGATACATCTTCACGCGTCATGTCTCAGAGAGCGATCAGCGCGTGGGATATGAAGTGTTAGGAGTTCTCCTTGCGTTGCAGATGGCCG
Organism: Lojkania enalia; assembly: GCA_010094045.1. Classification (NCBI taxonomy): domain Eukaryota; kingdom Fungi; phylum Ascomycota; class Dothideomycetes; order Pleosporales; genus Lojkania; species Lojkania enalia. The sequence continues at coordinate 85,777 of ML986639.1, forward strand.
TGCAAGCGTATCTCCACATTCAGAACACAATGACGCGGGATACCCTCAGTACCGGCACTCTCGGAGCAGGTGTCGGTACTATGGCAGCAATCGGTGGAGGTGTTGAGGTATCGTTGGATCCAAATGCATATAGTACCAACAATGCACTCCTCTTTGAGTCGGGAAATGCAGCAGCGGCACCGACAGACCTCCAAAAATGGACGCATACGCCCTCGTCGGATAAGCCGAGGTATGAGCTTGACAATGAGAGTACGATGCCTTGGATCGCAGGGGGTAACAGGAAATGTACGTTATGTCTAGAACCGATGAAGGACCCCAGTGTGACTACGTGTGGGCATGTCTTTTGCTGGGTTTGTATATCAGATTGGGCGAGGGAGAAGCCGGAGTGTCCGCTTTGCAGGCAGAATTGTCTGGTGCAGCACGTATTGCCCCTCAGAGGATAGCGATTTATCCCAAGCGATGGCGATCGGAAACTGTGACAGTAGATAAATAATACCCCTCAGACAATATCTTGACAAACTAGCAAGCTATACTTCATGGTAGAGTTTTTGATTAGAGTATAGCGCCAGGAACGCGATACGACCGTGATACCAGCTTGATAATAGAGTAGATAACTTTACATTAACTCCCAATAATCCGGAATAAGTACTCGCAACCATTAAGATCTCATGTTCTGATACCCTCTCGTACACTGGTAACACAGGTGGAGTTCCAATTGCCCGTCATCCACTCTCTGATATGCTCTCCGTACACAAACCAACAGCTCTCGTATTCTTCCCCATAATAGGCCATTCCCCATCCTATAATGGAACTATACATCTGTCGAAGAGGGATGAGCTCGATTTGGTGATTTGCGTGTTTTCTTATTGGATAGCTCATGAAAACATCAACTACTGATTATATGAGATTTCTGTTTCGCATGCTACTATAACACGTACCTTTTGCAACATTGGTCCATGAAGTCTCCTCCTAATTCACCCATAATCAAAGCGAGGCCTGAATCAAACTTCATACCCTGAAGAAGGTTAAATACGCACCAATTTACAAAACAAATATACCCAAGTTAATATGTCAATGCACATTCATAGGTAGAGCAGATAAGGGGGTGCCATCCCTGGTCCACTCCTTAAATTCAAGCTGACAAGCCGCCCCTCTCGGGCACTAAATCATTCTTCTGTTCGTTGGTGTTATTTGGTAATTCATCCCCGTTGACTGACCTCCAGTCGAGAAGGCTAATGTTCCATTTGCCTTCGCCATGCGATTTCAAGGTTATGTCCAAGGGATTGGCGTCGAGACAGCATTGCACTCTGCTGAAGAGACGAAGAGTTACGTTCGGGGCTCAACCTGGGCAGCCGTTGATCTGCAAAGAAAACTCGCTGGCCCTCTCGCTGGTCAAATACTCCCATGGGATGTCATAGAGCACATCCATAGTGACGCCGGTCGAGAAGGGTATCATCGCTTCTCTCACATATTTACCTCTTTGGCCTGTACGGATTTCGACGATGCGCAGCGATTGAGGAGGCGGCTGGACCGGGAACATTTTCCGCCAACTTGCGTCTTTGCACAAGAATGCATCTCGGGCCTTCAGATCACGAGCCCAGTCTAGGTGCTCGAGCGTATCATACGAAGGCATGCACCAACGATCGTCTGTGCTAACGAACCACGGAAGGAGTTTGTTTCTTAGCAGGGAATTCAGGGTCCATTCACCAGATGGTTTGGGAGGCACGGGTCGAAAGAATAACTTCTGTTGCAGTATTGGAGAGGAAGTGATGAGAGAACTGACATCGCGAGATATGCGCTGTACCAAGAGGAGATCGACGGGTGGAAGCCGTGCTAGAATTGCCTCTAAGAGCTCGGGAGTGGAGAGGACGTGGTTCTGTGCAGACGACATTGTCATGACTGGTTCAGAGGTTGATCAACCTTAAATGAATTTTACGAATTTTCCCTGCTTCATGGGCGGTACTAGTTGGCCGCTGGGCAGTGGTGATGGCGTGTGGGATAGAACAATGTATCGAACAAAGCTAGCCGGAGTGGGCGATGGTACCCCGGCCGAAAACGTCTATGGAACCTAAAAGCATAATTCTCTCTCCAACGCTTAGTTATTTACTGCTTAGCTGAAGAAACAATTTTATGCTGTGTCATTGCGGTGCAATTATTGTGCCGTTGCCTTGCAATATTTTAAGTTCTTCCCTCAATACTTCTCGCGTCTTGTTGCTTATTCGTGATCGAACTCTTTCTCGTGTTGAAATTGCGATTGTTGCTGATCTTACCTGAATTTCATTTCTTTTTCGGACTCTTTAGGGGTATTTATACTAACGGGTAATATTAAGGTTGTCCTCTTACAGCTGATCGGACGCTGCACAGCAGACAAGACTTATTTTCTCTTCACTAACTAGGAAGCAGATTACTAGCCTCATACCCTTTGACCAAACAACGGTTTCCATATATCCCCCTAATTTTCGATTCACTTAATACTTTTGTCTCAAAGGACGTGTTCACACTGACGATACACTACATCCGGTTAGAAGTCGCACAAAAACTATAATGTATTTCTGGAACAGGATGGTATGTTGGAATCTGAATTTGGGTTTCGCCTTCCTACATTCGAAACGGATTCGTCAAACTACTGTCGGAGTGGTAATATTTAGTCCAACACAATACGAGCTACCTAACACGGATAGGCTGAATCCTTTAACTTGGGGATACCTTTAATCATAATCGCTCTTACGGTGGATGTTGTTCAAATTTTCTTGGTTGGAAGAACGAAAACCTGGTTCCCAATGATTTCAAACCTTCCGACGCTTATACCGTACCAAAGGACCACAAGGATACGAAATGCTCGGATTTCTTAAGCCAGGTATCTACTATCAAGTCTCTTAAGCAGCGTTATAATTCGAAGATAAATTGCTTGAGGTATGTGCTCTTCAGGAATGCCGACATTCTCTCCAAGAGTATTCTGATCATTTGATGCTACGACACCTAGTGGCGCAAGTGTTCTACCTAGATCCCTAGGTCTCCATGAGAGCCAATAATTCCTTTAGAGGATGGTGTTCTCACGGACACTACAGCACGTGAACGTCTTGCTGAGTGATTCCGTAAGGCTAGAGTTTTTGGTAGTCTGTGCAACAGAGGAGAATCATCGCCATTTTCGATGGTCTTAACAGCGTTCTTTATCCTTCCATCCAATGGTAACCTTCCACACTTGCTAGACACCCTAGCCGAATCTTAAGATCTTTGTCCATAGGCGCTGATAGTATCGTGAATAGCGCGCAGAATCGCCCGGACGAAGCGGATATCTTCTTAGAGCAACGTTCACACGAGTTGGAGAGAAGCAAGTTGGTCCTTCGACCTTTACAACGCGCAAGCTGAGAAATGCCAGGAAAGGGCAGTGATTGGGGATCCATTGACAGACATGGTTAGGAGGACTAGGGCAAAATCGGGGAATACAGAATGTGAGTTGCTGATAGAAACTAACGCTAGGTGTTTTCTTCTACTTAGGTGCCTTCATGGTGTGGTCTAGAGGGGCGTACGTGAAGTTCCTTCCACATAAATGACTTCTATACATATGGACAATCTAGGCATGCTCTATCGACCTAGATAATCCTATCCGCCCATTTTTATTTATATTCCAATACTTTTCAGGGTCCTAGTTGCCACTATACGATGGCTCTTCTTGGCTGGGTCTCCAAGCGTATTGCAGCTTTTCCCTGCTTCTTATCAGCACCTATGTCCCGGAAGGATTGCGAATTGGTATATTTGTTGTCTATAATTTTTGGGTCAGGACTTAGTGGTCATTGTGTTTATCACATTACGCGCTTTTCTCCCATTTCCTATCTGCGTACGGCTCCTCGTCAACTTAAGAGGAGCTTTTGAAACCTAGCCGTCACTACTCCTATTCTTCCATTTACGTGGAAAAAAAAAAAAATTTTTTTCCTGCCATCCTTTCGTCTCATTTATTTTACACCTTCACTAAGCTCATCATCATTGTCACTTTGAGCAATCCGCGCGTTAGCTTTCACCGACAGCCCATCACCGTCACCATGATTATGTTATTATCCTTAGTCCCTCTTGTCCTGTAGGTAGCTGTATTTATTTATCCTCGCGCCTCCGTCTCTTCCTCCCTTTCTTTCTCCTCCCATACACAACCCCAACATTGCACTTAGCCAAAGTTGTCGCTTGTGTATCAGCCGAAGCTAATGTCTCACAGAGGCACATCAATTACCCGCATACGCGGACAAACCATGACTAAGAACATGGTTTCTAGCAAGACTCCCAATCATGAGGTAGGTCTTCGTGTTTCTGGAGCTACACAGAGTACTTTATGGCTAACTATCAACAGCCTAGCATGGCTTCCGGACAACAAGCCGACCTGCCACCAAAACCTCCGGTGGCCTCAAGCACGGCGGCCGTCCAGGGCGCTAATCTACCGCCAAGGCCAGTCAAGAAGCCGGCAGGATCTGGTCGGAGAGCAAACGTAAGTTCTATACAATTGATACCCTGTCAGTTAAGCGGCATCTTAACGCGAGAACAGTCTGGTCCGAAGGTGCGGGGTCCTCGCATTCCTCACTATGGCCCAGGTCCTCTTCCTCAATCCAGTCCAGGCACATTCGGTCTTCCTGTTGCACCTAGTCTTCCAAATGTTCAGGGTGGCCCCTTCGGCCTAGGAGCATACCAATTGCCAATGGCCCATCCATACGCGGCCGGCCCACCGTATATTCAAGGAAGCAGTGAATTGATCCTTCATCCGCCCATGACCACCGGATTCGGACAACCACCTCCACAGCCCTTCTACCATGCAGGTCCCATCGTTGGCGGTGACCCTCGAGCACCTATCAGCTATCCACCACCTTCACCCTCAAAGCCCAACAACCACAATTGGTTGCCGCTTATTGACGCCTCTACAGAAACTCCAGGACACCCTCAAGGCGTCTACGACGAGCGCCACGTTCGCCGTTGCCTGGAGCAAGGTCTCGACGGGATGAGAATTATGCTTAACAAGGTGACCCGACGCGCGAGGTTCTCCGAAAAGCTCGTCGTCGACTTGCCAGCCCCAATGGTTGCTGCTCTCGACGACTTTCCGGATCTTAAGTGCGTCTACATGACGCTCAAGACGGCCGCTCGGGATGCCCAGGCCCAGGCTGGTGAAGTGCCCTCCTCTTCCCGCTGAATAGGTATGCTTTGATCGATCGTGAATTGCACTACGGATCGGTAATTCAATGGTCTCGTGTTTCACGACTCAGTATTACATAATACGAGTTCTCAGAGAGTGTTATTCTCTCCCCTGGCTCAACGAAGCATCATGCGGTCTCTTTTCCTCTGGATTTCAGTGTTTTATTCGAATGCAACGGAAATCTTAGTGTTTTAACTACTCAGAAGCTTCGTCCCGTTTACGCCGAGGTCGCTTGCCGTATTTGCTGAAACCGTCTCAGCGGAAATAGCATCAGGCACAAGACGTTTAGCATCGTTAGCGGCTGTTTGTCAGCCGATATGACGAGGCGCGGGATAGGATTGGAGAGGCACAAGCATGTAAAGTAACCCGACGACCTACAAGGATTAATTAGCATGAATGGCACCATGGTTTTGATACCACGATTTCCCTAAATTGATATGTGAAGCTGTGTTAGATTGCATCTGCAAAGTAGTGCGATATCTAGTGCGTGATAGACGGGTAGTTACAAAAAGCGAAGTATACTTGGCAGGAAATAGGTATATGAACGACTTCACATGGTCGCGTCAAAGAGAGACAGGAGATTACTTTTACATAAAATTGAATACCTAGTTACTACACTTTACATCGGCTAATAGTATATATACAGGCTCTTGTCAGAGCATGACGGCGGGGATGAAGGTGCGCTATCGAACAAATGCATCAAAGTCTGCCACCCGAAGCCAATAGCTGCAATACATGTTCGGCATGTAGTTCGCACGCTCGTTTATTTGCCCTTTGGATTCTGGTGCTGGGCTTGGTAAAACTTTTGCGGCCAGACACCGGACTTCTGAATATCGTCAGCGCAACTCGATTTACCCCAACGCAATCGATTCTGACTGCATTTCTGAGAATTGTGGGGGGGACCGTATCGTACCTCAGAATACTGCTCGTTCTACTTGGTCCTAAACTCCTCACTGGTCGGCATGCTAGGCGTCTGTTGCCTCGACTCCAAGCTCTGGGTGCCCGTTGGGGTGCCAGTGGCTGGCTGGTGCGTCGGCGTGCCGCCGGCGGCCGTATACCGCTGCTCGATGTTGTCGACTCCTTGCGTCTTGTAGGGGTTCGGAAACCAGTATTTGCGCATGACGAGGTAGTAGGTGAAGCCGACGGCTCCGCCGGCCATGAAGATCTTGGGGATAGAGACGGGTGCCATTGTGGGTGTTGTGTTCTAGGAGGACTGGCTTTTGCTGATGTTTCTGCTTGGTTTCTGGCGTTCGGCGATGGAAGAATTGAGATCGTGGCCGGTGATTGTAGCGTCGTATGAGCGGTCGTACACAATATATGGGATCGTGGGGGAGAATTGGAGCGTCGAGGGATCTGAAGAACTAATATCGTCGGCTATATCGCGATAATGGCCACGTCTGCGAGCTTAGGCGACGGCACCCGATTGAAACTTGCGCGATGCTGGCTTTGTTGCGAATCGTGGGCGTCATGGCGATGCTCATGAGGAAAAGCTTCGGCGGCTTTCCGCACGCTTGGCAGGACCGGGGTCCCACGCACTTGGTAGGGCTGATCGATGCGGCTGAAACGGGGCGCTCCCGTTATGTCAGCTGTGGCGTTGATTTTGGGGATCTGTTCGTGCTGGGAGTGGAAAGTTAACACGCTGCATCTTCGACCATCCCCGTGCGTGTGCGAAGGCGACGGCGAAAGGACGGCGAAAGAACGACGAAGTGCGGCGTTTACTAACTGATAGTCACTCGTTCACCGCTTTGAATGATCGGTCGGGGGTAGAGTACCTGCGGAGAGACCACAGCCAGGGAACGCAGCACACGATCAAGAGATGGATGGCGACCCGGCCGTGGACTCGCAGCTCGATGGCTTCAGTCGCGTGCTGCCGCTGCCGTATCGCGTTGCGCTCATCATTGTTATGGGCGAGTTCTCCATATTCCATTTCTTCCCTTTGACTGGAGCTAATACGCAATTCACAGGCATTTGGGCTTGGGGCCTCAACCTCCATTACCTCTCCCTGATCAAGATCGATGTCCCCAGCCTCATCCGCTACCCAGGCCGATCGTCTCCTCAACATCCCTCGCACCATCTCTCGACCTACCGAATCGCGTCCTTCCTTTCTATACCTCTCGTCCTATCCCTCCTCCTGTTCTGGACACTTACGAGTGGGAGTCCCAAAGATATCGCGGCATGGGAAATCTTACCAAACATATATCTGCTGGTGCTGGTGGTCGGCTTTATTGCTCCAATGCCATTTGTGAGTAGAAATGGAAGGTCACGGACAATTGCGACACTGAAGCGCATATCGATTGGAGGTTTGGCCGAAGCACAGGACGGGAAATTCGGCGACATCTTGCTTGCTGATGCGCTCACGAGTTACGCGAAGGTGCTAGGTGACCTCTTCATCTCGCTATGCATGTTCTTCTCCTCGAAACACTCCTCCACAGGGCCTCCAAATCGAAACTGCGGAGGTGGTTTCTGGGTGCCCTTCATCATCTCAATTCCTTCAATCATCCGTCTTCGCCAATGCCTCATTGAATACTTCCGTATCCAGAACGCAAACAAGCGCACCGGGCAAATCAGTCCATCAACAGGCTGGGGCGGTGTACACCTCGCCAACGCGTTAAAATACTCCTCCGCATTCCCTGTTATCATCCTGAGCGCCATGCAGCGCTCACCCCAGCCCTCCAAATTTGGAATGTCAGAAGCGACACTCTTCCGCCTCTGGCTCGCCGCTGTTTTCGCTAATTCCGCATACTCATTTTATTGGGACGTTGCCCGTGATTGGGACCTTACATTATTTTCCAGCAAGAAAGAGAGGGAGAACCCGGAGTATCCATACGGCCTCCGACGGAATAGGTATTTCAATGCTAAGGAGTTCTACTACGCGGCTATCGCGGTGGACGCCATGTTGAGGTGTACATGGAGTTTTAAGCTTAGTCCGCATTTGGACCATTTTAATGATTTGGAGGGTGGTATCTTTCTTATGGAGGTGCTCGAGGTGTTTAGAAGGTGGATCTGGATTTTCTTTCGGGTGGAAACGGAGTGGGGTAAGTACATTATCTTTCAATCTCGGACTGATATTATGTGTTTGGTGTACGGAAGTGTGCTAACCATTTGGCAGTGCGCAATCATCGTGGTCCTGCCCCGGATGATATATTGCTTGGCGATATGTCTAATAAGTTTGATGAGGATGATTAGGTCATAGATGGATATTTTTGACGGCTTAGCGCTGGCATATGCATTTTCGAGGCGTTTTGTTCATGCATTAGGGCTTTACCCGTTCTTATCTTTGTGTTATTTCAGCAACTTTTTTGGGTTTTTGGGCTTTTGGCCTAGAATTCAGGATTTGCTACTTCCTTCGTGGCAATCTGTGTCTACGCCTCCTACCTGCTACCGTGCACTGCAAATACGTATCTTCTTGGCAGAACACCACGCCTTCCTGTGGGATATTTTCAGCTGCCGCACTTCCCTTTCCCAATGCTTCGGATGTATTGATCCTTCAACCATTAACTGCAGAAGTTTCTTTCACTTTTACATAAGTTCAACGATGTGTCGTACCCAATGTCGGACGACACATGCAGCTAATGTTCCGTTTATTTTCACCACGCCCATTGGGGATTACAGGTACACCCTAATGCGAATCATATCAGGCCAGAACCTGACTGGCAGAGGGTCTATTTTATCACTCGACAAGCCTTGCACTAGCTAACGCGAGCTCTGTGTGGAAACTCCGTCTTTTCAAACATGATGATATCCAGAACACTTCCCTGAAGATGCTCTTAGCTGGCACCTTTATCCAAAGCGTTGTAGACCTTACATACATATCAGCAGAATTGACGGTGACTAGGTCCGTCACAGCACCAGCAGCATATACCAACGCCAGTCCCTCCTATCCAACCTTCAACGTCTTCTCAGCCTTCATTCCCTCCTTCAAATTCACAATATCTACCGCATCCTAATGCTCATTAACAATATACAAGTGCAAATTATCTAGGCTGGGCCACAGCCCATGGGGCTCCATACCCGTACTCCTAATCTCCCCAACCCGCACAGGCAACTTCTGCGGGGCTGGTTGGACATACCAGCTTCGTCAAGTTTAGCGCCGCAACAGGAACGAAGCCATATGTCGTCCCATTGAGTTCCACGAAATTCGGATGGCTAGTTTCGGGCCCCGTTTCCAGCACGCCGACGATGCGCCTGCGCAAGACATCTCCAATAGATACTTTGCCCACCATCTTCTGCGCTACCCACGACTTTGACCCGCCCGCGGCGTTCATCATGTCGCTCGGATACGTATCTACCAGCCCTTGAGATATTCGCCATGATGCTCCTGGTCTCGACATCAACGACATGCACGTACGCCGGGCGAATATGGTTTACGAAAACTATCCTCCCGTCGGGCGAGAACAGGACTTTGCTCAGCCCCCCCCTTGTCACGATGGTGTTTTCATTGCATCGAATCACAGTCACAGTGTTGGAGGAAAAACTGAGAGGGAGATGATGCACTTGACGTTGCAGGAGAAGCCTAGGCTGTGCGCATTCGCTACGCGGATATACTCTGAACCGATAATGTCGAAGAGGCGCTCTGAACCTAGGCTGATGATCCTAGGAACAGTGTTGTAGAACGGACTAAGATTGTTATGATGTTAGAGGTTTAGTCTCCTGCATATACGCGATCGGAGGGCGAGATGGATGGGGAGTCGCCCTTGGGAGCGGGGGCCTAGACCTGGGCGTGGACGATAGCGTGAAGAATAAGGGAGGGGGGAAAGGGTGTACAGAAGTGTGTACAGAATGCTGATGGTTTGGGTACTTTGTGTTGGGTAGAGCTTAGTGGGATATCGATCTTGGGGTCCTGAAAATGGGCAGTAAGGAACCTAACTTCAACACTAAGTGATAACATGTACAACAAATATGTGCGAAGCTTTCAGCCTACACCCCGCCCCTCCCCACACAATCTCGCTCCTCATCCCCCAAACGGCCTCATCTCATCCAAAGAACAGCAATAGAAACAACCACGTGACATCCTTTCCCCCCTTTACTCATCTAAAGAATCAGCAATGCCGATGCGGAGGTAGCCAGGCATGAGAGACCCGCAAGTGCTCATCATGCCCAGCGAGCTCCGTAGGTAATTTCCAGGTTCCCTAAATAAGGAACATTCCAATATCTTGATGCGAGAAGGGGGGGGGGAGAGCGAAATAACGAATACGAGTATAGAATACGCATAGCGGCTTCTAGGACCCTCTTTTCTTATAAACACCCACGCTGATTGCTCTGCTGAGATGCTGCGTTCACAAATATTGAAGACTGTAAATGCAAGAGAGTGGGTTCCAGAGGCGAGAGTTGTGTCTATGTCCTTTGTGCACATATTCTGCTCAGAGCGACGCTAATCTCAAAATATGGAAGGGTGGGATACTCTTATAAATTATCTCGCTCATTCATTCGACTATGCTAGCAAATAATCGGGCCAACCCAACAGCCATCCACACCACCGAACCTTTGTCACATTCACGCGAACTGACTAGCCCAATCGCCCGCCCAAAAAAAGAAAAGGCGCCAGGAGTGCTTTATTTGGCCCGCCTGCCCTCCATTTTCCAGCCTCATGTGTTCTTGCAATGATCGGAAAGGGAAAAAAAAAAAAAAAAAAAAAAAAAAGTTTACTCCTCAGGAGTGTCTGGGAGAACAGATAATACAGTATGCAGCATAACGAACACCAAGCCCGATGCAGTCAAAAGGCCAGTACCATGGCCCAAGAAATGGTACCCGCCCAACACCTTTCGAAGCCCCCGTCTTGGAATGATGAGAATTTGGTCCTGAATGTAGTAGACGTTTAAAGCCAGAGTCAAGGAAAGTTGTTCGAATAGACGAGTGTTGAAATCAACCAATTGCCCGAGAGAACGCCACTGAAATGCAAGCCCGTTTAAAGACGGCAAGAGGTGTTCTGTAAACCAACTATAGAGCATGCTTTTCGTCGAAGGGTGTTGAAGCTGCACCGTAAAGGGTCGGAGCGGAACCGAAACCGAATGGCCAGACACGACGGGAACGTGAACAGTGTCGGAAGCTTAGTTGAGGAAGCCCTTGCAACCAACGGAGCCACAGAGGCATGGTATCCTGTCAGTAGCGTCAAGTTCACGTTCAAACTTATAATCGTAGGTTAGTTCCTCATCTGTGTGATAATTATAATTAGTCTAGGGCCGACACAGATAAATTCGGAGTTACGTACCTTTCCCAATATCCCGTAGGGCATAAATAACGATCCTCTTTGAACCGTCCACGCGAATAATCTTAGCAGTGCAATTAGGAGTGCAGCTGTGATTGATGAAACGAGCAATGCCACCCATTTTGGTCGCATCGATGACCGTGTCTTCGTCGATACGGAAAAGATAGCTGGAGCCAACGCCTTGCATGTCATACTTCTTCTCTCGAAGATCTGCAACACGTTGGCGAACCTTCTCGCCCACATATTCGATGATCATGTCATTAGCAACAATGTTCTCCTGTGCGTACAGACCCCAGTTGTGGATAGCAGACCGATCGAATTTGACGAGCTTCTTGCGTTTCTTGAGCTGGTTGAAGCGCATGGCATCACCTTCGGCGCCAGTCATGGTCTTCTGGGTATTGATGTCGTTGACCAAACGTCGATTGTTTGCACGGTTTGCGCGGGAATTGGACGTTGTCGACGTTGACTTTGTGCCACTGATAAACTTAAACCCTTCGACAACAGTGTGCGTTCGCTCTGCATTCTTTGCCTGGCGCTCTCGTTCTTCGCGTTGCTTCTGGACACGGATACGATGGGGTAGATATTTAGACTTCTCAGACTCCCGCATCTTCTTAACGCCTTCCGTTCTAGCACATCCAGTCGGATTCGGGACATAGTATCCTTCGATTCTAGTTTCGGACCGGGAAACACCTTCTTCTCCAGGACGGTTGAGATGCTTAATCTGCTTTTGTTTCCACGCCCATGATTCCGCATCTCCAACCCTAGCAGTTGGGACATCCTCCAAAGCCTTTTTAAGGAAGACCAAGTCCTCTTCATCCTTGAGCACGTCCTGCCAGCCATCAATGTCCATGACGACGCTGAAGTCATCCTCGACGGTTCGTCGGGGTTGAGACGTAGAACTGCTCCATTGGACAGATGATCGCTCTTCTTCAACTGGAGATTCCGATTCTGGGATATGAATCTCTTCGATAGATTTCGGTTCTTCAACCCCTGGTAGGTCTTCTTCCATTCGATCAAGTTCGGTAACAACAACCTCAGGGGCTTTAACCTCCTCCAAGGCCTGCTTCTTCGACTTCTTCGGCTCCTTCTTTGGCTTTGCCGTTCCTACCTTCTTCTTCGGTGCCTTAACAATGTCTTTCTCAATCGTTTGCACAGGTTCCTCTTTAGCTATGATAAGCTCAGGCTCTAGTTTGTCCTCAGCGCTTGGCTCAAGCCCAAAGATTTCATCCGCCTCCCGTGCAAGTTGTTGGAACCTCCTAAGACCCTTGAGGGCTTTATCGGCCTTTTTCCATATTGGCGAAGAACGTGGAAGAATCGCAAGTACTTGTTCAAGCTCTTTCTCGGCCATGTTCTCAGGATCTTTGTGGATCAAATGGGCGAGCAAAGTCCGAGCGTGTGAATCGTCCATCATTTCATCATCACTTTCAGGATCACCCCAACCGGCTTCAATTCGTCGTCGCTTAAAGCGGCGCGCCCTCGACGAAACATCGTCCTCGTCTTCAACATCTGGTGTGGTCGCGCGGCTGATGGGACGGCTCTGCAGATCTTCCGTGTCTCGGGTCAGGGCGCTGCGGCTTCCGTCGTCATCATCGGATTCATCATCCTTCATATCCAACAATACCCGATGCATTCCACGAACAGCGCTCTTCTTCGGAGTGGTTATCTTTCGTCGCTCATCTGCAAATGCATTAACAAGCTTTGGTTGTTTCTTCCCACGGCTACGATTGGCATCGAAAGGTGCAAGTGCTTTTCGCCCAAATCGCCCTGCGTAGCCTGCAGCACGGGAGTTTGGCGTTCCCGCAATAGGGGAATCCAGACCGTGACCGAAGTAAGTCGGTGGCCTTGATTCCTCTTTGCTACGAGGGTCTGGAATATTAAGCTTCCGCCTCTTTGGAGCCTGTCGATCCGGAGCCATAAAGTCAAGAAGTGCAGGCATTCCCACTCGGGTCTTAATGTCGCTCAAAAGTTTCTCCTTCATCTCTTGCTTGAGGATTTCGCATGCTGCATGGACGGGATCTAGTGCATCAGCTCTCTGCGCCTTCTCAAATTCCAAATCATCTTCCTCCTCTTGCTCGATCCTCGCTTGTTCTGCCTTACGCTTCCTATCGGCCGCAACACGCTCTGGGCTCGGACTCCGCTCATAATCCGGGTCGCCATACTGGTTGCATTCCATATTCATAGTATATGTGAAGAGTGCACTCATGTGGCACTCATTATAACATCTCACAGTTTCATCTTCCCCACGCTTCGACTCCTCAAATGTAATGAAATAACCAGTATTATCGCAACGGACCGATTTCCAATGATAGCTCTTCAGGCGCTTCTTGAGATGCTCAATTGTCGTCCCCAATACCGGTACAAATCCTTTTGCAATAAAAATATAGGGCTTTCGCCTCATTCGCGGTTTCAGCGGCTCTTGTTCAACGAGATAAGACAGTTGGTGCTTCCTTGACAGACTGTGTGCAGGCATAACCGCTGGTATGGGTATACGTGCCCCCCGGCCCGATGGGCCTTTGGGAACATTTGCGGGAAGATCGAAAGAGCCTGTGGCCGTCGGAGTTGACGGGGTCACTGATTTCACCACAAGCTTGGCCTGGAGCTTTTCCTCCTCTCTTCGACTCCGTTCCACAGCCCTTTCAACTAGCTTGTTGCATCTGCGACCCTCTCTGTCAAGCTGGACCTTGACTGCTTGAAGCCCAATCCTTTGACCTGTTCCCTCTTGCTCAGCCTTTTTCGCAGATGCAGAGGCCTTCACCGCTGGCAGGCGACGTGTAGCCGGACTCTCTCGGAATCTGACCAGACAAATTCCCAGCGGGCTCCCATTGTTGGGGTCCACTTGGTTTTTGACTGACTCAACTTCTCCAAAAGTAGTGAAAAAGCCTCGAATTTGCGACTCTGGGATCAGAGGATCGAATCCCGTGACGACCACTTGAGTGGCCGGCCCAGGACCGCATGATATTCGCTGATCGAAAGTATAGGTCTTTCCGATGTAAGGCGTGATTCGAAGCTTGGTTTTCGGGGTTGCTGAATTCACAGTCTTAATGACGTAGTTCCCAGTAGTGTAGCCCGCAATAGCGAGACGGGGGTCTGGAGGGGGAGATGGGTCGCCCTGCAACACAAGTCAAGTTAGCCTTAGCGTCGCAGGACGACCACATCTCAACGTTCATGTATGATATCACGTACCTTCGCATATATGTCCTTGTATGTTGTTGCGGCCCCTTTCTTCTTATGCAACGCAGGATCGAACACTATGCGCTGGCCCATGCTGCCCGATGTAGGGCGGGCTTGCCTTCGGTTTTCCGGCGGCGTGTGCACGGGTGTTATGGTCTCGCTAACAGCCTTGGGGATGCCATTGGGGATTGCATTTTGCAAGGGCGTCGCTGCTGCGTTCATGGTGTCCATCGAAGGCTTTGCGGAACGCGGACTAAAGGGTTTCCCTGGCGGGGATGAGTCTGAGCTCGTCAAAGGCGTAAGTGCGTGTATTGCTTGGGTTTGTCCACCGTACGACATCTTGGTCGGCGGCGCAGAGAAGATCGACGAGGTGGAACTGGCCAGGGAGCTTGCTGAGCCAATGCGGTTCAATAGGTCATCTGCGCCAATGCCATCCTCGGCAGGTGAGTGAGAACTGCTGCTGTTGTTTTGATTGCTATTGCCGGAGTGAGGGAGCCGGCTGTGCGCCGACGACCGATAAGCCGACGACGGTGAAAGGCAAGGGACGGACGAGTCCGCGCGATGCGAACCAGCCCGTCGCGGCGAGTCGTTGTGTGCGCTGCGCTGGTTATGGAGCGTCAACGGAGGACTAGGCAGGTCAGGGTTTTCCGCCGCGGATGCGCGCGACATGCTCTGGTGTTGGTTTTAGTAGAGTCGCCCGCCGCCCAACACCATCTCGGCCCGCGACGGTGCTGGTGGTGTCGGTATCAGTGTCAGGGCCGCGGGGTGCTGCTGGACTCGACGCCGCAGGGAGCAGCGAGATGTCGAGAGTCGAGAGGCGCGGTGAGGGATTCCGCAACGCGAACGCAGCACGACCGTGTCGGGGGCACCCGAGGCAGCCACAGGCGTCAACAGAGCGGGAGAAGCGGGCTCAAGAGAGGAGCGCACACTGCGAAGCGGCTGCCGGGGAGTACGGCGGCGCGATGGAGGGGAGAGGGTGAGGATGGGGAGGACAATGGAATGCTGCTGAAGAGATGAGGTTCGACAGCAAAAAATCCTTGGCACGCTCTCAAGAAAGGGGAGGCGCCTTCGTCACCACCCAGACCATCTGCCTCCCACTTTCTGTAACCGCGAACACCCCCTCAATGCAACCCCCCAGCCCACACCAAACCCGCTCTCTACACCACATATACTCTCTGCGCTGCACGCCTGCGCAGTCCGCAAATCCCCCTTTCCGCCTCGCCAGCTGGCCTGTGGTCCTCTCGCATCACATCCTCCGTCGCCGCCGCCGCCGCCGCCGCCGCCGCCGCTGCACTCCACCGGGCCCCCTTCCGCTGCATGTTTGCCAGCCCCGGCGTCATCGCCCCCCATCCCAAATATAAAACCCAGCACCGCCCAGTCATACCGTAGACGGCGCACTGTGCATATTCATCGGAGTACCTACACATACAACTAGCCACTCAGACAAGGCCGAAATGGGGTTTCGCGAGGGCTCACGTGAGTAGTATTTGCGGTGAGCCATCCATGAATGAGCCTAATGTAGGGCCAATACCCATCGCGATCGCTAGTGAACAACCAGCCATTTTGTCGTGGACGCAGGCACAAACCTGCCTTGGCGCATCTCGATGCTGCTGAGGGCATTATCGTATCCGCCCGCGCGACGTATCCTATTTGCGGCTACGCATTCTATAGCTTTAGTAAGGCAAGGAATGAATGCCAAAATCAAGCGTGGATGCGCGAGGGACGTAGGCAGGTTTTATCCGATTTGATCAAGATGGGGGGTCAGCTTGACTCCATGTCTAGACGCAACTCTGTGTGCGCATATCCTCTGGCATGGGAAGGAAGCACACGGCTATTTGAAGCCAGCAGGCCTTTATTCTGTTTGATATTTTTGCTAATCGTTGGTCAAACTGTCTTGCTTTGGCAGTCGAACCAAGGCCTTTTCGTAACCAAGTAACATGGATCCAAATGACCACCTTTCATCCATCGTCGAACCCAATATGCCGGAAACCCATCCCTGGAACACCAACAACCAACCCGCCAAAGTCCGGACAATCAATCGCAAAAATCGCAACCCCCTCGCCCGCTCCTTCAGTCCACGTACTTGCCCTCAACCCACCCTTTCCTCTTGACTCCCAACTCCACCGCCGCATACCCCCAATCCAACCCATGATTGTGACCTTGATTCTTCTCCGGCCCTGCAATCCCCGCGCGGTGTAGTCCCTGCTGCTCATCCAATAGCGTCAACAGTCCAAAGATGACCGGCGCATTGCCCTCCAACTGCACGCGCATGAGCCCGTGGCTCACTGCGTCCGCAATGTATTCAAAGTGCATCGTCTCGCCCTTAATCAGCACGCCTATCGCAATTATCGCATCGAAGGGGCTATTGAGTGCCGCGTCCTTTGGGGTCGATACGTTGAGTTGCGTAAGGTCGGAGGCTGAACCCAGGAGGTCAGCTGCGGCACCCACGACGCCCGTTGACGAAGACTGGACTTGCGAAGCGGAATATAATCTATAGAATTTCAAATAGTCAATTCAGACTGCACATATTCCGGTGTGTCGGGGGTTATCCATACTGCTTCACTGCATACGGCAGCTCATAGCTCCCTGGGACACTCTGTATGACGATATTCTTCTCCTGTACTCCCGCGTCGGCGAGCGCCTTCTTCGTCCCGTCGAGTAGTGCATCGATTATCGTCGCGTTCCAGCGCGCATGGACGATGCCGATCCGTAATCCAGATCCTAGAATTATAGTTAAAAATAAGCTATTATGAATCGTTCTGGTATAGTTGTGAGCAGTATCGCAGGGAGTATAGAGTCATTGTTCCGTAGAGGCACTGGTTGAAACCTGGTGGGGCGACTTACCGTCGTATGTCTTGGGCTTGCCAGGGCCTTTGAGCGTAGTCATTGCTATAGAAGTAGTGATATATTAAAAACAATGGCCGGACTTCAACGAGACCTTGGGAGGGATGAGATTAGGGGCCAGTGTGTTTGGATGCAGAGGAATGTAGTTGGAGCTTGGTGGGATGTTCTGGTTCCTGAGCCGGCCACCCCCGCAACCAGTGCAGGGGGGTTCGTGCATCGACATCAGCCAAGAGCAGGGGTCCTTCACCGATCAAATGCAACACAGCATACTATCGACTATACTTTACTAACTATTCAATTCATTTGATCCATAGACGAGTAGACGAGATATAAAATTTCGCGAACATTCCTATCGCGATGTGAACCACCACAGCTACGATCTTCATTATATCCAATCCATGTAGTTCACAGTTCATCAGGACATTTTTGGACCCTCAATACGCAATCATAACACCGGAAGCCCATTCTTGCCAACCAAATAAAACCCTCTATGACGCCAGCCCCATGAGTTAAAACAATATTTTACTCCACAGTGACCGACTTGGCAAGGTTACGAGGCATATCAACATTGAGACCCTCACCAACCGCCAACCAGTACGACATCAATTGAAGAGGAACGACATTGATCAGTCCCTGCAAGCAGTCGACGTTGCTTGGAACCTCGATCTTGTCGGTCTTGTCAGACGGGAACTCAGGGTCATTCTTGTTGCAGATGATGATGGGACGTCCCGAACGAGCAATGACTTGCTGGTAGGCGTTCAGGGATTTGGCGAAAATATCATCCCGGGTTAAGATCATGACAATAGGCAGGTTCTCGTCAACAAGGGCAAGCACACCATGCTTGAGCTCACCGGACATGACAGCCTCGCAATGGAGGTAGGAAATTTCCTTGATCTTGAGGGCACCTATTTCATGTTAGCACGAAATGTTTAGCGAATGCATTTAGAAATGACTTACCCTCAAGGGCAGTGGCGTGCTGCGAGCCACGTCCGAGAAGGAGCAGGGACTTTTGGTTCTTGAACCTCTCGCAGAGCTTCTTAATAGGCTGGTCGAGCTTAAGAACTTCACGGAATTGGTCCGAAATCTTGGTGAGACCCTCCATAATCTCCTCTCGCCTCTTCTGCTTGGAGGCACGGTCCTCGCTAAGCGAGAGAGCGAACATGACCATGCAGACGAATTGGGAAGTGTACGCCTTGGTGGAGGCAACACCGATCTCAGGACCAGCGTTGATGTGGACACCGCAGTGGGTGAGTAGAGAGATGGAAGAACCAACAACGTTGACAATACCAACGGTTAGAGCACCACGCTCCAGGCAGTAGCGCAGAGCCATGAGTGAGTCTGCGGTCTCACCAGACTGAGAGACGAATACACAGGTGTCGTCTCGGAAAACTGGCGCCTTACGGTCCAAGAAATCGGAGGCCAGCTCGACAGCGATGGGGATCTCAGTCAGCTCCTCGAAGATACCACGAACAGCCATGCAAGAGTGGAACGAGGTACCGCAGGCAATAAAGATAATCCTTCGGCATCGCCTGATGGTAGCAATGTACTGGCGCAGACCACCGAGAGTGACTGTATGGTTCTTGGCATCTAAACGACCACGCATAGCGTTGACGACGGACTCAGGTTGCTCGAAAATCTCCTTCTGCATGAAGTGGTCGAACTGTCCCTTCATGATTTCTTGGAGCTCAATCTCCAATGTCTGGATGGCACGAACGTTGGAAACGCCGTCATTCTTATTAAGACGGTGGATGTTAAGGGAGCCCTCGTGGATGTGGGCGATATCGTCATCCTCCAAGTACAAAACCTTCTTTGTGTGCTCAACAATCGACGAGGGGTCAGACGAGAGGTAAAACTCCGTTGGCATGGGCACGCCATCGTCGGAGAGGAAGGCACGCGACTGCGACCGGTGGAGGAGTGACTTATCGGGAGGAGCGAGCAGGTTGTTTGTCTTCTTGAGAGCAAGGTTCTGCGATGCGGATTCAGCGGGGAGAGCGGTAGTCTCGTCAGTGTACTCCACATCAACGAAGTCGACCTTCATCTTCTTCTGAGTCCGCACACCGATGACTAGCGGCGAACCCTTTCGTGCAGCAATGACCTCATGGGGATAGTGGACAGACTTCATCAACAAACCGAAGGCGCCCTGGAGCTCCTTGATGACGGTCTTTGCGAGCACGGGGAACTCCATGTCCGGGTGCTGGTCGTAGATGTACTTCGCGAGCTTCGCGATGGCCTCGGTGTCGGTCTCGGTCTCGAACTTGAAGCCCCTGCTCTCGAGGAGTGTCTTGAGCTCCTTGTAGTTTGTAATGATACCATTGTGGACGACGGAGAACTCCCAGTTGGGGTCGGACCTGGATGGCGGTCGAAGTTAGCAATGCGCACAACTCGGATTTAGGCACGAACAAAAACGTGGGTGGCCTGCTGGCCCAGCTGAGCCAAAGGCCGGCCGCGCAGGGCCGGGGTCCGGGGGAGGGTTGTTTGCGGCGCTCGCGCTCGTGCTCGTGGTGTGGGCTATCACGGCTGGCTTACCTATGAGGGTGGCAGTTGACGCGCGAAGGGGGCCCGTGGGTGGCCCATCGAGTGTGGGCAATGCCGGCATGCGAGTCGAACACCTTGGTCTCGTCGAAATGCTGCTCGTCCACGAGCTTCTTGAGGGCAGCGACCTTGCCGACCTCCTTAACGGCAAACACCTCGTTCTTCTTATCGCCGTCAATGGCCAGCCCGGCGGAGTCGTAGCCACGGTACTCTAGACGTTGCAGGCCTGGACGGTGAAATGACACCTGTTAGCCCGGCGAGCTCCACAAAAACGAAGCAGCTGGCCCGACGCCAGGCTGGACTTGGGGGACTTGCCATTGATGAGTGTGTTGAGAATGTACTTCCTGTCCTTCTCGACCAGGTAGTTGATGTAGCCAAAAATTCCGCTGCGTGGACCCGGTCAGCTCTGCTTTGTTCTCCAGCTCGCGCAGCCCCTCGCTGCAGCAGTGTGGTGGGAGGGAGGGAGGGAGGGAGGAGGGGCAGCAGCGTCGACTTACCACATGGCGAGCTCGTACAAAGATTGTGTGGGTCGTTAAGCAATGGATTGGGAGCGATCGTGAGGGCGTGCAGGGCAATTGGCAAGAAAGGGCAGGCGGACGACGGCAAGGGACACGGCGGGCAGGAGAGCAGAGTGAAAGAAAGAGCGGTGTTGATGTTTTGGCTTTATATCTTCCTCAGGCCAAGTGCCCCCAGCGATGCACCACTCCACAAAACCGACAATCTCAGCCAGCTAGCTCGCAGGCCCGCATCATGCAGCGCACTCCCCTGGCGCGGTGGCGCAACTCTCAAACCCGCTGTCCGCGCCCAGATGGCCATCTGTGTACTCTGCACTCTCTCTCCCCTGAGTCCTTCTCCTTTTCGTGCGGCCGACTCACATGTGCCGCCCCATCGCCATCCATGGGCCTGGGTCAGCAAGCAAGCAAGCGCATCCATTCCTCTCTGCGGACGCAACACTGCTTCTCCTATTTCGTCATCGGCCAGGATCAGGCTCGCCAGCCAGGGCGGCCAATGGGCGCGTGCGACGGTTCCTGATCCGCCACACACGCTCTCTCTCTGTGCACTAACCGAATCGCTTCGCTGATCGGAGAGGCTCTGAGGCGCAGCAGCTCCAAAATAGCAGCAGCTAACGGCCACCGCGGCCGTCTTCGTGCCCCCCCCCCAGCGAGAATCTTTTCGCCTTTTTCCAATACTGCTGGGCGCAAACGGGGCTCGGGTGGGCGACGGTGGGCGGGCCCGGTCAGGGCAGCTTGCTCGTATCCTGGCCGGACGCCGCTGCAGGGTGTGGCTAGTGCCCTCGCCAGTAGCAGCGTGCTGTGCTCCTCCCTGGACCTCTGGGCCTGCTCCGGGGCTGCTCACTGCTCGTGTTGCGCTGCTTATGAAAGCCGCTTCTAATTCTGCCCGCCGCATGGAAAGCTCAACACCACGGGGCAGCGACGTCAGCACGGAATGCTGGGCCGGCCACTTCTCCCATTGCAGCCGCGGTGACGCCGCCCGTCAATAAATCGGCACCCGCCGCTGTGGGGAAGGGGGGACGGATGCAGCATCTGCTGTCGTGCCTGCCTGCACCCGCCGTGTTTCGTCGACGAAAACGCGCAAGAGAAGGAATTATGCCTGGCCCCCCGTGCTCTCGCCCCGTTTAGGGTCACAATTCGGGAGCTGTTTGCTCTGCTCGTTCCGCCAGGGCTACAGATGCTAGAACAAGGCGCGGGCGGCGGTTATCAGACGGTGTCAATGTTCTAGCTTCGGTGCGCTTAATTCTCGCACTCAAAGTAGCGGTGCAGGAGACGCTCCCGCGCTCTAGGGTGGCTTGCCGCCGACGGCCTATCACGAAAATCGAGCGCTGAACGTGAGTCGGGCTGAGGCTGCAAGGCTTAAGCGGCGTCGTTCGATTGGCACAGGTCGACACATTGTCGCTCCAGCTCTGCGGCCGCTGCACGCATCCTGAAGCTTAGCTTGCTGGTATCACAATACACAGTCTACGAGTAGCTCTTCAGCTCGCCGGCTCCAAGTAGGTGGTGCATGTTCATCTCTTCCCAAACACCATGTTTGGCCGGTCGGGATATCAGGTGCCTCAGACCGCCTTAAGGCTTCTAACCCACCAAGCTGTCGACAGATTTCAGCTCAAGCAGGCACGGCTTGGTAAGCAGGTTTGCGCCTCATCTGTACCGTAACCGCATTCTTCTAGTCGCTCGTTGCTATGGTAAACATCCAGCTAGCATGCCGATTCTAAGTGAACCATGGCTCACCAATAGATAGTGCCGTGACGACAAACTCCCCAGCCCCCCGTTGCTCGGTTTCTCGGAACATTTCCATTCCGACACATACGTTCGACGTGCCCTGTCCCTCTCGCTAATCTCTAGATGCAGTCTTGGCGAGTGGCGATTCTCGTGGGCTCCCAGCATTTGCTGCTTAGAAAACGACTACGGATGCGGGTGGAGGCGTGTGCGTTTCAATATCGCTGATCATCGCCGCAGAGAAGAAATTTGCTGGCTAGGTGGCCACCAAGGTGCCTATCTAGTGGTGGATGAACTTGGATCCTTTTGACTAACCATTTATTAACCAAGGCATCTTCCCTCTGAATCTTAAAGAAGTTTACATCTACATAGAATTAGGGCTCTTGTAGCCTTGTGCCAGCGTATCTCTTTGGCGACATGATTAGTACGCCGCTTTGTCGCTCGTTTTTCACGGTTCCTCTAAAACTTACCCGGCGAGCCGCGGCGCCGCTCGCATCTCATCCACCTGGTCTATATCTTTCTGATACCATCCGTGGCCAGGCCTATCGTGGATTGTTCGTTCCCAGCCCCCGAGTCGTCTGTTCAGAGTTTATATAGTAATGGTTTACCTTGTATACGATGCTTTAGTTGGGTGGCCGTACGTCCCACTAGGGCGCCATCTCAATTTAGCGATGTCACGCAGTGTTCTTGACTACCCGATGCTTATGTAATTCCCAGTTTGAATTGGTTCTCTAATCGAGTTCTATTCTAGGTGTGAGCTTTGTGAGCTTTCTTCTTGCATACAAATCTTCCGCACTTTGCCTCCGAATAACGGAAACGATAGATTCCTTTCTAAATGTGGAGTCATATCAAACACACAATAGAAATACATTCTGTACAAACGAAAAAAAAAAAAAAAACCCGGATTGAATGCAATCGCTCAAATGCCCCGAATAACCATCTCCAATGCCGTAGAATCCCATCATTTACTGTCACAATATCCGGGGCTTTTCGGCGCGCCACCGTTGATCCAACTCGACACCGTTAAAATTGTTGTATAAGCCATCCCCACAAAGCCCAAAATACATAGCAAAACGTCCCAGGCACGGGCGATCGAGGTCCGAGCCACGGCCTTGTAGTGTAGCATAGGCTGTTTGAAACGTTAGTTTTATCCATGGTGAAAGCTGATAGGTTTGGCATTCTTACCGGATATATGTATACTAACGGTATACACGCGAATGATCCAACGAGGGAAACGAACTTGTCAAGATCGTTGGCGCCGACCCAGGCTAGCAGTGCACAAATCGCAACCATGAAGAAACGAAAAAAATTCTTCTTCCATTTGATGTACGGGTTGTATTTTCCGGTTCGGCTGAAGAGCTGCTGACTAGTGATTTCAATAGCGGGGTAGATCTGCAAGGGTGTTGAAAGAAGAATAGCGAGAGAGTAGATAAACTGCACGCCGTTGACAAACTTGTTGTCTTGCGGCATGTTGAGGATAACAACCGTCTTCGTCTTGGAGCCATAGGCAGCATAGGACAGTGCGCCCATGCTGAGGAACACAACGGTAATAATTACCATTACGCCGGCTAGTACGCCGGGAAATTTCTTAGGCTGCTTCATTCCCGTTTGGATTGGAATGATGAGGCCGATGCCCTCGAAAGTGAAGATTGCCGTGCCGATGAAGAGGGTCCAGTCGTTGGCGTTGAAATTGACGATGTCGGCGACACCATGGTTGCCGACAATTGTGAGAATATCGTAGTAGTACAAATAGACGAGGCCAAGTAGAATGAAGATGTCCGCAACAAGTGCGAGCTTTTGTATGTTGTTGATGTTTCGGTAGAGCGAGAGCGGTAGGAATATGATCATTTGCATCAGAATCATGAGGCCAATATCGATATGTGTTTTACAATTCGACACAGCAAGGACGAATGCTTGAAGATTTTCCGACACAAAGACAATGTACGCAGACGAAAACCCGATCTGGGAGATGACGAGAGAAAAGTTGATCATGTTGCGCATCCAATTGCCATAGAGATGGTATCCCATGTCGCCGAAAGAATGTTCCACAATAAGACGCGTGGAGACCAGCAGTACAAAGCAGTAGTATGATAGCCCGGCAACACCGAGGAGAACGAGATTCGAAAAAAGCATGCCGCCGTTGAGGAACGCTCGAGGGAGGAATAGAACACCAGTGCCAACAAATGATTTCAGTAGCAATAGCGCCGCCCCGGTTGGGCTGCCTTTGCCTGCCTGCTTCTCCTTCCGCTTTCTGCGCCTTTTCCCTGGGGTCAACAGAGCGCTAGATTCGCCATAATCGCGGCCTTCGTCCTCTGTATGCTCCCCAGAATCTAGGGCATCTGAAGAAAAATACTCATCCGGCCCTAAAACCTCATCGTCCTCTTCTAGGGATTCACCTGCAAAGTGTCCGTAAAGTGTAAGGAATTCTAGGAAACTGCTAGTGAATACGGGAGGTTGTTGCCGCGGTTGGTTAAGGGTGCCGTAACCAGCTGGGCCAGGTGCAGGAGATGGACTGGGGGCAGTCCGGCGAATAAAGTTCCTCCGGAAGCCTCCTGGCTGCTTGATAGAGTCGATATTTAATGTGTGGTCATCGGGTTTAGGACGCTCCGAGCGGAAACTCTTGCTCCGCGTCATCTTCTGACGGTTCTCCGCCTCTTGCTGTTCTGTCCATCGATATATCTGCCGTGTGATGTCTCCGCCCTGTAACCGCAAGCTTGAGAACTCCTCGTTATCTGAATCCCTGGACAGCGGTCTGCCCCTCGATTGCGAATCACCGTCTCCCGCAAATCCGCGTTGTGATCTGCTTGGCGAGCCATAGCGTGCTGAAAGGTCTGATATGGACGGTCTTTGGGGTCCCGCCAGATGACGGCGGATGATTTCAGGGTCTTCGTAAGGGGCCGGAGAGCCGCTGTGAGCATCGAATGACCCATATTTGATGGGTGTATCACGAGGCGAATCTATCGGAGGAGACAAAGTGCGGACGGGAGGTGTGCCGAACCTGGGGGGACTGTTCCTGCCAAATGATTCCCGCAATGCTGAGGACAGCGCCGACTCTCCAGGCCCTGGGAGCGACGACCGTTGACCTCCAAGCCCCGGCAAAGGTGTCTCTGTCCGACTCTGCTCCTCCGTACCACGCTGCGCCGGCGTTGGTATCTGGCGGACCGCAGGCGAGCCGCCAGGATATGAGGGCACCGGGGAGCCTAGGCGTGCAATTGACTCGGCCCGTGAGATCGAGCCCTCCGGGGCAGACGTGTCGTTGCCAGAGTCCCGCGACGATGAAGGTACCGCCCTGGGTTTAGATGCCTCCGAGCGGTTGTCTGCCATGATGTCAAGGATGTGGATGGCGTCGTGTAGTCGTTCTTTGGAATTAATAAGGCTTGGTGGAAGCTTCAGCAAACCTCGCGTAGGGACGGAACGCTGGATGAGCTACTGGCTGCACGCAAACAGGGTAATTAGCAAGCCGTTAGATGGGTGTGGATGGGTTATGTAGGCAACATGCAAGAGACCGGGGCGGGTGCGCTCAGGAGGGCAGAATGAAGCGGAAAAGAAGAGCTGCAAGCAAATGAGTGTTTGACTGAGGATTGTGCCTCGGAGGCTGAGGTCATTCGCTGAGCTATCGAGGGATTAGCAGCTGCACAGGCCCTGTGCGTGGGGCGTGGGGAGAATTGTTCACATGACGCACCCTGCTATTCCGCCTCAAACGTCGACGAGCCACTGCCGCCAAGCGCGCCAAAGGACAGACAAGAAAAACATTCCGGCCTCGCCTTGCCTCACATTGTTCCATTCATTAACTCTGGCTTGTTCTCCACCTCCTCTCATGTCTCCGCTGACGAAATTGGCGACCGGGAAACACTTGAGGACCCGCATGCAAGCCCAGGGAACATTACAGCCACCACTCGGATAGAAGCATTCACCCCCGCGTGACATTGAAAAGCAGTCCGCCCGTCTTGGAGAACATGACCAGCAAAGAAAATGAATCACAGACGCGGAGGCGGATGCCGCCGAGGACACACTCGAACTTCGCTACCCGCACCGCAACCGATGACGCAGCGCAATTAGACCGCCGTTCGTCTGTTCTTGATTCTACAAATCCGCCGAATGAGGGAACGCCCCTTTTAAGTTTGATTAATCGTGTTAGTCGACATCATGACCAAGGAGGCCACGAAAATGAACAAGAGAGGGATTACGGGATCGAGTCTATGCGGGAATGGTTCTCCAAAACCTTCGTTTCGTCCCGTTCAAAATCGCCAAGACTCACGCAAGATACATCTGCAGAACATAGCCATCACGAAGGCAAACGCTCATCTACTGATGCCGTCAAACCTAGGCCGGGAGCCTTCCCTAGGCCAATTGGAGGGACCGACAAGCTAGGCACATTTGCCGGCGTGTTTGTGCCCACAACCCTTAACGTTCTGAGTATCCTTATGTTCTTGCGATTCGGTTTTATACTGGGACAAACCGGTGTCTTAGGAATGATGGGTAAGCGAAATTTACGAACTAGAGAGGACAGTCGGTTGACAAGAGGTAGGTCTGCTGATTGCGTGTTACGCTATAAATCTGTTGACCACCATGTCCATTTCTGCTATCGCAACAAATGGGACAGTCCGTGGCGGCGGCGCATATTATCTAATCTCTCGGAGCTTAGGACCCGAATTTGGGGGCTCTATAGGCATCGTATTCTATCTCGGCATGGTAAGTCTGACGTCTATCGACTTCGTATCTGCCCGCTATTCAAGATAGGGGTTAGAATGGTTTCGCTAACCTAAGCCACCCCTGCAGGTTTTTAACACTAGTATGAACTCAGTCGGCCTTATTGATTGTTTTATTGAAAATTTTGGTTCCCATTCCGGTAGTTGGGCCCATTGGATGGCTCAAGGGTTCTGGTGGCAGTATTTATGGGCCACTTTGGTGCTAATAATATGCACTGCCATCTGCCTAGCAGGCAGCGGGCTGTTTGCGCGGTGCAGCAATGGTCTATTGGTGCTACTATTGATCGCAACCTTTAGTATCCCCTTCTCGGCACTATATGTGAGACCCTTCGAGAACAGGGCCGAGGGCATTCAGTATACCGGCTTAAGTTGGAATACCTTCCTCGGAAACCTCAGGCCTCAGTTCACAAGGGGCGCCGCTGGAAGCCAACATAAGCATAAAGAAAACTTCCAAGATATGTTTGGAATTTTGTTTCCAGCAACAGGAGGAATCTTTGCGTAAGTCTTCTCAAGTTTGATTGATTCCAGAGCTGATATTACAAAAGCGGCGCGAGCATGTCTGGTGACTTGAAGCATCCAAGCAAAGCAATCCCCAAGGGTACTCTGTACGGCCTCGGCCTTACATTTGTTTCATACACAATTGTTATCTTTGCAATGGCTGCGACTATTACACGTTCGTCTTTTTATAGGAATACTAATGTCATCCAATTAGTATGTTGCTTCCTATATCTCCAGTGCCTTTTCCGCCTATCTGCTTATCCTTATCTAGACTAATATATCCGGCGTCGTTATTCTTCTAGGCGAGTTTGCTACATCCGCTTTCTCAGTCCTTATGGGGGTGATAGGCTCTGCCAAATTGCTCCAGGCATTGGCGCGAGACCATCTCATACCTGGCCTCTCTATCTTTGGCCAGGGTACCGAGAGATCTGATGATCCGGTATATGCAATCATTATCACCTACATCCTCGCTCAGCTTACTATGCTTTCGGATATTAACCAAATCGCCTCATTTATCACCATGACCTACCTAATGACATTCCTGGTCACAAACTTGGCTTGCTTCCTTCTCAAAATTGGATCGGCCCCCAATTTTCGTCCATCCTTTCACTTTTTCAATTGGCAGACCGCTGCCACTGGAGCTGTGATTAGTGGAGCAACCATGTTTTTCGTTGATGGACTTTATGCTTCAGGGTGCGTTGCATTGCTCATGATCATCTTTCTACTCATACACTATACGACACCCCCGAAGCCTTGGGGTGATGTTAGCCAAAGCTTGATCTACCACCAAGTTCGAAAATATCTTCTCCGACTGCGCCAAGAACACGTTAAATTTTGGAGACCGCAGATTCTACTCTTAATCAACGACCCGCGACGCCAGTACAAACTCATCCAGTTCTGCAACTCTCTGAAGAAAGGAGCTTTATTTGTCCTTGGACATGTTATTGTTACAGACGATTTCGGCTCTGCAGTTCCTGAAGCACGACAACAGCAGCAGTCGTGGACAAAGTACATCGATTTCTCCAGGATCAAAGCCTTTGTCAATATCGCTATCTCCCCTGCTGTGGAGTGGGGTGCGAGAAATATTGTTCTAGGCGTAGGCTTGGGTGGCATGAGGCCTAACATTGTTGTGATGGGCTTTTACAATCTCGGCGAACTTCGGCAGTCAAAACCATTGATTGATATTCCATCACCTCAGCCCTCGAGGCCAACAAGTGGAGCTGGAAATCGCCCAATCACGCCGAAACTGGTACAAGCGGCGGCCAAGCGGAAGATGACAGACAAATTACAGGGTACCCTGCCTACGGATGCTATGCGACCTGAAAATGCGATTGGCATCCAAAGTTATGTTACTATTCTCGAAGATCTTATTTTGCGACTCCAAATCAATGTGGCGCTCGCTAAAGGATTTCAAGATCTCGAGGTCCCAGCTCCCAAACCTACTAAAAGACAGAAACTCTTCAATATGTTTCGGCTTGGCAATGTTGAAGACGAAGAAACGACAAAAAAATATATCGATCTTTGGCCCATCCAGATGTCGGCCGAAATTGCTACTGCAGGCGAAGATCCTAGCCATAGGAACGCGCTGACGACCAACTTCGATACCTATACTTTAATACTTCAACTAGGGTGTATTCTTCATACCGTACCGTCGTGGAAGCGGACATATAGCCTTCGAGTTGCGGTGTTTGTAGAATATGAGAGCGATGTTGAGGAAGAGAAAGCACGCGTCACGACTTTACTGAGAAATCTACGAATTGAAGCGAAAGTCCTCGTTTTCTGGCTTGCATGTGGTGACGTGAAGATGTACGAGGCCATTGTCAATGGAAGGACTACGGACGACTGCGCTCAAGCGGCACGAGATGTGGATGATGCCCTCGACGATGAAGAATGGTGGCAAGATATCCAGCGCTTACGCCATCCGGCCGACATGAGCGCTAGCCAGGAAATAGCCCAGGCTGAGGGTCTTCTTGAAGCCGTCAGTAATTGGCCAACTTCTTCCTTCCAGCATGGTAGACGAGAGTCTAAACCCAAGAGATTTGCTGAACTGAGGAGGCTATTACGCCGTGCGAAGAGCAAAACATCTATCAGCCACTTGAGCGAGCTTGGAGTTAGCGCGGGAATGCGCACCCAGCGATTGTCTGCTGATCTTCTCGATGATAGCGAGTCGTCAAGCCAAGATGGTGATGACGAAGCTGTCACAACCGAGAGTGAGGTCGCAGCGAGCGAGAATGACCTTGATGAATATGACCTTAGTGCATCCGACGAAGATGAGCAACCCACGACGAGCGTTAAGAGATCAAAGAGTATGGGCACTAGTGTAAGCCTACCTTTTATATCCAAGAAACTTAGCCTTAGACGATCCGTCTTCCGGGACAATCAAGTTTCAGCTCAAGGTGTGACGCCCCTACGTCCGCATCTTGAGTCAACCTCATCCGACACGGCACTGCAAAACCCTAGCCCATCTCCAGCACAAGCAGAGTCCGTTGGAATGCCCCCAATTCGCCACAAATCGCTTCCAAAGTTCACGTCAAAACCGACACCGCGGACTGCCGTCGCCCCTGATCCTGAACAAGGGGCTGGGCCTTCTATCATGTTCGTTGACACGCCGTCGCCCTCTACATCCCGGAAACCAGATCCCATCTCTTCCCCAGATATATCGCCCTCTGCACAACCCACCGAGTCCTCTCGTCAACCTCATTCATCCGCTGCTACCTCATCCCCAGCCTCCGGGTACCCCCTCCAACCTAGCATTCCTCTCTCCTTCAACGACCTTCCTTGCCGCGCCCAACATCTCATTCTCAACGAACTTATCCGTTCGCAGTCAACAGAGACTGCCGTTGTCTTTACGACTCTCCCGAGTCCAGTGGAGGGCACATGCAAGAGTGAGGTTGAGAGTGTCAAGTATATATCTGATTTGGAGGTTCTGTGTCAGGGGTTGCCGCCTATGCTACTAGTGCATAGTAATAGCATGACCGTTACCATGCAGTTGTGAGATGTGGGAGGGCTTCATGCTCGAAATGTATTAGACGAAAGAAGCGTTGAAGATCGATGGAAATTGTATACACATAGCATAGCATATCGGTTCAGAATGTATATGTCTGATTTCAGCACGCTGCTTATTTTTTTTTTTTTTTTAATTTACTCCCATACTATGCAAATGCTGGCATGTTATAATTACAGAAAAATTTACTCGCTTTCTGAGTCGCTGCTACTAGATGAGTTGCTTTTCGCGATATCCTCCTCGGCTTCGGCTTCGGCTTCGGCTTCAGCCTCTTCTGGCTTGCCAGTCATGACGAATGCTTTTAGGCAAGTAATGCGTAACCCGGTCGAGTAAGTGCCTATTAGTTTGCCAGCTTGTCCTGCAGTGAATCCCTCACCTAGTTTTGCTGGCGTGGCAGGAGCTGCAAGCTCGGAGATGCTAATAGTCCAGATCCTGACTGTGCCGTCACTGCTTCCGCTGATGATGATAAAGGACTTACCATCCGCGTCGGGAGGCGAGAGAATTTCAAAGTCTTTTATGCGTCCTGTAATACCCGCGGCAGGGCCACCTAGCTGTGCGATTAACATGCAAGACGAGATGTCCTCGTCCTTGGCGTTATTGGGCTGCGGCGCGGTCGACTGTGTGTCGTAAAACATAATTCTTCCATCCTCGGTGGAGACGACGAGGGTGTTTGGACGGCTATCTGATGGGAGATACTGCATCTGATGCAGCTTGGTCCTGGGCGTGGGTACAACTTTTGCTATGGGTTTACAGTCGATACCAAAGGCAACGGCACCTCGCTCGAATGCTACAGCGAATTCCTCGCCCTCCTTGTCCCATGCTACTTTTCTCCCTTCGCCGGTGCCGAATCTCGTTTCGCCGCCTGCTGCTATCACCTCCCTCCCGAAATTTAGAACGCCGGCTTTCTTGCCAGTAACGAGGTTCCAGAGGCGCAAGCATTTTTCCCCTTTTCCCACGCTTAGCATCAATTTCATGCTTGGATGCACGGCGAAATCATTGATTCCAGAGGGCACTTCGCCGGGCGCTGCTGTGTCACCGCTCGGCCGTCCTTGTGGTTTCGGAACAGGCGCTTTAATCGTAGAAAGTGGCTCCCAGTCACGGGTCCGGGTAATTGCTATTGTGCTATCTTCTGCCGAACTCAGCAGTTTGCTCCGGGATGGGAAGTACAGTGCGGTAATGCTGGACGAATGGTGGAGTAAGGAGCCCAGCTCTTTATTCTTGGTGTTTTCAGCAATGGAGTTTCCATAAAGGGTGGGAAGGTCAGAGGTTTTGGAATTTTTGGAGGGAATGGGCGGTGCAGTGGAGAGGGAATACAGGTTTATGCGCTCGTCGGTGCTGCCTGTTGCGAGGGTGACTTTGGAGGATTCATCCGAGAGTGGTGCCAGAGCAAGACAGCGGATGGCGGAGGTGTGTGCGTTGAACAGGAATGTGTCCGCAAAGCTGACCTGAGGTTGGGTGACCTCTTTCTCCTTTGGGGTGTCCGTGGAGTCGGGTCCCGTGACCAGGCCTTGGGGGAAGGTTGCCGTAAAGCCGTGCAGAACTCTTTCGTAAGACCCGGCTATGATTTGGATAGTCGCTGTCTCCCTCCTGTCCCCCTCATCATATCGTCCTGGCGCATCAACTTTCGCTGTGCAATTTGCCTGCGCTGGAGTCTGATTGTTTGCTGCCTTGTCCTTGCTTTTGGCTGCTGGCGCATCTGTCCGCGCGGCCTGCTCTTTTGGTGGTGCCGAAGAAAGATCCTCTTTCCAGTTCTTGACTGGCTTCAGCGAGGCTGCACTGTCCACCGTCTCCCGCTTCCGCTTCGCCATTTTCCGGTAGGGTGGTGGTGCAATATCAGAACAACGATCGGTGGAAGAGCGTTGGTCGCGCGGCTGCATCTGGTATGAAATTTTAGGTTTTGCTGGGGAAGGGGCGAATGCGGCATAGCGCCTGCCCTGATAACGGAGGCCAAGCCTGGCCCGCCAGTCCTTCCATCCCCAACCTGCCTGCGTTCCAAAGTCTTGTATCTCGCAAAGAGCGAACAACAACTTTCAACCGTCAAATACATCACCAACCCCGATAAATTCATCACGTTGGCGGCACTCGTGGAAAACGGATGTCGTCCTCCGATCGTTGGCCCTCATATGTCCCTCGACGGTCTTCGTGATGCATTGGTCAGGGAGAAAAAGAATGAGATTGCGTAAGTTACCGGCTATTTTTTTTGTCGCATCGCGATTCATTCGAATCTACGCGTCGATGCGACATGTGAAAATCGCTTGGATTGCTTTATTTTAGCGTGGTAGTGCTGATATCGCGGTGCACAGGAACCTCGAGGTCTCCCGCAAGCGCAAGCTGCGGGAGCTCTACCACTACACGGCGCTATTGAACTTCCCGCAGCCTACACTCCAGCACAAGAACGGCGTTTTCGGCGACGAGCTGGACGACAATGTCGTTCGCTTTCTTGACGACAATGACATGGCAAAGTAAGTTCGAATACTCTCTTGCGTCTAGTGTATTCATCTATTTACCCTGTGTGTGTTTGTGTCGTCGTCGCGATGCTGTTGTTCCGTTCAACTGACTGGCGCTCGTGCTTGTAGAGGCCGTCGCTTCGATGACTCAACGCTTCCATATCCACACATATACGCACATCCGGCACCTGTATCCACCCCCTTAGACATTCCGAAAACAACTCCTACTCCTATTGCGAAATCTTCACCGTCTCCAGTGGTCAATGCGGTCCCCAGTCTTGAGGAACAGCTTCGAGCTGCTTCAGCTTCGCCGGCTGTTGCGAACCAACTGCTCCCATCGGTCGTAAGCGCTCTCCCACGGGATGAAGTTTGCGCCGCGGATTCTTCCTCGAAATCTCCCTGTTTAGAGTCTCCGTCGCGCCCTCTATCGCATGTCGCAGAGCATGCTGTAGAAGAGACCACAGACGAACCACCAAACGGGGCACAGCAGCCAGAACCCCTCCTTCCATCTAAAAACCCTATAGTTCAAAATGGGATTGTCCAACTAGAACCACCTGTTGACGGGCCGTCGGTCGATTCCAAAGATGCAATTCCACCAACGTCTGAAGATTCTGAGGTACTTCCTGATGCTGATGCACAGGGCGCTCCTGTTCAAGAGCTCAAGCCTCAGGTAGTTCACCTACCACCGCAAGAAGTTCAAGAGGCTCGATTACGGGAAACGGAGCGGAAACTGGGCAAGGCAGCGGAAAAGGAAAGAAAAGAACAGGAGAAACTCACTATCCCCAATGCTTCGGCGCCAACAGATCTAGTGTCGTCTCCATCCTCTACGGTCGGCCCATATTCACAAGCCACACCTCATGCTCCACATCATTCCCCCGATACTAGCCCAGATACAGAAACTTTCCAGGATCACATTCCCCCACAGGTGCAAAACGATGCGGGACCGGACTTAGCGGCAGAACAGGCCAAGGAAGAGCATGAACGTGCTTTGAAGCGGCAGATGCAAGAAGCTGGAGAACGTGCTCGGACAACTAGTTCGCCTACTCCTGAGGTTGAAAGGCAGATTGAGGATGAGCAAGCTATCCGCCTTGCTCGAGACGGAAAGAATTCTCTGAGGGAAAATGAGCCCGCATCTGGAGCCCAGAGCCTCACAGAGCATGCTGAAGAAGTAGTTGCCCATGGTGCTGAACTAGATTCTAATGAATCTGCGTATGTCAAACTTCCCCAGGCACCTGTGGACTCATTACCTACTCCAACTACGACTGCGCCAGAGTCATCAAATGTTGGCTCGGAGATTGCAGATGGAATTTCTGCGAAAGTGCCTGAAACAGTTCCCACAGGTGCAGAGCATCCGACGCCGCCAGCTGATGTTGATGTTGAGATGGAAGATACTTCAGTTCCGGTTAAGGAACAGAAGGCTACACCTCAGCCACAGTCGTGTCACTCTGAACGCATAACAACTCGTGTTTCTTCAGGTGCGATATGGCAAAAGTCCGTCTCAGATATTGGTGAGAGGTCAGCAGCACCCAAGCCAATTTTGACACCACGTTCAAGCAACGTCTCCACGTCCACCAGCCCTGTTCGGTCTCGTCCCCGTGATCGGAAAGCGAAGGAAATATCCACTGTCATATTCGCAAAACAGGACGCCAATCGTGCATCTAAAGCGTTGCAACTTTATAACGAAGACTATGCATCGCTACAGGGCGCATCACAAGACCCTAGCCGAGATTATCTTCTCGGTCTATTTCAGTACCAAGCCCATCACCCACCACGATCTGTTCCTCTTCAAGACCTACTCGCATCCGCGCGAAAGACTGTGTCCACTGCCGGCACCCTCGCCACTATCCGCGAAGCTCAGGACTATAAGATTCTCAAACGAGTATATCAATTGCAAAATGCTAATCGCTGGTCATTACGCCAGCTGCAGAAGTCAGCCGAACCCCCTCGTCCCGTATGCCATCTTGACCACCTTCTAGCCGAAATGAAGTGGATGCAAACTGATTTCAAAGAAGAAAGAAGATGGAAAAAGGCACTCGCGGCCACCTTCGCAGATTGGTGTGCCGAATATGTCAACAGTGACCCGGAAGTGCGTGCATCATTACGCGTAAGGGCACGCGTTCCTAGACCAATGCAAAGTGTGGACGAGGATATGAAGGATGCTCCTACTCCAGACCTTATCCCTTCAGGTGCGAATGAAACGGAAAGCGAGTCTTTTGCCGATGATGAAGAACTCTTCTCTAACTTTGGTTCTAACCCTCCAGCTGGCATCTTCTCGTTGGGTTTTAATGACG
Source organism: Lojkania enalia (assembly GCA_010094045.1). Taxonomy (NCBI): domain Eukaryota; kingdom Fungi; phylum Ascomycota; class Dothideomycetes; order Pleosporales; genus Lojkania; species Lojkania enalia. The sequence continues at coordinate 120,882 of ML986639.1, forward strand.
TTGTGATGAAGATAGACCGCACACCAACTAGCGATGCAATGTTGCGGGAGCTCCCAATCTATGAGCCGTCCTTCGACGACGTTACTCCACCATCGTTCTGCGATCCACCTATTGCACCTGTATCCAAATTCATTACAGGTAAATTGGTGTCAAAAATACGAGGTCCGCCTCGAAAACGTAGCCGCTACGAATATGATTCAGAGGATGAGCCTTCAAGTCCTCCAAGTAGGTCTGGCACATCTGCAGAACACTCAATGCCGTCAACTCCTGGCCGAAGATTATACCATCGAAACGATTTACCTCCCGAAATGACAGACGTTGCTTTGTTTAACCCCGAGAACAAGCATGTTCGAGATAGACTTCAAGCCGCTCATCAATTCAGACCACCGACAGAGTTCCCCATGCCTACGGTGCATTTCTTCGAGAATCGAAATTCGTCACAGTGGCTATGGGATGAGGATCAGAAGCTGCGAAGCTTGGTTAAAGAATATACCTTCAACTGGTCGTTAGTTGCACAGGAATTGGCTCTACCGTCCATATTTACATCCGGATCTGGTCGACGAACGCCATGGGAGTGCTTCGAGCGCTGGGTGCAATTAGAAGGGTTGCCTGCGGAGATGTCAAAGACACAGTATTTCCGAACTTATCAGACACGCCTTGAACAAGCGCAAAGGACTGTCATGGCTCAGCACCAGGCTCAACAGCAGCAACTTCAACAGGCGGTGCAGCAAGGCCAACAAATCTCGGGACAACCCAGAAGACGTACAACCCAACCTATTCGTGTCGAACGAAGAAGGGACAATAGACATCTCGCCATGATCGATGGAATGCGGAAACTAGCCAGGAAACGAGAGTCGGTCGCACATAAGCAAGCCGAAGGTGAAATAATTAGCTTCATTCTCCGTCTTACTTTTACTAACTGTTGCCACAGCTCAAAAAGCTGCTGCCCTTAGAAAGGCGCATGAACCGGCACCGCCAAAAACAAATGTTCACACTCCGCAGGAGTTTAGTCGTCTCAAGTGGGACCGCGAAGAACAGACGCGCAAGAGACTTCAAATGCAGGAAATGACTATGAGGGTAGGCATCCGTGGATCTTAGAAATAACTTTTAGCGACCGAACTAATGTTCACAACAGGCTATGCAGAGCCGCCAAGCTTCAATGCAAGGTCAAATACCGAACGGCGTCAACCAACCACAGCGCACGGGAACTCCGAATGCCGGTAACGTTCCTGCGCAAATGGCCAATCCTGCACAGCCCGGGCTCCCAACTGCTAACGGTAACATGCCAGTCCGTCCAGTTCCTGGACAGCAGTCGATGCAGGGTAGTTTTCCGAACGGAAACATGTCTCCAATAGGCATGAACGTGTCGGTTGTTCCTCAGGCTCAGATGCAAACCCAGAGGCAAAGTGCGCAGCGTATGGGCCCTCCCGACCAAGTTCGCATGGCTATGCAGAGGGGCCAATTTCCGACCACTAATCAGCACCAGTTCCAACTTCAGCAGCAGCAGATCAACATGGCCAGCAACCTAACTGCAAGCATGGGAATGGGTAATGCTATGCCGAACGCAAACATGATGGCATCGATGGCTGGTCAGAATATGAACGGAAACATGAATGGTTCAATGAACGGCATGTCGAACAATGCCGGGTCCCCCCGCTCTGGCCAGGTCAACCCATCATTACAAAATGCTGCCCGACCGCTATCTAGTGGGCACATGCCGCAGCTCCTTCAAATCCAGAATACGCTGAAGGCGCAACATCCTGATTGGACGCCAGATCAGGTTTCCAAGGCATCCTCGGATCAACTCAGCAAATTTCTGGCAAGGCAACGAGCGATGAATGCAGCAACTGGCAACCCTGGCATGAATGGATCTCCGCCCATTGGATCAAACGTATATATGCAAAATGGCGGCATGGCCAATTCACCTTCTCCAAATACAGTGCAAAACTACCAGGCGCAACTGGTTCAACAACAGCGCATGATAAGCCAGCAACGGCAGCAGGCCGGGAGTCCCAGCTTGAATTCAGTAAGGCCAGCAAGTCGAAGCGCGACACCGCAGAACCCGCAGCTCCAGCAGAGCCCAGGAATGCAACAGGCGCAAATTTCGAGGAATCAATGAATTGAGCTTTGTAGCGGGTTGGTACTTTATTTTGCATTGTATATATCTTGTAATGACTTCTCGGATATGTTTCGGGGTTACGGGCAAACGGTCGCAACCTGATATTGCTCTCAGGTAACGCGAGTATGGCGTTTTGGTGTGGAAGGGTCTGTGGTAAGGAGTCTACTTAGCGTAGTTGATGTATTCATCACCGTAGGCCAACATTTGGCAAAGCGGATTCGCAGATTTAAATGCGCTCGAGAGCGATTAAGCAATTATCGAATGCGCTGTCTTGCTACCATTCTGGCCTCTTTCCTGCCCTGTCGGGGGGTTACAGGCGACTGTATTCTTTTGACGAGGTTGTTGTGAATAGTGTGGTTTACTGCAGGCTTTGAAAGGCGTTGCTATTAGATAGAAGCCGGGATGGTATGAAATAGCACAACCCTCGATTGGAGGTACTAAGCTTATCACTTTTTCGAGGTATTCTAATTTGCATTTCCTTAAGGGTTCGAGGATCTAGCTTATGACACTCGAAACCGGACTCCGCAGCCTATACGCAGCGGGGGCTATGCAGCGGGGGCTATGAAGGGGCCTCAGGCAGAGCCAATGCCCAAGCGCCAATCGATCGATTGATTTCGAATAACCCTCCTCGATAGCGACGATAACGACAATTACCACCCTAAAGCGGCCCGAAAATAACCCTCCCTTTCGATGTCAATGTTAATACAGTCTCGATTCCTCAGTTGTCTACTATCTTATTCTATTCTATCTTGGGAACGAGGTGCAGATACGACATAGCCAGCTCGAAATCGATCTATATTAGACAACTCTAGTAGGAATAAAGAGGGTCGGTAGCTAGGTGGAATTGATAAGACCCTCTGATACCTAGCGTATATCTTTAGCCTCAAGATAAAGGCAGGACTGTAGATAGCAGAATATCTCTTGTGTACTGCTATGAGGGTGCTATCAAGGAGAGGTAAGCTTGCTTTAGCTCCTTAGCAGAACCTCGTAGAGGAAGACTCAACTACCCTCGTAATAAACAATAAAACTAGAATTAGCCGGAAAATCTGGCTTGTTATCTTAAGAATATTAATATTGACACGCAAATCGTTTAATGTTTTGATCTTTAACCCAAGGGAAAAGAATAGTAAACTGAGCTCCGAACGATGCCATCCACAGGGTTCAATAAACCAATTGCTATCAATGCATAGTTGATGACATCTATCAAAAAACCATCTTCATCTTCAACTTGTCTCCCTCGACAATTTCGTTCTTCATTTCCAAGAGACGGTTGACGTCCCAATTGACGGAAACGTATCGGCCAGACAACCAAGTCCGGCCCTCGGCTGTGAGCCAGACTATGCAGCCTCCAGCGAGTGGGGAGGTGTCCGTCCAAACTATTGAATATTAGCGTACTTTGTTCGTTGGGCTATTGCCCTAAGAAGGATTAATTTACATGGCTCTAACTCTGGCTCCGTTTCACTTAGCTTTGTACGGACGCTTCCCGGATGGATACCGATCACATTCACGCCTTGATTGCCGTATTCATAGTGGATGAATTCGCCTAGACGGAGAAGAGCCAACTTTGAAATGGCATACGCAGATGCGCCTGGGAGTGTACCTATAGCACCTACATTTATTAGATATATAAAGTCTAAAGTATGGAGTCGTACCTACCAATACTGACGACATTTATAATGTCTACAATAGTGTTGTTCTTCTGGGCCGTCTCCGCGAGTAAGGGGATGAAACGGTGCAAGAAGAGGAAAGCGCCATGTAGATTGACATCGAGTGTATCCCACCAATCTTTTGTGTCACAGTCACTAAGTTTGACCCAGTCTGAATTTTTACCTGCGTTGTTGACTAGCACGTCAAGACGTCCTTCAGCCGCTCGAACGGAGTCAGCACAAGCCTTGACCAATTCCTCACTCTTGACATCGACCATGAATTTGTGGACACGGATAGAGGTATTAATAGCCTTGATCGATGCCTCGACCTCATCGAGTTCGCTGCTAGTTCGAGCACACAAAACAATGCTGGCGACAGAAGCATGTGCATACTGCAGCGCCACGTCACGTCCAATGCCGCGGCCAGCGCCGGTAACTAAAACGACCTTTCCAGGCTGAGAGAGAGAGACATTTACGGCTGGATTAATGGAAGGGTAGATGTCGCTGTGATGGTACTCTGATCCGCCAAGGAAGGACTGACCCGGAAGACCACTCTCCCCCACCTGTATCATCATAGATCTGCCTTCTGGAATCATCTTTGAGTAACGGTAATATAATAGGATAGTAATAGAGACGTGTTCTAATGCAAGATTTGAAGTCAAGGTGCTTAGGAAGTGGACTCTGTCTGTTCTTCTGGAGTCTGGGAGAAAGATGGGGACTGGAAAGATTTTCGGGGCGTAGTTATATAATAGCATATCTGCGGACATTATATTAGAGATTGTTAACTCCGCCCTCTTGTCTAATTAAGATGGAGGCCAGTTGTAGTCATCGTAGAACTCCAACGAGTCAGGTTAAACTGGTTCGACATGGGGTTAGTCCTGACCCGCGACAGCCAATAAGCACACTAATGGGATCAGCTATTCCAATTTTGATAGGCTATAGGATGCGGTTCTTCAGCTTTTGGAGCTCGCGAATCATGGAGTTAAGGAGAAGTTCACGGACGAGAGTCGTCCATGTCAAGGAATGGACAACTCGGCACTGTTCCACAAAAACAAAATCGGTAATTTATGACTTAAGTATAGTGACTATTGCAATGCTTGAGCTTTAACTCGGCCTTAACTCCGCATCATGTGGACATTAAATGGACGATGAACGGACAAGTTTTTTATTGGTGTAGAGTTAGGATGCAGTCATATAATCACACAATCGTAGAATACCTAGGAGATTGTCAAAAACGATCCTAAAAGGAGGTTGATTAAGGAAGGAAATTCTTAATCTTGTGTAAATTATGGAGTCCTCTTTGACCTAGACCTTAGCATTGTCGCTGGGTGGCCGAACAAGGCATAGCGTTCGCCAAGCCATTCCATCCCACTCCGATCACCCCGCAACCATCCATACAAGGTATACTCTGCCTCGTGCTCCTACATCCACCCTCTCTTGCTTACACCTGTAGTATCTTGAGTCAACATGCCGAAATTCTATCATGACGACCCTGAATGGGCAGACATTGAGCCTATTGCGCAAGAGGACGGCGGACCGCACCCGCTCGCCGCGATCGCTTACACAGATGAGTATAGCGAAGCTATGGGGTTTCTGCGTGCGGTTATGGTGAATAATGAGTACAGCGAGAGGGTTCTAGGGCTTACAGAGCACATCATCAAAATGAACGCTGCGCATTATACTGTTTGGTACGTTCCGCCTCGTTTCTGTTTGAGACGATGCAACGGGCAATAGCTGACTGCACTTCCCAGGCTGTATCGCGCCAAAGTTCTCGAGCAACTTGGCGCCGACCTCAGAAGGGAGATTGCCTGGCTAAATCCTACTGCCCTCAAACACCTCAAGAACTACCAGATTTGGAACCATCGCCAGACTATCATTGATAAGCTAGGCTCTCCGGAGGGCGAGTCGGAGTTTATTTCGACTATGCTTGAGCAGGATTCGAAGAATTATCATGTCTGGAGCTATCGCCAGTGGCTCGTGCAGCGTTTTGATCTCTATACCGATGAGGAGTTGAAATGGACAGAGAATATGATTGAGGAGGATGTGAGGAATAACTCAGCGTGGAACCACAGGTTCTATCTTGTGGTTGGCAAGAAAGATGGGCAAGCTGTGCCGGAGGATGCTGTACAAAGAGAGCTTGAGCACGTCTCTCAATTGATTAGGGTGGTTTGACAATGAACGCTAACGAGGTCAAAGGTATGCCAAAGCAGCCATCCGTAAAGCACCGCAAAACCAAAGTCCATGGAACTACCTCCGTGGCATCCTCCGTCATAACAAACTCCCCATTGCTATGATTAAGGGATTCGCTCTTGAGTTTGCAGATGTAGAGAAACCGGATGACGTGTACTCTAGTCATGCCTTGGATACGCTTGTGGATATCTACGCTGAGGAGGAGGACAAGAAGGAAGAGGCGAAGAAGGCTCTAGAGCTCTTAGCGACGAGGTATGATCCGATTAGAAAGCAGTATTGGAATTATAGGAAGGGTTTGCTGGGGCAGACTAGTGCGATGGCATAGAAAAAGTGCGTGGGATTTCATAAATGTTCAATGATACCCGAGCGGCGTTGTCGGAAAAGGATATATGCGTGAAAATATGGTTTAGGTTTAGAAATGTATTGTTCAATCGACCCTCCTTTGGCACAGTAAAGGAGGAGCTTTCATATGTGGAATCGGTTCTGCAGTATATCAGATGCCATATTCCACTTACTATTGGCCTGTCATAGGCTATGACGGAAGGAATGGGAATGTCCACCATCCTAAAGAAGAAATTATTTATTTTCACAAGCATTGGACGCTAAACAGGATGGATCTTGCATTTACCAACCACAATAAAATTGAAATCTCCGCCCCGCTCCCTAATTCCGCATTATTATCTATCTTCATGATTCACCTCACAGGGAAGTAAATCCGGTGCAGCGAATAAACTTCCCCATTCTCCCATTGTCGTCACTAGGGCGCGCCAAGCGATAAGATTAGCAATGCAGGGGCGGTGACTGATAGCAGAATTCCTAGTACATAAACCCCGTCCGTTGATAGCCGGTCTCGACGTCAACAAACCACGATTCCGACCCAACTTACGCCCAATTGGGAAACTCGAGATAGAAAATTATAGGGTAATAGATACTACATACCCCGACTTTAGGCAGGGCTGTAGGTATATTATATCTGCACCGAGGCCTGCCCTGCGAATTTCCTCGATCAACTTTTTCGTCTAAATTCGTATCTAATTTTTTAAGAAGTAGAGGGAGATTAAAAATTGTGTAAAAATGACCGTTAAAGAAAGCCTTATCTCCTCTCGAGAGCAGCAGAAGCCTTGGATTGAGACGCCGTTAAAAGAATCCTATGCGCTCTCTCAAGCTGCGGGATGGTATGGTCTTCTCCTTTCCCTCCCTCCTCGTACGCCTTTTCTATGTCCTATCACACTATGTCTTCCGATCAAATTATTCAACCCCGTCCACTGAGTGTGGAAGTATGTAATTCTAAATCGTAGAAGCAGAGTCTTCCTCAAACTCGAAAACCTACAGCCATCCGGCTCCTTCAAGTCTCGGTAATATTTCTCCACGCACAGCTTTTTGGATCTGTTGGAGCTGATGTGGATACAGGGGTATTGGAAACTACATTCTTCGCCGCCTTGAAGAGCTTCCTCATGACAATGAAACGATGCCGCACATCTTCAGCTCCAGTGGTGGTAACGCAGGACTCGCTGCTGTCCATGCTTCACGAACGTTGGGGCTGCCGTGCACAGTGGTCGTTCCCATGTCGACGAAACCGCTCATGGTCGAGAAGTTGAAGGCAGCGGGTGCGCATGAGGTTGTGCAAAGGGGCGCTACTTGGCAGGATGCGGACTCCTATCTTAGGAAGGAGGTTATGGCTAAGGTATGTCAAGCCCGCGTTCCTGCTTCCTAAAGATTATGTCTGTTGCTCGGAGATGGGACTGATTGTAAGGTAGGCTGGCAGTGGAGCTATTTACGCACCACCCTTCGACCACCCTGATATTTGGACCGGCAACAGCACTGTCCTACACGAGATCGCCTCCCAGACCCCTGGTGGTGACCCAGGCATCGTCATCTGCTCAGTTGGTGGGGGTGGTCTGCTCAACGGCGTATGTCAGGGCCTGGAAACCTTGAACAATTCTTCAACAACTGTCCTAGCTGTCGAGACGTCTGGCGCCGCGTCATTGAACGCTGCTATCCAAGCAGGCGAACTGGTAACATTGCCCGGCATCACTTCCCAGGCGACTTCCCTGGGAGCAGTCCGCGTCACCCAGCGCTCTCTTGATTATGCGCTACGATCGAATGTTAAATCCGTCGTTCTCTCCGACGCCGAGGCTGCGATGGGATGTTGGCGGCTGGCGGACGATGAAAGGTTGATGGTAGAGATGGCATGCGGTGTTAATGTTGCAATGTGTTACGACGGACGGTTGGAGAAGGTTTTGGGTAGGGAAGTGAGGAAAGAGGATAAGATCGTCATTGTGCTCTGTGGTGGGAGCAATGTGACATTTGACATGCTGGCAAAGTGGAAGGCTGAATTTGTCAATGGGGCATAAAAGGATTTATTTGGTCTTGGATCATTGGTGAGAATTCTTTCTGTTATAGACTAGGTTTTCTGGGTTTAAACGGGCTACTATCCTTGTAGCTGGAACTCTTTTCAAGAAACTGATATACCGCTACTACTTAGTAAGATATAAGTACAGATCTTAGAATAATTGCTCATAAAACTTTATGGCAATCAAAGTCAGCTTTGAGCAGATTATACTTTTGTCGGCTCAGGAAATAAGTCCATAAGACCTTCGAATCCGTCCCCGTTCGCAGCCAGGCTTCTGTCATAACAGCATATGTTTAGAGTGCATTTGAAAATCGTAATTCTACTTTGAGCGTCTATATAGGCTAATACAATTAATCCCTCTGAGCCATACTGTTTTAGAAAGAAATATGAGAAAAACATGCATTGTAGCTACTCATTCCATCAACCCAAAATTCTAAAGGAATGGGGATCCTTGGCCAAACTGTCGCAAATGGTCGGTCATGATGGATTGAACTTTTCTTAGGCACCTTTATCCTTCTCGAGGGCCTTTGCCAACTCCTGATCAGCCTCCAACTCCTTTTCTGCCCCCTCAATGACAGCCCTCAATCCATTCGCACAATCCTCCAATTCCCTCTTCTCCCTCTCGTCGAGCTCAATCGGCATTACCCTTGTAATCCCCTTCCGACCAATGATAGCCGGCATACTCAAACAACATCCAAGCTCCGGCTGGTAGAACGAGAGGGGCCGAACAGTCAGCTGGTCGTACATGATATATTTACAGATGCTTGCCGCCATGTTTCCTATGCCATACGCCGTGCAGCCTTTTGCCGCGATGATAGAACCTGCGGCACCGCGCGTGTGAGATGCAATCTCTGCTCGGAATGTGGGGTCGGTGGAGGATGGAAGTGCCATGGAGAGGGGTGTTACGCCAATAGTAGCGGAAGACCAGGCAATCTATATGCCATGAGTGCCCTATTCATTTCATTGGATATTGCGATAAAGATTCATTGAAATTGCAAGAGGAAAAAGAAACAGTTCTTACGAATTGACTGTCCCCATGCTCGCCGAGTACATAGGCCATTATGGAACTTGGACTAACATCTGCCTTAGTGGCAAGGATGCCTCGTAGACGGGCGGAATCGAGACTGGTACCTGTTCCGATGACTTGGGATTCGGGAAGGCCGGAGAGTTTGCGGGCAAAGTAGGTTAGAATGTCAACGGGATTGGCTACCAAGAGAAGAATAGTGTGAGGGGAAATGGGCTGCATGGCGCTGAAGATTGATGAGAGGATATGCAGGTTCCGAGATAAGAGAGAGAGACGGGATTCACCTGGTATGCGTTAGCTTCATATCTTTCGGTGGAGACATTACTCTAGACAAATGAAATATACAAGGAAATGGGCGTGGTTTGGAATTAAAATCTATGAGAGATAAGAAATCCGGATAGGCCGACTTGAAATGCCTACCTGGCTTCTGCTTCGCGCCAGCCGTAATGACGACAATATCGGCCTGTCCCGCATCCTTATGTGTCCCAGCTCTTACTCTCGTTCCCGTGTTTCCACGATAGGTCGCATCGCTGAGATCCCTCACCTGCGCTTCCAGCAGGGCTGTCTTTGGGTCTACAAGGATGACTTCGCTGCAGACGGGATTGAGAATCAGAGTGTATGCGAGCGTGGAGCCAACGTCGCCGCAGCCTAGAATGGCAATGCTTGTTTTGAGTTTCTGTTCTGGCATGTTTGTGTGCTGATTGGCGTCGCCTTCGTTGGGGTGGAGGTGTGTTTGGGTGGTTTGGTTAGACATTGCGAGGTTGGGGAGTACGGAAGGTACAGCTGTGGCGGTGCCTGCAGAACGACTCCACAGTTTCCAAGGTTGAAAAGTCTTGGTTTCTTGGAACCCAGTTAGCTATAAGATAATGATAAGTTACGGAAGTCCTTGTAAGGTCACGGTATAATATAGAGGTGATTGTCGATTATAAAAAGTTCATGAAAGCCACTATTCATACTACTTCAACCATACGGCCTCAGCAAAAGGACACATGCTGAATCCGCCGCCAAGACAAAACAGCCAGTCATGGCGTGACGCTCAGACGACTTCTTGCTTGCTGAGCCCCCTTCATCGTGATCATGAAAAGTATATCGAAAGAGAGACATGTTTATTAGATACAGAACCTCACGAAGATCACACCTAAGTAAGGCGGTGATAACGTAATACGATATGTCCCGTGACTCGTCTCGCATATATAATATCCCCATACTATAGTAGTACTAGGTTATTATGCGGTTGCCGGGAGTCGTCCATGCCGCGATGGAATGTGGGGAGGGCGTTGTGTTGAAGGAATATTGACCGAGAACGATCCGTTGCATCATTAGCAATTTTAGCTTAATGTCAAATTAGCCTATCCCATACCTTTCAGGGCCCTTGAGCAATATCCCGATTCATTATATGGCTACTCGAAGAGCCCAATGTACGTGTGCTGGCTACTGTCGTCCGTATCAAGCTAATCAGGGCCGTACGGTGTTTAGCAAGCTGCTTCTGCGCGGCTGTAAGTTGACTCTGAAGAGATATTATCGCAACCTCAGAGGCTATGCCTGAGACCCTGCCCGAGGCTCTGAGCTTCTCTAATTGCTTCTCGAGTGCTCCGAGCTGCTTCTTAAGGGCTTGGCACTGCAACTTCGCTGATGTGAGTTCGTCGCTATTGTTCTGCTTTAGGACAGTAGCTGCCCCTGGAGAGTCTAAGTCTGATTCTTGAGGATCTGAATCTGGTCCTCGAGAGCCTGGCAATACTGTGACTCAGACTCGAGTTGCTGCTTCAAGTTGGGACACTCATCATCCCGCTCCATCAAATCGCACATGACTCGCTGCTTGTGCAGGAGCGTGGCATTGATCTCTTGTGTGGCATCATGAAAGGCAGCCAAGTTGATACTATAGACCGCATCTTCGAAAAAATCAAATTGAAGATCCTTAACATATACACTGAACTGTCCAAAGTTCTCGTTGACCGCATCTGTGAGATCATTCACGTGATGGGCCACCTCCTGAAGGTATTGGTTAGGCTATGGTAGGTTACCTGCCCCTAGGATCGTCGAATTTTCCTGGATAGGCCGAGCTATGCCAGTGTGGCTTGAGGAAGAGCTATCCGGTGAGAGCGACAAAACAGTCAAAGCTCCATTGACAGGGGAGTTGTGGCTGTTATGGTAGTTGGTGGTGCGTCGCTCGCGTATGGCATAGGGCTCGGTCCGGATGAAGCGGCTCCCATTGTAGTTGATGAAGAGTGACCGGCTATAAGGAGACATACTGCAGATTGGCTAGCTGATTTGGTTCAGCATAAGTATGAGGATATGGTAACATTTAAGACTTACTGAGGGTGTTTTAGGGAGGGACCTTTTGACATGAATATCTCTATGGAGGACCCTAGGATCAGAGCTGAGTGCTTGCGCCGACTAAATATGGAACTATGTGTTAGCTCCAATCACTCCGTGAGGCATTGGGGAGAAATTGATCGAGGTAACTCACTGCAAGAGCTTCAGATTTTCTTTTGGGTAGTAGTCGAGAACGGGCACTAAAGACTTAAGGTGCTAGATTTGTGCAAGACTAAGGTAATGAAAAGGAATGGCCAATACTAAACCGATGGGGGGCTATTATATATTGCTAGGCTGGGCATATGCCCTATGCGGCGTACTCTGTTCCTTATTATCGGTTGGTGATCGGGAATGAGATACATTGAATTCGCCTCCCCAAGTGCAGGCTCAATGACTGAAAGAGGCACCTATTAATAACCACTACGTCACGGCCGCGACAGATACAGCTCCCGAAGGAAATGAATTCAAGTAAGCCATGGGTTTTGCAAATCATCTTCCAAAGGTAGTGTTCTGGCTTGCAGTTTGGCCGCCACTTGGTCTGCTTCTTTCCATACTCTTAGCAGATTACGACCCACTACTTTTGCGGCGTCTTCGTCGCTCACCCCTTGTCGAAGAAGTTCAGCTACCAAATCCGGGAACTTTGAGACGTCTTCGAGGCCGACGGGTGTCGAGTCAATTCCATCATAATCGGTTCCGATGCCCACATAGTCATATCCAATAAGCTCCCCCACGTACTTGATATGTTGAACCACCTGATTTAATGTGGCATTCGGGGGGTATGTGTCTGGTAGACCAGACGGAGAATCACCGGGAACGCAAGAGATAAATCCAGGGCTGAAGTTGATCATCACAATGGACTCTCTCTGCTTTACAAATTGGAGTATATCATCAGGGACATTCCGGGGATGAGGACAAATGGCGTAGGCGGAGCTGTGACTGAAGATTGGGGGTGCTAAGCTGCCATTCCAGTCGCCATCTTCGTTACCTACGAGGACATCTTTCATGGTTTCTTTGCTCACATGAGCAAGATCGACAAGCATACCCATTCGATTCATTTCCTTCACTAGTTCGCGGCCTGCAGGACTTAGGCCATGCCAATACGGTTTGGCCACACGGGCTTCGTATCTAGGCCCGGATTCGAGCGCGGAGTCTGCAAACTTGTTGTGACAGTTCCATGTGAGAGTAGCATATCGAACGCCTAATTGGTGATATAGGCGAAGAGTAGAGATGGAGTTGCCGATTTGGTGGAGACCCTCAATGGCCACGGGAGAAATCAGACGACCATTTTCGAATGCTTTCAATGCTTCTGAGCTATTAGTTGATGGAGAGAAATATTTAGGGTAGCTCAGACTGAGACGTCTAAAAAGGTCAAGCTGATCAAGGGTTGCCCGTACGACTGGACCGATTAACTTTGAACGAAATCCAATCATTCTCCAATAGATGCTTACTCTCAGAGTAGTTCTCATCTGCAAAATCGGTTCCGTTGCCCATGGGACATGGCATGAAGGCACTCCAAAAAGCGCCGCCCTGCATGCCTTGTTCTAATCTAGGAAGATCGACATGCTGGGGAAAGCCACCATTTTCGAATTTGTCTTTAAAGTCGGCATCGTAGATATGGTTCATATACTTCCCTCGGATGAAGATCATTAAATCATTATGTCCATCTTTCCTAAAGCTTCAGCATAGTGCTAAAGACCACCGCGATGTAACATACCGATTAATGGGTTCTCTCTTAGAATCTTGACAGCTCTTTGTTCTATTGTTAGGCCGTGTCTACATCCACGGTCTGGCCAAATGTTAGGAAAAGATGGAGAATTGCGCCACGAGATTGAAAGAAGTACAAGGGAAGGTATTAATGCAATGAGGACGCGGTGTAGGATAGAGAGACGTTGAGGTCGGCGGTCAGGGAACCACATTGGCTTAGGGTGTTGTTTATTTGGTTGATCTTGAGACAACTTGTCCATCATTTGAGGAGGAAATGCGGCGACTAAACCCCCCTTAGTCGAAGGGTTGAAGGGATGTGACAGCGGACGATAACGGACGTGATAGGTTCCTTACAAATCAGCGCTTGGCGCGTAGAGCTTCGGAAACTTGAGAACTCCGACACTTAAACCCCGAACTAGCACCACACGAAGCTCGTTTGACATTCACAGTACTAGCTAAAGCCTGCATTTGCATTCAAGTGTACAGCACCAATGGCTCTCATATCGGCGTACACTCTAATACGCTGCATCTCGCTCTTCCATCTCACCCTCGCTACAATGTTTTTGAAGAATCCAAAGTTAATCGCCGACCAAAATGTCGTATTCCTCTTGGGCGAGTCAATGCAACTGGCAAGTACCCTATGGGTCCCTCCGCAGCTTCATTCACAAGCATTTGTCTCTAACGCCTCCCTAGCCGACCCCTCGCGAGTTCAACAAGCCCTCAGCTGCCACAGCATTCATCGCCCTGCTCTTTGCATTCATTGGTCTATCAGATCTTACTGCTCTTTCTATGTCCGATGAAGTAATAGAATCATACTGGGGCACGCAGACGCCTGTCCGGCTCACCTTTCTGTTCCTTGTGACCGGATACACCTATATCTTCAAAGAGGGAGGCTTATTCGTTGAGAGGGGCCGAGAACATAGGTTTGGTGCCGGCAATGACTTGAAGAATAGCATTGTCTTTACATGGGCCTTTCTGGAGTTAGCGACTTGGTTCTGGGTCTTCGTCACTTTGCGTGACGAGCGGCGGCAGCGAGCCATGCGGCTTATTGAGCAGAGAAAGGCCGAGCACAATTCCTTATAAGATAGTGCAATGGGAGAGTTGCGCATAAATATCGATGCTAGTGGAGACTACGCAGAATGTCAAACTAGGACGCATCGTTAAAATCGAAAACTAACATTTTCTCGTGTTAGAGGCGAACTTTATAGATGAAAACTAGAATCGACGACTCGATGCTGAAGTGGTATGAGTTAGGATGAGAATCTTGGAGGTAGGGGTTGTGCAACATCATGATCTTGGTCGGTTGGAAATACCTATGATTGTATTTCTGGCTGCGATTTTAGTCTCAATTTGTTTGCGGAATCCCGACCGTCTCCCTAGGCCTCCTGCGTGCTCTTCGCATATTTCTGGCTCTTTACCATTATTATCTGCATCGCAACTGAACCCTTTGGCATGGAAAATATCACGATCTTAGGTTCAGGACTGTTTCTACCGATGCAGGCGCCTAGGGTTTGCTATCCTTCTATACGGCGGCCACTTACCGGAGCTAGTTAAAGAGAGGCATAGAGTTTTGTGACAAGGGACAAGGATGTCTTGAGGAGATTATTGACAGGTAGCGGTCCGGTGCCCACTCGGTTCGCTATAGACAATGTGAATCCTTGCTTTTAGACCGCCACTGTTTGACTATTTCGCTAATTACTCAAAATATCTATTGTTGCTACTAGTTCAATCGCCAGTCGCACAAGGCTTGAATGATAACACTGAGAAGGTCTAATGACCTAGTATCGCTACTAGGCTCAAACATATCGGGGATCAGGTTTGGGGAAATTTTCAATTTCGGAGTCCAGGGGCAGCCACAGCGACCGAACGGCGACTACCCCCGTTGGTCGCCGTCTAGAAATGTGTCTATACCAACTTGGAGGCATACATTCATATCCGGACTTTTGCGTGTAATTATTTTACATTATTATTGTTCTCTTAATCTATATCGATTATGTTCATCAATAAATGTGTCGTAGACTGGCTCTTTCTCTGATTGACACTGGGCCTTGTATGCCAATAGTGCTTTGAGATTCCAAAGACAATTGCCTGATGTAATAAAAAAAAAGTTCAGAGTATCATCACTGCCGCGGAAGAAATTATACGCCATAAAATATGCCATAATGCTATTAATCTTGCCCCTTTCTAGTATTTCAAACGATACGCGTGATTTATTTTCACTTGGTGGGGACTGGTTGACCGTGTCTGCGGGTCGGGACAAGGAATAGAGGCCGGTGCATCCCGAGGTCTTTCAACCAAAATCAACAACGAACATCGGACTAAAGGCCTTAGAAGAGACACCATTTGCTCTGCGACATATCGATGATTTATTAGGTTGCCTTGCGGCACAACTAACGAGATGCCAACTCACCTTCTCAACTAATCCCAGCGTCCCTAGATCTAAGCTCCAGTTCCTTTCCACTCGACCCACTCTCCAAATGTCCTTCCTCCGCCGCCTCAGCACACCGTTATACCAAAATACCGGTTCTACAGCTCGCGATCACCTTGCTTCCGAGCGTACGTACCTCTCTTGGCTGCGTACGGGATTAGGCTTCATCGCGCTTGGCATTGCAATTCAGCGATTCAATCAACTCGATCTCATCGGCCTACTCTCACCTCCAATATCCCGATCGCATTCTACCACCTCTTCCCCCGATACAAGTAGTAGCGGAAAAGACCCAGCCGCTGGGGAGACGCAGCAGGGGAGTGGCAACGATCACGTCCTCGTTGGCGCATTGCTTGGAACAGGTGGAGGGAGCATAGTATACGGGACGGCGCGGTATTTCTCAAGTATGAGGATGCTAGAGAGAGGAATGTTCAAGCCTGCGTATTTTGGTGCCATGTGGTTGAGCGTAAGTGTTGCAGGGCTCGCGGGCGGAGTCTATGTCAATGCTCTACGGGGTTGGCGTAGGGAGCGATAGGGCATACGATCCTTAGGTTGTTAAGAATCAAGATTTAATACGTGCTTCGAAAGCACGGTGTATATATACATGGTATGTTGGCTGGGTTCTAGAGGGCATTTCTCTGGTTCATAAAAAGTATGTGGCTAAGCAGGTTTCTCAGTTCTTCTTGTCCGGCCTATCTTCACTCTTTGGGTTCTGTACTCTATTTATCTTGGTTATGGAGTTATCGGCTATTGCTGACATGGAGTGTCTCGGCAACTTGAATTTTTGTAAACCTTGGGAGCCCAGTGTCTTTTGCTAGCAGCAGCACACGTGATCGCGCGTAACCGCATCGGCTCTAAACCCCCGATACCTGAATGAAGACTCATAACTGAAAACATCTAGCTATACTGCGATAACAATCACATAGCAGTACCGTATGCAGATGCCTCCTTCCCTTACCTCTAGAAGAATTGTGGCTATCCTGCTGTCATTTAGTCGGCACTCGGTTCCCCAATTTGCCGAATCTGGTCTGTGGAACAAACAAATGTTGTCAGTAATCCAGCCCCCAAGACTAGCGGTTCCGAAAGCTTCAATTGCACGCGGCCCGAAGGACGGAGATCCGATATGCTCCAGTTGCTAAAAGATAGAGAACCCTTCACCAAACCTCCGAACCTTTGCTTATGAACTGCAATTATCAATGGCCGTCGGCTGAAGACATATAGCCTTCAAACACACGCAATCCGCGCAATCTACTATTGAATCGAATCGCTTATTGAATCATCAATTCCTATTTCTCCTGAAATGGCATCCCAAGCTCAACCCCTAAACATCATCATTCTCGGTGGTGGCATTGCCGGCCTCACAACCGCCCTCTCCCTCACAAAATACACGCCAGCCAACACTCCTCCCCCAAATATTACAATCTACGAGATTAGGCCTCTTCCCGCTACAATCGGCGGGGCGGTAAACCTCACTCCCAACGCACTCCGGCTCCTGAATCACCTCGGCGCTCTCCAGGAGATACGAGCAAATCACTACGGAAAAGAGTGTTTGGCCGTTGAAGTATTCGACCTGTACTCTGGCTCCAAGCTCGCGGAGAGTAGTTTTCGGGGAGATGAGGGGAAGGGCCTGGGCGATCCGCCATTTACGGCGCTGAGGATCACGAGGGGCGAGGCGCTGAAGGGTGTTCTTGCTGTTATTGAGAAGCAACCAAATATCAACCTTGTTTTTGGAAAGAGGACTGTAGATATCAAGGAGTTTAGTAAGGGCGTGGAGATTTCGTTTGAAGATGGGGATATTGCGAAGGGTGATATTTTGATTGGTTGTGATGGGATTCATTCGGTGACGAGGCTGAAGCATGTGGAGCCTGATCGCAAGGCTGTGTATTCAGGTATTTGTAACGCGTTTGGCTTCGCGCCGCGCAGGAAATGCGACGACGGTCGGTATGAAGATGTGCATTTCGAAACAACGGCTATGAATTTTGGCCGCCGCGGTATCCTGCTTACCAGTTTCCACAACGAGGATAAGGACTTTGTGTATGTCGGCGCCCTGATGCAGATTCCGGAAATCGTGTCAAGAGATGGATGGAAAGCCGCGGGTGCAGATGCGGAGAATGTGCGAAAGGATATGTTGGAGCGGTATGCCGGTGCGAAGTTGGACCTCATTCCGCATCTTATTCAGGATGCGCAGGACCTGTTCCTCTGGCCAGTATTCACACTATCAAAGTATGGAAAGTGGTGTACGGATAGGGTGATGCTGATAGGCGACTCTGCGCACGCAATGCCCCCACAAGGGGAATCCACGGGCATGGTTTTCGAAGACGCTGTGCTCTTCTCTAGATGCTTGGCGCGATGGCTAGAGAAAGGTAACGGGACGCCGGTTAGAGAAGCGTTCAATGCGTACGAAAATTTGCGTAGAGAAAGGATCGAGACTGCATGGGATGAAAGTCAAAGTGTTGTCAAGACGGTTCAAGAGACGGGCTGGTTTGGCCATAAGATTAAGATGAATATTATTCCTTGGTATCTGTGGTGGACGAGAGCATACAGGGAAAAACATTTTATCGACGATGTTACGGCATGTGGATTGGGATATTGAGAACCTGGAGCGTGCACGAAAGGGCATTAGGGATTTTTAGGGGAATGGATGGACATTTACTTTGAGTTTATAGCGGGAACCTTGGGATTTAGATGGGGTTGCTGTTAGGAACTGCAAACGGAAGAATTGTGCAATGGTCCAGAATACCCTTTCGAGAAATGTACAAAGCGATTTAACGACCGAAGCCCGCTAATGCGGCATCATCAACAATGTGTATAATTCATTGAAATGGTAACCACCAAGTGCTAAAGACGAGTTCGACTTTAAAGAGACTTTCTGATCCAAGACCGTTGTATCCCCAGATAACGCCCGGTTCCTATGCTCATACATAAGTTACACAATATACAAGTGAACTGATTACTGCTTCTTTTGCGCGGTCGGCCCCATCTCCTTGCTGAATGCAAAATACGAGACATCCAGATTCATTATGGCTCTGAGGCCCACATAAAGGATGAGGAAAAGTGGAGTGACTGCAGAAAACGCCATAAACAGACCGGGCGATAGGTACTGGTACTTCTCAAACAGGGCGCCCTCTTGCGCCGTGGTCTGGTTTGCCCGCTTGTGGAACGTTGTATCTCTCTTCAATTCCATATGGAATGCATCGCCGAATGGGTCTTCCATCTCATACGACTGGTGGTTCTGAGACGCGGGCCGTCCTTTCCGGGGTTCGGTGGTGTAGATGACGGTGAAATCCTGGTAGGCGGAGTAGTGGCCGAGAAGCTCCGAGAGGAGTATATCTATTTCATGTCAAGATTGGCGTTGATAGAGAAAAGTCTTAGACATGTGCATACCCTGTTCTTCCAATACAGCCTCACCCTTCACCATACGAGGTGCAGTTAGGTTGATCTCGACAACGTTCGGAGCACCGTCGGGGATCTCCTTAGGTTCTAGTTCAGAGATAGCTGTTAGCAAAGTCTACGAGATAGATACGGTGTGTTCACCTTGGCCATCCGCGGATATGACGTTGGCACCACATTGTGTCTCTAGATACTTCGTGATTGAGCTTGAATCAATGGCATCGACCACCTCTGACACAGCTATCCTCGTTACTACGTCTGATACTTTAAGATGATTCCTCAATTCCTCGAGAAGGCGTTTCGGGCGGGACTCGTCATCTCCGGTCATGTAAAGGCCCAGGAGCGGTGATGCGTTGGCGCTGACGTAGTCGGCGGAGGAGACGCCTGGCTGTCGAACAACGAAGTAGGTGCTAGAGGGGCACTTCTTGAGCGACTCTTTCACTTGTTCGACAATCTGGCTCGATTTGGCGACCTCGGCGTCGTGTCCATTGAGATCCAGGCTGCGGATGTTAGCATTGATAGAACAGCAGGGGCGGTAGTATTGTGTACTTTGCCGTGGAGAAGAGGAGGAATGGCGATGTATCGCGGAATGCGAGAGCTGAGGGCAGCGATGCCAGTGCCAGGGCGCCGAACAGGGACTTGGCCATGATGGAGGTGGATGGAGGGGGTGGAGTTGAGAGTTCGAGATAGCACAGCACTTGCACAGCTCCAGGCGATATGCGCGATGCGATGCCTGTCACGTCCCGGGCCGACGTTTCCCCGGCCGCCGAACCCCGGATGACGCAGCCAAAGCTTGGCGGATCGGACTTTGTGGTTGCAACAGTCAGTCATCGAGCGTCAATTTGCATCGATTGCTTCGCTGCCTTAGTCTTCCCGTCCTTCTGGGCCCCAGCCGCATGCTAGTGGTCTGTTTCCCCCTTCCGGACGGCGCGCAGTAAATGCCTGAGTCATCGCTCTCTGCAACCTCCCAGGCTGTGCTGGATTAGCGCATCGGCAACGCGATATATTATTGCTTGCCACAACCACTGATCTCTCTACGCGCAATCTCCCAGCACATCAGTTTCCCTTTCTTTCGTTTATTGTTTTTCCAGGCCGTACAATTATTGGAGCCTAGTACGCTGCTTTTGTCGGCCCACGCTGAACAGCAGAACAGTTATTGCTAACCTAGCTAATACCAAAAGTTGCTCGAATTTAGTTCCTCAACACCAGACCCGACGCCCGCCATGTCTGCCACCACATCGACCACGCAACCTACAGCACAGATACCCGCAGGCCCATCGAGAGGCGGCCAAGGTCGGCGGCGTCCACGCAACCGACATCGTCCGCCGAATTCGCGAGCGGCACCACAGAGCGAGGAAGCACAGGCAGAGGCTCAACCACAACCGCAGCTACCGTCAGCCCCGCAGTCACGCCCACAGGCAGTGCAGAGGGGCGCCGGTCGGAGGGGGAGAGGAGGACATCATGCACAGCGAAGAGGGGGCGCACTAACCGGAAGGAATCTACCGCGGTTTGCTGGAGGGAGGCAATTTGGGGGTCAACTGACGGTAGAAGACGTCACAGCCCCGACTGTTTCGCAAGAGCAACCACAGAACAGACCAAATGCACTGTCGCAACTCCAAGCTGATGCCCCAGCGTTTGAGCCTAGCAAGTCCATCGCTCACACAAGACGACGCCCCCCCAGAGCTCCGAAGGTTCAAGCCCCGAAGTCGACCGCTCCAGACATTGCCACGCGGACGCACGAGGATATCGATAGTGGACACTACGAATGTGCTATTTGCACCGAGGAGGTCAAAAGGAGTTCGAGGGCGTGGTCTTGCGGGACATGCTGGACTGTATTCCATCTCGGCTGCATAAAGAAATGGTCTACCAACGAAGGCTCCACGGCCGCTCGTCAGCAGGCACAGGACGGTGAGTTACCACCTCCGCGGCAATGGCGGTGTCCGGGATGCAATCTCCCCAAAGATGATCTGCCAAATATGTTTACTTGCTGGTGCGGAAAAGAGGTGGACCCGAAACCTCTTCCTGGTATCCCACCATTTTCTTGTGGTCAGACGTGTTCGAGGGCTCGAATACTCCCCAAGAAATGCCCGCATCCGTGCTCGTCGACATGCCACGCGGGTCCTTGTCCACCATGCACGCAGATGGGTCCCACTCAATATTGTTTTTGCGGAAAGAAGTCAATCACACGAAGATGCATTGACACCGATTATGAGCATGGCTGGAGCTGTGGCGACGTCTGTGGGGAGCTGATGCCTTGCGGCGAGCACACTTGCCCTCACCCCTGTCATGAAGGCCTATGTGGGGCATGCGAGGTTCGCGTTCCTGCTCGATGTTATTGCGGCCAGGTGCAAAAGGATATCCTCTGCTGCGATCGTGGCGATGAGAAAGAGAGTAGCCATATGCACGTAGCTGCAGATGGTTCTGAAGCCATCGAACGCTGGACTGGGCTCTTTGAATGCCCTAACACTTGTGGGCGTCAATTTGATTGTGGGAAGCATTATTGCAAGAAGGCATGCCACCAGCAAGATCCGCAAGTACCCCATTGTCCTCGATCACCCGACATTGTGTCCCATTGCCCATGCGGCAAGACGTTGCTAACCGACATTTTCGACAAAGTGCGACAAACGTGCGAGGATCCCATCCCGAATTGTTTGAAACCGTGCAGGAAATTGCTCGATTGCGGACATGCATGTATGCAGCTCTGCCATCAAGGAGAGTGCATGCCTTGTCTTCAGAATGTGTCCATTGCTTGTAGATGCGGTCGGACAACTTCCAAATCCGTCTGTCACCAAGGAATGGAGGAGCCTCCTCAGTGTATGAGGATTTGCCGAGTCACATTGAATTGTGGGCGGCATGAATGTGGCGAACACTGCTGTGCTGGAGAGCGGAAGGCAGCTGAACGTCAATCAAGTCGCCGTAAAGGTCGACCTTTGAATTCTGCGACAAGACTTCCCGACGATGGGTTCGAGGCCGAGCACATATGCACCCGTAGCTGCGGTCGGCAGCTGAAATGTGGCAATCCCGACCACCGCTGCCAGGAATTATGCCACAAAGGACCATGCGGGACATGTAGGGAAGCTATTTTCAACGAGATTAGCTGTCATTGCGGTCGTACTATTTTGCAACCGCCATTGCCTTGCGGCACCAAGCCACCACCTTGTCGATTTCAGTGCGAGCGACCAAAAGCATGTGGTCATCCGCAAGTGGCACATAGCTGCCACCAGGACGACGAGAAATGCCCTAAATGTCCGTTCCTCACAATCAAACCTTGTCTCTGCGGCAAGAACGAGCTTAAGAACCAGCCTTGTTGGCTGAATGAAGTCCGTTGTGGCGAGACATGCGGCCGGCGGTTGAGATGTGGAGCGCACAAATGTCGAAAGCAGTGTCATCGTCCAGGTGAGTGCGAGGAGCCCTGCACTCAGCCTTGCGGAAAGCAACTGAGCGTCTGTGGCCACGCTTGTCTGGCGCCATGTCATTCCCCTGTTCCCTGCAAGGAGGACAAGCCATGTCAACACAAGATACTCGTCACGTGCGAATGCCAACGTATCAAGCAAGAGACAAGATGTAACGCTTCGAAATCTAGCGATGGCAATCTTGAGAAGACCCTCAAGTGCGATGACGAATGTGCTCGTCTCGAAAGAAACCGAAGGCTCGCGTTAGCACTGAATATCGACCCCGCTACGCATCAGGACGACCACATACCCTACTCTGCCGAGACATTAAGGATGTATATGGAAAACTCTACGTGGGCCGCTGCCCAAGAGAAAGAGTTCCGAATTTTTGCAGCCAAACCTGAGGAGAAAAGGCTACGTTTCAAACCAATGCCAGCGCAACAGCGAGCCTTCTTGCACTCCATTGCCGAAGACTTTGGCTTTGATTCTGAGAGTATGGACCCCGAACCCCACCGTCATGTCGCCGTCTTCAAGACCCCTCGTTTTGTTATGGCACCAATGAAAACATTGGCCGAGTGTGTAAGAATTCGAAAGGTCCAACGAGCCACTGCCGCGCCGACTGCTATAATTACTTCACGCACTAAACCGAGTAATTTGTCTGGAGATCCATACAACGCATTCCTTATCACGAGTCCACGCTTCGCCCTAACTATTGAAGAGGTCAACTCAGCCATCAAAACGGCCTTGCCTAACCCTCCTTTCCCGTTAGAAGTTCATTTCCTTCCAAGCGAAGAGCTCGTGTTACGGCCACCGCTCATTGTCCGTGCCAACATCTCCGACCATCGCGAGCTACAAGCGACCCTCGAAGCCATCAAACCTGCGGTCTCCCAAGCCGTCGCTACACACAGCATCGGCAAACTCCAACTTGCCCGCCTTGACGCCTCGCTAAATATTCTCAGCAAGGAATCCGATGCCGGGCCAGGCTCAGGCTGGAACCGAGTTGCAGCTAAAGGAGTGCCTATGCGTAGAGTTGAGAAGACGGCACCGCTAGGAAACAAGGGTGGATTTGCGGTCCTGAGTTTAAGCAGCACAAGGAAGAAAAAGGAGAAAGAGAAGATGGAGGTTGCAGATGATTGGGAGAAAGAAGAGGAAGCAGAGGAGGAGAGGGAGAGGAGTGCAACTGGGAGTGCGATAGGAAGTGGAGACGAAGGTCCGGCTGTTGATGGGTTGGTAAGGGATGCATAGATTTCTTTAAGGTTGGACTAGGACGGATGTGAAGCTAGCCAAGTTTTAGCTTGTGAGAGATACCCTTACCATCAGGGGAGCCTAACTACTTCGCTGGGGGGGTTGAAGATGGCTTCAATTATGAAGTGAAGATAGAAAGAATAAAGAAAAAGTTGTAACAAGAGTCTGGTTTTGATATTTGCTGTGAGACATATAATGCCTATGTGAGATTGGAAGAGGGCTTGTCGTGTCCTGAAATTGTAAGAGAGGTCCTTGGGGCTCAAAGACTGCTCTCATTACTTCATACCACGAACGTTAGTCTAATCAAGTCCATGCTGGCGCTATTTGGGTTTCTAGGGTCTCCAGTACCATTTCCCTATTCATTCATTGTCTTTTAAATAGTACTCGCATCTAGAATGTTCACACCAAGCATTGTGTCGCGCAAGTGCTAAATCCGTTAAACTCCGATTTCGTATCCGCAGACGAAAGCCTAACAAGGAGTAATACCTTTCTCTAAGGATTTAATCGGCGATTTCTTGCCTTGATTAATAATACAAAGTTCGTGGGATAAGTGCGTTTTATCACCAAAATGCGGATCATTGAGAACAGGCATACTAGAAACGGGCGGTTACCACTTCACAGTGCTACTCAGAAGTTCTCTAGCATGGCAAAACAGTCGGTTCTTTTATTGGGCGCTACTGGGGAGACGGGGGGAAGTATCCTCGAGGGTTTACTTGAGAATGGGAGTTTCGTATGTCTACATCGGCTCGCCTTCTACCTCGAAGGATAGCAAGAATAATGCGTACAGGATATTACATGCCTCGTCCAACCATCCTCGTCCACCAAATCCTCCGTCCAAGCCCTAAGAAATCGAGGCCTCAAAATCGTCATCGGAGATCTAAACGGCAGCGTTGAAGCTCTCGCTGAAGTGGTCAGAGGTTTCAATACGATCATCAGCGCCATCAGCCCGCCGTACCAAATGGCACAAATTGCCCTCGTCGACGCGGTGGCTATGACTACTACAACTTCTCGCTTCGTGCCCTGCGCGTTTACGACTGTGTGCCCGCCTGGTGGTGTTATGCACCAACGAGACGAAAAGGAGATAGTGTATCAGCGTATCTGGGGACATCATTTACCGTATACAATTATTGACGTTGGATATTGGCATCAGTTTTCCTTCCCGCGGATCCCATCCGGCCGGTTTGATTACGCTATGCTGCTGCCGAGGAACGATATTTATGGGGATGGGAACGTGCCGAATTTGATGAGTGATTTGAGGGATATTGGGAAGTTTGTGGCGAGGATTGTCAGAGATGAGAGGACAATTAATAAGAAGGTTGTGGCATACTCAGATGTGTTGTCCCAGAATGATGTGGTAGCTATTGTGGAGGAGAAGAGTGGGGAGAAGGTCGAGGTGACGCATGTGAGTGTAATCGTTGCATTGGGCACAAGTAAGATGGGATAGCATTGATGAGGTGATTTGCTAACTTAATTCTACCTGCACAGGTTACAGAGGACGAAGCTATTCAGCGCCGAGACAAGGCTCGTGTTGCATTGGAAGCATATCCGTCGGATAATATGAACACAATGGCCCGGTGGACGAATGAGTATAATGTTAGCAAATATGTCCGGAAGGATAATACGCTTGAAAATGCAAAGTACTTGGGTTATATTGACGCAAGGGAATTATACCCGGATTTCCAACCGATCAGGTTTGAGACTTTTGTTCAGGAATTGCTACAGGGCGAGGCGAAAAAGCTCTACGCGGGGAAATTTTAAAGGGTATAGTGAGCTTAGGGGTTCTCTTTTGAAAATCCTTATTAAAAAATTATTCACACTCGTCAAGACATGGCAGCACACTATTATGGAACAGGGAATATAGTGAAATATTGTATCCAATACGTGTGAGAGAATAATGCAAAAGTCATATTGCTATGATAGTATGCCTTTCGCGGCTATGTACAATGTCGCATTCACCATAGAGCCTCGGTTATAGTGTCGGAGAGTCTATCCCAACCACTGAAAGATCTTCAAATTATTAGGATATATCAAGCTTCCCTAGCCTTTTTGCACACTACCACCCAGGTGGACTCCTTCTTCTTGCCCATTCTTCAATTGATGTGAGATTTACTGGCAGTTCTTCCAACACGGGTCCCATATCAACATTGAACGGTTCTTCTTCAGCCTCGTTGTAGTACGTGTAGGCCTTGAACATTTGACTGGTGATTCTGTCTATCTCTAGTCCTCTTCCCTGCATGGTATTGCTGATCTTGTCACAGAAGTCGCTGACCGTTTGGCACTCATAGTCCAGCTTTCGGCCCCATGCCCTCGAAAGCTTCTCTGTTAGCTGTTCTAACTGAACAGTCTCGGGCCCGCCTACAGGAAAATCACTCCCCGCGAGCTCTGGCCGTTCCATAGCGGCCACCATTAGCTGTGCTACATCGTGATGACAGATCCAAGAGACCTTCAGTTCGGGTTTATGGCAATATACGACAGTCTGACGGTCTCGAATTGGCGGCAAGGCCCAACCCTCTAATAAGTTGTCTAAGTATACAACAGGTTGGATACTAATAACTGGTACGCCGGATTCGCGAAGCAGACGTCGCATTTCCCGGCGATCATCCTGAGCTTTAATATCCTGAGGTTCATCCGGAATGGGCATGCTTGTATTAAAAACGATGAGGCTGACGCCGCTTGCTTTCGCTACCTCCCCAATATCCTTCGCAGCGGTGATGATTGGTTCTGATTGATTGAACGACGTGGACGGAAGATTGAGGAAAATGACATCTACCCCCTTGAGTATCTCGGAAATCGCGTCTTTGTCGCCAAAATTCGCTGCTGCAGTTTCGACCATTTTGCCATCTATGTCGAGAGGTGTGGGGTTGCGGCTAACAGCGACAACATCATGTCCTGCACGCGCGAGTACGGGAACTTGATGCGCTCCCTGTACGCCTGATGCTCCGAAAACAACAACACGCATTATAATGTTGCGTTCAGTGAAGATAAATTAGACTGATAATTTGGGGAAATGTGATCTCGATATTGGGGTGGAAGATTGCGACTACTTGAGCTTCCCAATTCGGAAGCGCTTTTCCGGGTCCAGCAGCGGCAGATCGGTTCCGAACATACGTATGTGTGCGCACCAACAGGTGAAACGAAATTCTGGGTTTCCCAATTCTAAACAAAGTTAGTAGTAAAAGATACACTCCGATTGAGTTCGCTCTTGCAGTTTAGGACAACCTGGCGTATCTAGTCCATGTCGAAAAATAAATCGTACCTTCAGGGTCCTAACGCAAAGTTGCGGTATAGGAATCACTCAAGTAGTTAGATTGACTACTTCTCAATAGAGGCAACTACGTGGTTCCATGAGCGTCCGCTCATGGAACAGCACCGTCAGATAAAACCTTCAAGCGAGCTTTCATGACATAATAAGGTAGGTTAGTTTGTATCTATCACGTATTTGGCAGCATCAATTGCTGAGGCAAATATTGATGTATTGGAGGAGTGTAAGAGGCCTGCCTGACCAGAGGTTGGCAGTGACGACTTTATAGGCCTGATAAAACAAGCTAGCTATAATAGGATAGTAGAAACACGTGACAGTATCTATTACTTCCCGAATAATCCCGTTTCAAATATGAAGTCTAAGTAATAGAACGCATGTATGAAATTTTTTCCCTTAATCCCTTACAATAATTTATACCTCCTATACGCTCGTCATAAATAATCGCTTGAATCTCTAAAAGCGTAGCTGTTTCTCAATCTTAAGTATTGCAAAGAGCGGAAGGAATGGTGTCCTTTCAAATGGTCAATGTATTCTTACAAAAAGTCACGGTTGAGTTTAAGATTTGCCATTCGGGGCGATGCGTAGATGCAAAGGGCCAAGTTCGTACAAATTCAGCGTACGACGTGAACAAACACGTTTCATCATCTCTATGGCATAGGTTAGCTATATATAGGAAAATAACCCCCTCAGTGCCAATTAAAAATCCCTCAATTGTGTGTGATATCTTAATATTATTATGCTAATAAGAAAGCAATTTGCAGTCTTCAAGGATCTGCTATATTAAGATAAGTCGATCGGCAGCAGAGAACCTTGTGCTTTAACCCCAGTTGCTCAAAGAATTGATGGACAACATCACGTTTGCTCAAACCTGATTTCTGAATCAAAATTAGGGACAATTTTTAAATCCTTTAAATTGAATGTCGTCGACTCTGTTTTCAGAGAAATTACTCTAATCTGGGTAGGGAACGTACGGAAGCCATCTGAAGGACCCAAGTCTTACTTTTCTGATTCTCCACGTGTTGATATATTAGTTTGGACTACTGTCGAACATCCTGCATTTCCCGATGGAATTAAAAAGGCCGATTTGCAAATACTCAGCTATTCTCTCGGACAATATTTGAGACAACCGAAAATCTTGCGAATTCCTTGTCTTTGTCCTCTCTCATCACCGTCACTGAAAAGACTCTGCATCAATCGAATATTACCGTCACAGACAGATTTAGGGATGTTATTAGGGAGCATAAAGCTATCGCAATCGTCGCTCTCTTTACCCTTCTCTGTCCGGAAATCACTTCCTTTGATATTGGGTTTCATATTGTCAGGCAAATCCACTCTTGTCTGATGTTGGAGATATGCACTACTTAATAAGTCATTTTGTCGGAGCCTTCAGTTCCAGAAATTGAGGCATCTGGATATCAATACTGGTTTAAGAGAACATGACTTAAATATTCAACTGTTACCGTAAGCAGGAGTGGGTGGAGACCGTATGGGGGTTGTATTGATGGATGTATTGATGGTTGTGTTGATGGCTGTCCTGACCTGTCGGTCAAGATACAATGGGACAATATATAGTACATGAGACTGCTTAGTTGAGGGCTGCATAGCTGATCGGGCACGTGACCTGAGCTTACAGTTACAGTGGAGAAATATACCAATGCTGCAATCGTCTCTCCCGAATTTTTATATGCCTTCTCTTGAGAATGTTGAGATGATTCTGCCTAGCAGTCATTGGGTGAAGCATATTCCATATCCCATCTATAGGTTCCCGGTTGTTATTATCCCTAGAAGAGTTGCGACTCTCGGATATAGGTGTCATGCTGCTGATTTTAAAGCCGTTCCTTTCACCTATACCGGACCATGGTATTTTGGAATATGATTGCTAGACTGCACCTCGAACTTTCCATGCCATTGATCTATCTCTAACACTGTCTTTTGTTCAACAAAGGCTTAGAAGTCTAACTGTAAAGCCCTATATATTTGATCATGAGTCCGTTGCACCGATGAATCTAGAGCTTGTATAGATTCTCGAAAAATATTCATTCAAGAATTTATCTCAGCTAGAAGAGCTGTCCGTTCCTTCATACCTACTACTTGGGTTGGATTCCAGTTTTGTGTCTTCTCTGGTCGATGAGTTGCCGGAAAAGCTGACAAGCCCGAGCCTATAAGATGAATGTCATTGGTGCCCCGGATTTCTGTGGAATGAGGAACCATTGATGCTAGTCCTCAAAAGTTTTATCCGACATACGAACTAGAGGACAGGAGTTCTCGGATTGAGGGAGAACATAGTGTCATGTGAGGAATGGAAATTGAAAGAACAGCTAAAAGAGTTGTGGAACGAAAATGGGTTATCATTCAGATTGCAAACTGACAATTCCAATCCATCTGGCTTTGAAGTTGTGAGGGTAGGTGATAGGGACTAGTCTATTGCACTAGATCATAGTTATAGCCAACAAAGGGCACTGCACTCAACGCCAATCAAACCTTATTCATTACTCCTTTTGCACTCTATTTTTTTTCTTCTTAGTATAGTCTAGTAGAAGCAAATCTATTGCATAAATCTCATCACACTTACGTCCAAAAAGTACTCAATCCCTCCTATGCAAGTAGTCATCAATTTATAGAATGTTATCTTTCTGTCCCCGCAACTTTGTTGGAATGTTGATTCCAGAAAGCCAGGAATAGGGTTTTATCAACTGAGCGAATTTTTGGTGTAGGTAGCTCAGTACTTCGCGTAGCGGTCATAATTATTTTTTATTACATGTTATTTAGTAAAAGCATTATGACATGCTGGAGTGTTACCAAAATGCTTACGACCTTTTCTGAACGCTGGCCTGAATTTGAGAAAAGAATTCTGCAAGAGCATCATTTTTACATGAGAAACACCAAACTTTTCCATGTCATATGCGTCTCCCGGTTTATTTGCTTTGTTGACAAGCTCTCTCCTCGAACAAGCTTGAAGTAATGCTTGTGCGGGTTTGATTTACTTAAGCAGCAGCTGAGTATTGCATGCGACTCGAATTTAGTAGAGGGACAATTTATTTCTAGGTTTCTAAAAGAAAGCATCCGTGCACACTCTACTGTACTGTGGACTAGTAGGGCATGCGGGGCTCAATCTCTACACCTTCCCGTATCTCTATGTACATGGATCATAACTACCCTTTTCACATGAAATCCCCAGTCCGTTATATTAAGTGTGGGTGGACTTAATATACTTTTCCGCGAATTGCATTGCCGAATGCAAGACTTAGCCCCTGCCGTGTACTACATAATACCTCCTCGGACTCCGACTCTCACCTATTATTAGGAAGGATATCGTCTTCCTTATCGATTAAATGTTCTGGGCTTCGCCGCAATGCACATTTTTGTTCAGTTGGGGCCGGAACATTATGAAAATGAACACTATCGGCAGGGATTAATGTGGGAGCATGTTACTGCTAAATTGCATCTGACCGAAATTTCCTGTTGTGCGGTCGTAGCCATACATACAGCATGCAAATCCAATAATTAATATTGTCGGGGTGCTGCCTGGCTCCACTAGTCTGCATTTGGATCGAACGGGGGCTCATCGAACTCTACGACCGACCTATCGGTTGGCCTTAATATCCAGCCATTAGAAAACAGTTTTCCATCGATCATATGTTCAGCAGCGACCTGAATCAGATCATCGTAGTTTCGACACTTGTGCTGTACGTTGAAATTTGGGTGCGGCGCATAGTGGTCCTTGATCCAATTGTACGTTATCAAGGTAGCATCTGCATCGCACATGAGTTTTTGTCGAAGCATGTCCGCACAGTGGTCGATGTGCTCATGCCATTCTTCGGGATTGTCAAGAGAGAGTTGGTACTGTGACGTGTAATACTCTGGGTAGGTTGCCTCCCATAGCGATTTCTGTCGGTGTTAGATATCTACTATCTCGAATGAATGAAGGATAGCACAGACGGAGATTTAATTGATGAGGAGAATAGCCAAAGCCTGGTTATGCATTTAAAGGACTACTTACGACGCAGTGTAGCAAGTGGATTGCTTCGAAGAGAGCCATACGCCCCCCGCCTGCCTTCGACGGCACTCTGACTGCATGCTTCGACGCGTTTAATTCCCTGTATATTTCTTCCGGAATCCGCATTGCACCCACTGCCACTTTTAAATAACGTGAGGAAGCGACGAAAGAGGGTTGCACATACAAGGGACAATTCTACTCCATGCTTCGTCCACCGCTTTTGAAGGTGGCCCTTTAAAAGCTGATGATGAGCGGTTGAATGTGCCACTGAACCGGATGGTTTCTGTAAATTCATAGCGACCCATGATTGGAGCTAAAAATTTGGAAAATCTGATTTAGCTGCGCCCCGAAAAGCCAGTCCTTTCATCAACTCACACCAGTCCTCGTGGCAGTGGAAATTCCCCTTAGATGAGATACCAAAACTAGCGATGAAGAGCCCCCCGGACAGCGCGAGTAGTACTATGTGCAATACCCAGATCTTCGACATCATCCTACGCTGCCGTCTCATATTTCTTTCAGCGCTTAAATTATGATCTTCATCTCTCTCGAGCAGGCGACTAGTGCTTTGGCACTCATCGAATTGTTCCTCGAACTCCAACGTACTTGGACCGGGCCCGTTCTTCATGTTACTCTCTCTCTTGCTTTGAATTAGACTCCGAGATTGAAAGTAAACGGTGGTTCTTAGCATCTAGGGGATTATAATATGAGGTTAAATTCAAGGAAATGTAAGCCAAAACATTGAAAGGTGGCGTACAAGCTGTCTATCTTCCCTTTGCGGCCAATCTGGATGAGCCACATTTGGCGAGATGGGAGGGGTCGGATACCCAACAGCACTGCACCGCACAACTACTAAATATCTTTCCGGTGAGTTATTTCATGCATCTTGTTAATATTCGGAACCCGAAATAGCCTGGACAAACCGTTGAGCGAGTAAAGTCAGCTGTTGGGGCCAAAATGACGAAGGAGTCCGCAGTACATATTTGATCAACGACTCTGGCCTTCAGATCTGCATCTCCCCAACCTTGAGTCAAACTTCCTAAACAACAAAACATAAATCTATTCGTTATGCAGCTCGTCACCCTCATCCTGGTTTTGCTCCCCCTTACATTTGCTGGCCCGGTGGCAGTGAGTCGTGAGTGACCCATCTCTTATCATGGACAGTATTAAATTGCCTTTAGTCAAAGGCCGTGACGGCGCTGAAGGATTTGCGAGCTACGTCGATCCAGTGGTGGTCAAATACAATGCTGACGCTATGGATCGAGTCTAAGAAGGAGGAACTTGTCGGGCGGGACATGTGAAGGCAAAGCCTGGGGATTAGGTACATGACATTGAGAGTCAACTTGAGAATCGAGGAAAAGATTAGGACCTTACTTCAACTCTCTGCCATCTACTCTATATCTGCTCTTAAAAGGGAATTTGTCTAGCTGTCGTTCAACTGCCGAATGTAAACCGCGATAGGCTATCTTGCTATTCAAATTGCAAATAGTAAATCCTGTCGTTTGGAGATTTTTAGTTTTTTGATTCAAATTCAAGAACGTGAGCAATAATGGGGTTGAAATGCGATGAGTGCATATATCTGAAGTTTCCACTTTATGGAATGCAATAGAAGATGCATGTAAACTCCGTTCCCGCATCGAAAGCGAGGATCGTATAGGGTCTGTTCCGGTCAAAAAAGTCCGACTCTGCAAGCTACGGTGTTATAGGAGTTGATTGGATGTTCATCCCTTGGGCCTTTGCATAAATTGAAAAAAGGCAAACGACCTGGGTACCTGGTTGTGGCAAAGCGTGTAATACCTTCTATTTTTGCGGAGCAGCTTATCTCGATTAAACAATTGCCGAATACCGTAGAACTGGGTAATCTACATCCCTTTCTCGGTTTGAGCTGTGCCCCAATATATCTCAAGCGGTCGCGTGGTTTTCGCGGCATTCTTAGCTAGCCCGCCACGGACGAGAGCCTTCTCAAATCGATATCCCCCTTTCCATGTCATAATGGCCTTGGAGAAAATGCTTAACGGCTCAGGGACTTCTCAATTTCCACCATTCCAAAGTACGTTGCTTAGAAGAGCTAGCACATTCTCATTTATTATTCAGGTTGGAGGGGTTCTCGCTGCATTTGGGGCAGGTACAGCTCGGCCTCTTATGACAGTGATCTGGGGCGACCTCGTAAACCTATACAATGATGTCAAAGAGGATACCGACACTAGTTACATGAAGCATACCGTGGATAAAAAGGCTCTGATGCTGCTCATCATCTTTATTGCGCAATGGACCCTAGTATGGACTTATGGATCTCTATTTTCCATTGCTGCTATGCATCATTCGATTAGGCTGCGAGCATCCTATTTGAAGGCCATTGTATGTAAAGACACGGAAGAAGTCCATGAATCCAAGGCCGCAACGGATCTGTCAACCAATATTAGCGTCATTGAGGAGGCACTTTCGGAGAAGCTTGGAACTGTAATGCAGGCCATCTCAACCGTCGTGTCATCCCTGGTCATCGCATTCATAAAGAGTTGGCGTCTAACACTTGTGCTATCAGGTGCTATTCTATTTCTCATATTCAAAGATTTGGGGACGTCGGCTTTGGACACGAAACTGGAGCGGCAACTACAGGCGATAGACTCTCAAGCTTCAGCCCTCGCCCAAGAATGCTTCACTGGCATCCGGACAATCAATGCATGCTGCGCTGAGGACAAGGTAGTGGATAGATATACGAAAATTCTAGATCACTCGAAAATGAAGGGACTACAAAAGAGTCGCGTGCCCGCTATACAGTACTCAGTTACGGTATTTGTTATGCTTGCTGCTTACGCGCTCGCATTCTGGTATGGCACAAATCT
The DNA here is from genome assembly GCA_010094045.1 of Lojkania enalia. Taxonomy (NCBI): domain Eukaryota; kingdom Fungi; phylum Ascomycota; class Dothideomycetes; order Pleosporales; genus Lojkania; species Lojkania enalia. The sequence goes on from ML986639.1 coordinate 154,782, forward strand.
CTTGGTTCATGGACAAATCAAGAGTGGAGGATCAATCCTAATGTATGTCTATAGTTCCCCGAATCGTATTGCTCATTAACGATTTTATAGTGTCATTTTATGTATGAATCAGGCAACAAATGCTTTAAGGCTTTTGGTTCCTATTTATGGTATTTTGGCGAGGGCTACAGCAGCACGCGAATCCCTCTCTTCAATTTTGAAATCGAGATCCCGGCTTGACCCCTTCTCCGACTTTGGCGAACCTCTTGATGCCATGTACTCTAGAGTCGAATTTCAGGATGTCCACTTCTCTTATCCAAGCCGACGGTCGGTGAAAGTTTTCAACGGCCTAAACCTAACTTTTGGGGCTGGGAAGACCACAGCTATAGTTGGACCAAGCGGTTCGGGGAAGAGCACAATTGTAGGCCTTCTTGAAAGATGGTATGATTGCAATTCAGGGCACATTAAGATAAATGGAAGCAACATCGACTCGTACAATCTCAGGTCGCTTCGAAGCAACATTAGAGTAGTGCAGCAGGTATTCTCTATCTACGTCAAATTTTATCCTAGTACTTACCATGACTTAGGATGCTGTTTTGTTTAATGACACTATCTTCAACAATGTTTCTCATGGTCTTATTGGGAGTCCATATCATGATTTATCGGAGAATGAGAAAAGAAGACTTGTAGTTAAGGTTTGCAAGGATATCCAGGCTCATGAGTTCATCATGCAATTTCCTCAAGCGTACGATACGGTCGTTGGTGTCCGTGGCAGTCTATTGAGTGGGGGCCAAAGACAACGTATTGCCATTGCACGTGCAATCATATCGAATCCTGTCATCTTGATTTTTGACGAAGCTACCTCCGCCCTCGATGCAGATTCAGAGCGCGTGGTGCAGGCTACTATCGAGAGAGTGTCGCGAGGAAGAACAAGCATTATTATCGCTCATAAACTCGCGACCATAAAACGCGCCGATCGAATTGTCCTATTTAAGGATGGGGTCGTGGCTGAGGAGGGAACACACTATTCACTGCTACGCACAAGCAACGATTATGCGCGCATATGGAGAGCACAAACCCTTACCCAAAAAGAAACATACCAGCGAGAATTCCAGAAGTCGGACAATAGTGAAACGTCACCTGAGCGGTCTACACTCTCTGACACAAAATCGGATGCGCTCGGTGGGGATGTGTTTGTGGAAGTGCAAACACCTGAGACAGCAATAGACATGGGCCATGAGCACATTTTATCGTTCCCTCAGACAGCTAAGATGATCATCGGTGGTAATCGCATAATGGTGATTACTTACTTTTTGAGCTTCTTATCCTGCTTAGTAGCCGGATCGATATATCCTGGTCAAGCCATCTTTTTTGCACAGGCCGTAACATCCTGGCAAAAGCTGGGGGTCTACATGGTCCAGGACGCGAACTTCTGGTCTCTGATGTGGTTTGGATTGGCTTTGGTAGGACTGGTTGGCTTTTTTGCTGTTGGTTCACTGTCCTCCATTGGCGGGACTCTGACAGCAAGGGTATATCGCGGGATTTACTTTCGAGGCTTGTTATTACAGCCGGTAACATTTTTTGACAGCGTATTGCACTCACCAAGCTCGTTGGTAGCGCATCTTTCTTCCGATCCTGCCAATCTTCAAGGCTTCGCGATCCTATTCAGCTCTTTGGCAATCACAGTAGTGAATTTAGGCTCCTTCGTCATCCTCGGTCTTGTTGTGTCCTGGAGGTTTACATTAGTTGCTTTAGTAGGCACTTTTCCTGTGATTGTTTTCGCGGGGTTTCTACGAGTCAGAAGTCAGCAAAAGAAGAATAAGACGCTTTCTGAACCACTTATGAGTAGTGCTCAGTATGCGGCCGAAGTTATCGAGAATATCAGGACAGTGTCAGCATTTGCAATGGAATCGGAGGTATGCCAGAAAATGGCACAGAAAATGACTAGTTCAATGGGCGTTTTCTACAGGAACCTTCTCTTCACAATGCCGATGTTTGCTCTTTCCCAGAGTGGAAACCTTCTAGGTATAGTACTCTCTAGGCTACTTAATGTTCTCCATGACTAGGCTAACGTAGGCCGATAGGGATGACATTGTCCTTTTGGTATTCTGGCCACCTTCTTGCCGATAGGAAGATTGGTGCGCTAGAGATCTGGATTGTGTTTCTCAGCGTTGTCTCAGGATCTGATGCAGCTGGTGAATTTTTTGGGAGTACAAGCAGTTAGTAGATGTTCGAAACTATGAAAATCGAACATTACTGACTATTTTGTCTCCAAGGTATTGTTCACGCGAGGAGTTCTGGCGGCAGAATCAAATCGGTAATGGCGGATGTGGAAAAAACACCACCCTCCGCGAGAGATGATGCCGAGAAGCCCTTTTTGAACTCACTATCTTTCACCGGCGTTTCATTCTCTTATCCGAATACTCGCCAACCTATATTGAACAACATCAACATAGAAATACCCCAGGGCCTAACAGTTGCCGTAGTCGGCCCTTCTGGATCCGGAAAATCGACTATTATCTCGCTTTTGGAACGATTCTATGAGCCATCGCTGGGCCAGATTTGTATCGGTGGAATCCCTCTTGCGGCAATATGTAAGAAGTCGTACCGTTCTAAGGTTTCGCTCGTGTCGCAAGAAACACAACTATTCAATTGCACTGTTCGCGAAAATATCCTTTTAGGTTTTCCAGAGGACCAGGTTGCGGACGAAGCCCTCATCCAGGCAGCACGAGACGCTAACATTCACGACTTTATTATGTCGCTCCCAGAAGGGTATAATACGGCTTGTGGTAAGAAGGGCATGGAGTTTAGTGGTGGACAGCGTCAGCGACTTGCAATAGCAAGAGCCTTAGTCCGGAATCCCTCGATACTGTTGTTAGATGAGGCAACGAGTGCGCTGGACTCTGAAAGCGAAAGAGAGGTCAAAGAAGCCTTGAGCAAAGCCGCCCAGGGCAGGACAACTCTAGTTATTGCACATAGGTTATCCACTATTCAGGATGCGGATCGAATTTTTGTTCTGTCAGAAGGCTCGATCGTAGAAGAAGGCAGTCATGTTGAACTGATGGCTTTGCGAGGCGTGTATTGGTCATTGTGCCAGAAACAGAATCTTGATTGAGCTTTCCTCAGTAATTGCCTGAGCTCTAAGTCCAAGTTTGTTAATTCATTATTGTGAATCATTTTTTTTTCTTTTTTTCGTTTAAATATGAAAACGCGAGACGTCTATCGTGCCATAGCAAAGAAGGCGGCAAACTAATGTCGAGAAAAATAAAAAGAAATAATTAAAACGTTTCCCAACACTGCATATAAGACGTTTAGTTTCAATACGAAAAGTGGGATAGGCTTAAAGTTTGAAGATTCGAGAGCTGACTGGAGCGAAAGGTCTGAAAAGAGGCGTGCGCGGGCGCGATGATTGGCGTTGTCTGGTCCTCCATTGTTAGAAGGCAGGTGAAGTTATTTTTAGGAAAGAAGGGGGCATATTTAGTTCAATGACCTAGAAGCCTCAACCGCATATCGTCCAGAATGGTTCATCATTGGAACCGGAATAGCTATTTCATGCTACTAGTCATGAGCCTAGTTCTCATCGCTGTCCTTGGACGCTAAAAACGCTCTCGGACTCAGAAACAGTGCCCTAAGCCAAAAGCCGAATGTTTTATTTGCCTCAAGTTTACGGTCGCGCACCGACTGATCATAGTTCTATCCTGACCCAGGAGACAGTGACTTGTCTAGCGGTACTGCCACCATTCATCAGCTCAATTTGAGTGGGAAAGGCGTGCGATTCGGGTAGCTTACCTTGACGAATCCAATATCCGCAGCCTTCTCTCGGAAAGCCTGTCGACTCATGTTCAAGCCATACTTGCGGATCAACCCCGCGCGCTTCTTTTCGCCGGTAACGACACTGGTAGGGTGGCAGGTTAGAATTTTCTTCCAAAGGCGTAGACGCGCTGTTCCAAGGCAAAGGACACCATTTACCAGCTTCGCGAGCCCTTGCCGTACGTGCGTGGGCGAGAGTACCAGACGGTTTCGTGAGACATGGTGGGTCGACGGTTGCGGTTGGCTGACGTGGTATAGGTGTGTAGAAGATTTGAAGTCACCGAAAGGGTGAGAGCCGTGTGGTGTTTTGATGATGGACTGGCGGTGGATGAAGGGAAGAAGGGTTGAAATTGATTTGTGTGCGCGTTCATATGCTGCTTGACAGTACCTTGATGGTCTGTCGGAAGGCTTGGCAGCCAATCAGCTTTCGGGCGTTGAAGTCACGTGCAGGGTGCAACTCTTAACGTCCAGCGTCCAATATTGTTTCTGCTGAGATGACTGAAGCCGATGAGAACTTGATGCTATGCCTGCTGTTTAACTAAATTCTCCTAATCGTCCTAGAAGCTTGTAGTTATTAGGTATGGCCCTCGACAAGGGTGGATGCCTAGGTGTTCAAGTAACTTAGGTACCACCTGACCTTGAGCACGTGCGCGCTATGTGTTGGCGCCTGTTATTCAGCCCCTTCCATCCTGTATTCGCCTACGGCTACTGTATATTAACTGTTATTCTTAAAAGTAAAAAAACACACCTTTTAGTTGATTTTACCTGAGCCTCGCGAAGAGGCGAATTGACTTGGGTGGACTTAGAGACACAATAGCATATAGTTGTCGAAGCTCTGAAATCCACGACGTTCTATTAGTGCGAGTGATTCAAGGTTTCATGCTTCTGCCAAGTACAATTAATCGCCCTGCCAACCGCTAGACCCAGCTACCCACTGGGCCCGGTAATACGGTTGGAGTGGGAGGTGCAAGCGCTGGAACGGCTCCAGGGCGTGCTTCTGCCGCAGATTGACATAAATGTTCCTGAATAATAGCGGCGCATCTAGTGGCGCATCAGACGGCTCACGTTCTCCTATCTTTTCCTTTTCGGACGTCCTTGGGAGATAGATCACGTTACCACGGAAGGGTCCAACCGTGTGGCTTGACAGGCTACCCAATCCGCCAATTGCTAATCATTGGTGTATGTTGCATCTCGGCGTAATCGTCGCCTTTGTGGCCAATGAGAGCGCGATGAGCTATCGCGTAGAGCCCGGCCAGTTTTGAGACCTGCAGCCTCCTGCAACTCTCGGGGGTCGAAACGCTGCCAAAAGTCAATGGTTATCGCGTGGTTCCCGCTGCCGGAGCATCAATTCAGGTGAACCCCGGGGACGCTCAGGCGCACCCAGTTCCGCGATAGGAAACTCTGCCTCCACCAACACTCGTCGAACTCAATGCGAGTGGTCGATGGGTAGCTAATCGTTCCGATTGGTCGCCTTTTGCTGACGAAACTCGTTTTTCGAGGTTTGACGGGCGCGGGTCTATCTTAAATTCCGGTCGCGCGGAGCCCATTTGTCAGGTAGCCTCGTAGGGGACGTTCCCACGGTTGTAATCTTAAAGAGCTGGACCCACTGTTCGATCCACAGGCCTAACCTCCTCATCTAATCACTTGCTCGACCGAGTGAAGTTGGGAGTCGATGCTCCTATGTGCACACCTTTGTGCTTCATCATTTCTTACTAAGAACGAATTGTTCTTGTCTCCTCGGACGATATGGTCAAGTTCGATATTCCGGATATTAGCAAGGACCTTCCAATGTCCATGACTATGGCCGCCTTTTGGGCCGTAGCGTGGTATATAGCCGTGGAACTCAACATTCGACTCTTCTATCTTTTCAGGCATCGCAAAGGGCTATATTTCTGGAGCTGCGCGTTATGCACATGGGGCTTGATACTACACCCACTCGCCATAATGCTTGCAGATTTCATGGTCATCAAAGATCCGCGAGTATCTGTCCCTCTCATCTATCTATCATGGTGGCTTATGACCATTCCATTCTCGCTGGTCATGTACTCGAGATTAAACCTCATCATGTCGAGTCATAAATATATTCTGAGAGGTGTATTGTGCATGATAATCTTCACAACTTTGTGTGTCTCAATTCCCTCAATGGTATTGGGACCGTGGTCGGTAAGTATTGCTTTTCCAATTCACAACCCAAGAAGACTGAAGCGACATAGCAACAACCAACTCCATCCGGTATCCGCCTCGCCTCCATCTACTCCATCTGGCTCCGGATCGAGAACGCAACCTGGTTCGTCCAAGAAACCATCATTTCGCTCATATATATTATCTATACGTACAAGCATCTCAAAGACCTACCTCTTTTCTCGAGCTACTCGTCATCCACCATTGCGGGCTCCAAACAAGTCATGCATCATCTCATCGCCACGAATATCATCATCATCGTCCTTGATATCGCTTTGATGTCGATCGTGTACGCTGGCTTGTTCTATCTAGGAGGATCATTCAAGCCGGCTGTATACGGGGTAAAGCTGCGCATCGAGTTTTCAATCCTCAATCGCTTGGTCGAAATGGTCAGATCGAAAAAGTCGCCCTTGAGCCAATACGGACCTAATTCGACTATGACCAGTACGGGAACAAGGAATTGGGTGTCCCAGGCATTCACAGGCAACGGAAAAGAGCACAGGCGACGAGCGAGCGAAAGCGAAGGTAGCGAAAGTAGCGAAGGAAGGGGCATACTAGTGGTGGAGGGGATTGTGGATGGTCGGGGGATACGGCAGATGACGGAAGTTATTGTTGAGTCTGGGCGACCATCAGAAGCTTCTACACGTGACATTTGACGCTACACGATTAATGATAGTTTGGATTCAACGTTTAGGCTTTAATCGGTTTCTTGGGAGTAGACTTGACAAAGATACCCTACCACTTCGGCTACGTTCTGGTACACTGGCGGTCAATTTGGTAATTCCAAATCCATCGATCAGCCTGATTCATCACGCCAGGCGATATTCCATTCTATTTGAGATGCCGACTCTTGTGTGCCTTCTAATCGGCAATCGGCACTCCTCATAGACATTAATCGGGATTGAAAATCCGCCGTACAATCAGCTGAGACCCTTGACGCCCACTTATTTCGTGAAACGATTTTTCACAAGCTTCACGCCTTACAGATTTTCAAATGCTTCAAGCCTCATGCGCATTTCTACAGGGCCTCACCTATCCTAGTGGTAAGTTTGCATGAGCCCTGAAAATATCTATATTGCCTGGAGAGTGAAGGGAAAAATACGGGTCTTCTATTGTAGCCCGCTCAAAACCTGTGTTAATTAACAGAGAAACCCTCGCCCCTCTCTTTCCTGCGCTTTCATGTAGATGCCACGGCTCGATATTTTCCAGCGCGTCAAAAATGAAATGCCAAGTTGAATCTATACCTACCTTTGAGTAAACTTACCTTTGAGTAAATCTTTTTGAGGAATGCATAGGCCTCGCCCTCATGTCGGAAGTGGATTCATAATAACTGTAATAAGCATTAATTAAATCTGAAGGCCGGAACTTGAGATGATCACGTGGATGAAAGACCACGGCATATTTCTACTAGTGCAGGGCAAATCAATCCGTTTCAAAGGAATGTCGATGGTAAAACACTTGGAGCCTAATAATTTGCGTATCTAGAGGGATTCGAATCTTGCTAGTGAATCGTTAGAAGAAATTGGGTAAAGGATGGGTGATGACGGGTATGGAAATGTTGAGAGGCGTTTAGATCACATCATATAGCGAAGGTAACTGAAAGGGATAGGTTCTTCAATAAAAATACCCGATTGCCTTAGAGAAGTGTCTGCGATCTGGCATTGGAATTTATCCCCGAGCTCGGATTGTGTACCGTATGGCATGTGATTTTAAGTAATCCAATTTTATAAGAGCTATTTGGTCAAACTATTGAATATTACAACTTCCATATCAAATCTGTCACGCAGTCCTACATGGTCTATTCTTTTATTCATGTTGAAGACTTGCTTTAATTTAATACTTGAATCCTATGGTTTGAATATATGACGAAGTGTGTCTCGTACGATAGGCCTAAAATGGTTCGGGCCACTATACTTGATAGGCGGTAGTGCATCATTTCGCTCCATCTTTCCAAGACAGCTGCTAGGCAACACTCCGTGATGTAAGGTTTCCTGGACAACTATAAATTAGCACTAGGTCTCATGATATCGTTCTAGAGACGAATTCCTTGAATCGCTTCAACAGCCTGGCTTAAGAGAAACCGTGCGCCCATCCCCAACATGCCTAAGCGAAAGGCGAGGAGAACCAAAGAGGAAGAGAGCGCCTCCAGCGATGAACATGGCGCTGGTGGGCAAATCAAATTTTGTGAGCCATTGTGAATTTCAGAAAACGAATCTCTGCTGACATCCTATAAGCTTCCCGGTTTCGGGCTTCCCGTTGACCATTGGGGTTCTGCTAAGGAATACGAATTTTTTCCAGCAGCCGTCGAAACATGGAACCATGAAATGTTCACGGTGCGCGAAAAGTACATGCTTTATTTCGTGAATCAGATAACGGACAAACCCGAGTCGTATCACATGGGATCATTGTCATGAAATGGAAGGAAGAAGCCCTGGGTTGGGACTGGGAGAATAGTGGGATTAGGCATGGCGAAATGAGCGAAACAATGTTTTACTACGTGAGTTGTATTATTATCTTTTGATGCCTTTAACTGATGGCACATGCGGTGTATTGCAGAGTTGAGAGAAAAGGAATCGCTTTACGAAGAGCATGGAATTATTTTAGTCCTTGAAATGGACGCTTGTGTCTTAAAGACAGACAAGGCCATTCCCCCTGATCTCAAAGAAGGTTTGAAAACGGCGGTCGCTAAGCTTGAGGACATTCCCAATGCGCAAAGAGACTGGCATCCCGGCTCAGATAGTAAAGTTCTGGACTTGGTTCATCCATCTCTTTTCCCGCTTTTTTACGGGCGCTCTCGCGTGCTACCAAATTCTATAATTGATGTGGAAAGTGCAGCGAGCAACATTGGAAATGGCGAGCCTATTCCTATTGACTCAATATCTGGATCAGGCACGAATCTCAACATGGCTCGAGAGTATGATATCTATACCGAAGCTGACAGTTATCGCCTCTGGTCCACGCGCTTCCAATGGTCACCTTGCAATGTAATACTTGCCGATGGCCTAGACGCAAAGATATGCTCGTACATCAACAACTTACATCCTGAGGAGAATCGTGAGATGTATCACATTATAGAAAAGATCATATCCAGAGCCATCCCATTATGGAATATCGTCTATCAATATCATCCCCATGGAGTACTCGGGAGAGGTCATAGGACGTATCAACCTTGGAAAGGGGAATGGTACTTCTCGAAAGGTGAACATGGCTGGCGAATTATGTGCCCTGAGATTAAGAGTCATATGCCAGATGGATTTCCGGAAGACCGTCCATTGGACCCAGACGAGGACCCACATTCCAACGAACGGGATGAAAGAGACGAATAGTGGAAGCTCAATAATCGAATTATGGATAAACCTGAGCCTTCAACTTACACTGTGCCCATTCTGAACCGCAAAGGCATTGCCAACAAGCTCGCATCCTTAGGAGAAGGAAAAAGAAACATTCAGGTCATCGTTAAGTTGGCGAACATCCATCTCACGCCCGACAAGCTAACGTATGATGGGGGATCATGGCATGTCGAAGGGCAGTTGAACGAGCATATATGCGCCACAGGACTATACTACTACGACAACCATAACATTATGGACTCTCATATTTTATTTCGCACGAAAGTTGATAAAGAAGCCTTCTAGATGGATATTAGTTATGAATAAGGTGATGATGATGGTATTGAGCAAATTTTTGGAGTGGAGAATTTTGAGTCCGCAATTCAAGAGCTCGGATCGGTCCTTACCCAGGAAGGTCGACTAATCGCCTTTCCAAATTTCTTCCCGCACCGCGTTAGTAATTTTCTGCTTGCGGATCCGAGTCAACCAGGTCATCGGAAGATTCTGGCCCTGTTTCTAGTAGATCCAAAGATCAGGATTCTGTCAACTGCAAATGTTCCGCCACAGCAGCATGCATGGTGGTGGAAGGAAATAGAGAGGCAGAGGAACAGGATAACTGAGCTGTCGACTGAGTAGGTAAATACAATAGCCGATCACACCCTTGATTCTCCCATTTCCTTGGAGGAAGCTAGAAAATTGCGTGAGGAGCTCATGGAGGAGAGAGCTCGGCTGGATCAAGAGGCAAATGGGGCTTATACCCAGGTGGAGTTCAATTTTTGTGAACATAAATTTTATGATTTTTAGGTACCCTCAATTGGGCGTTTAATTATCCCGAATCTTGCCCCGTGTATGTAATTGATTCATGTAATTGCTCCTACCAATGGTTGAGCGTTTCGCACTCTCCCAGATGCTAACAAGCATAAATATGTCCTTCGCATTGCTTATTCCTCCGCTTACTTTTAACTTGAATCGCTAAAATTGGGTCCGCAACCTTTGGCCTAGGCATATAAACGTATACCTACTTTCCTTAATCCGCTACTTTCTCTTTGGCTCTTCAACCGAACATGATGAAGTGTCGCGTATCAGGGAGCATCAATTGCTGAGGCAAATATTGATGTATTGAAGGAGGGTAAGTGGCCTGCTTCGCTAGAAGCTGGCAATGGCGAGACTATATAGGCCTAAAAAAACAGACCAACTATAATAGGATAGTAGAACATGTGACATGAAACTACTTCACCTATGTTTCGATTGTGCCGGTCCACGGCTAGCCTAATAGCTGGCGCATCAATGCAAGCCTACCGCATACATTCTCTCATTTTGCTAGTACCGTTTTATCTTCCCTCCAAGTCTATCAAGGCAAGAGGAGCGATGAAACCCCCTGAAGCCACTCCAACGTACGAACAAACCTGGTACAATTTAATTGCAAAATATGACATGCTGATACGCATAACATGGTCAAATGACGAGGAAGGTCACTGTTTATTTAACTCACTCCGTGATGAAGCTTCGACTGATTTCACGAATTTCCCAGGTTCGCCATGCACACTTCTCTGGATTCAAGCTGACATGAGAATTATACAGTGGATTTCAAGGTATGGGGGACAACATTAGAAATGACGGGTTATATAATTTCGAACCTGAGGGACGAACACGGATATGGTATCATCAGGTTACTCAATGAATTGAGTATTTCAGACAAGAACCAAAACTAGGTGGATTTGTCAGTCACTCTTCGCAATTGGCATATGGCAAATAGATGCTAGAACCCGGTACCTGCTAAGTCTACATTGAATTTCGCATATATTGACCTTTGATAGTTGACGAGGGCAACTTCGGCCTTATTGAGGAATCGAAACCCTGGAAGTACGTTATCAAGGTCATTGTTTCATTCTTCCTCGGTACCGAGCTAACTATCATTAGAATCCTAGTGGTTATTGAGGCGTATGGCTCAGCATTCTAGGTCCCTAAACAAGACCTACTTTGTCATAATACGAACGATCTTCCGACGCTAAGGCAGTTGTCTGACATAATGTCGAAATAGTGGTCGGTATACTTTAGAGATAGAGCGAATCAAGTCTATTATATATAGCACTAGGGCGTTTCGAACAGTCTCACAACCTGCTATTCGCCGCGCGCTGTAGAGTATGGGTAGAGATGAACTGAGACGATAGCTTGGTGATTTTTGGGACATAATGTCTGAAGTCGGAAGAGCATTCCTCGTTACTATCCTGGTCCGTCCAATTGCATGGAATATTAGTGGCTGACGAGAACTAGGCACCCCTCACAGTATAGGCGTTGGGTATTTCCCGGCGCAGCATGAGCAACAGTTGGTAATGAAGAGGCCACTACTGTGAGGTCCTTTCGGTCAACTAGTGAGGAAAGTGATGGTCCATGTTTTCTGCTCTACATTCAAAAGCACGTAATTCTTAGGGGTTAGATGGCACGGTCATTTAGGCGGTGTTCACCTGGCCGCGAAGCTTCCGATCATCGCCGCCCTTTCGATAGAAATGAACATCCTCTTACCGAAAAAATTGCCGGAAATACATTCGACACTTATATTTCCTTTCATTGCCGTAATAACTTCCGGTAAACTTGGATCACTACGGTTCTGGCAGCTGGAAGTGACCAGCCGGAGTCTATATTTAACTAGCTAATTGGCTGGTTAATGAATAGCTGCATCATAAAAGACTAGCCAATTAGCTATTCAAAAACTAACCTAGGGGATATTTTAGACTGTCATAGGCTAGTGATGAAGGGTCATTTTCGGGTGTAATTGACTAGCCTAGTAAACTGTAGTGATACCACTCAATTTTCAGCCACATCCTCAAGTATACGCTCAGGGAGTTTTCTGATAAGCCCTGCGTACCCTCTCCAAGCAATTCGATAGTTCCGAAAATGCTCTGGCATTAAAAGCCATGCGCTTTATTAGCATAGACCCCAATCCTTGTAATCGAAAGAGCCAGCAGAGTATCAGATCTGATAGAAGTCGTATTCGTAGGGCTCTTGAGAACTATCTGTCACGTACTATCTCTACATGGTATAGCTTCATGTACGGAGCTCTCTCTATTAAGGGCTCCCGCTGCCCTCGTAAAGCAATTAATCCAGTTCTTCACAATATCCTTGATCCCTACAGGTTCCCGCCAATCAATCATTACTTCTTATCTTAGATTATCTCATTCATGATTCATTCACCTTCCGTTATGGCTTCATAGGTATTCTTTTGCGCAAAACCATCTTGGGAAATGGCAACAAAATGGGTATCACGAGAGGATGCGAGAGATGATGAGGAAGAAGGTTGATTCTAGGAGCTATATGAGCTGCCTGAACTATATAGGACTATACTAGCAGATCACATGACTAGACACGTGACTGAGCACTAGGAAGGCTCGTGATAATGGGGGTAACTTATTTCGTAGGGACTGCTGAGTCAAAAGGCATTCTATGCACAACTGAGAAGGTATCCTTCATACTAATAAACCTAGCATGTTAAATTTCCAAGAAATTTTATGTTTGATAACCGGCTTATCCTTTAGATCTGTACCTTGTTTCATATCATACAGGCGGCATTTCATGTTGAAATATTCACTGTCAACAGACCAAATAATGCCCAGAGACTAACTGAAAACACTTGATTGGCCGCGGATCGAAACGGCATGGTTGAGTATATAAGAAAATATTCTTCTAGTTGGAGAAGAGCATCATATTTCTTTCAATCTCAAGATATAATCTAGTTTTGGAAATAGAGCCAGTGTGTCTTCTCTTACCTTGGCTTTATGGGATTGTCACATTCCCCCACAACTTAGTACGGGGATTCTTAAACTTCAACGTAGGTATTATACGGTGCGCCTAGCCTTCTAGATGTGACAAAAATTGCCTGAGGGTGTTCCGCAATATGAAAGACATTCCACAATTGTCCTGCAAAATTTGACTAGCCCCTAGCCTATTTATTTCAAGGGTATCTTAAGGGCAAGGTCCCAAGGTCGATACTCGAGAGCTTGGAATTGTCGGGTTTCATGTAGATTCTTTGCATAAGAATGGTTGAAAGACCAGGAGAGAACTTTGATCCTTTTTGGAACTTGGGTGAGTATACTTTACCCTACTCAACATAGGTGTATTATGTATGTAAGTCTTACTTGTGTGAACCAGCTCATGGCCCCATCGTCTGTTCATCTGTGCTTTGAACTTCTTAACACCTTCACCTTTTGCCGACCAAACATAAATGATGATCCCTAGTCGTGCGGCCCATATTTACCGTATTCTCATGCCCATCCTTAGGGTGCGAAAAAGGGTAGTCTACTCTACGGCTATTGTTTTCGCCAAGATTATATGTCTCGCATTGCGTGCAAGAAGTCACTCGGTCAATAGGGTGGATAGTGGGCATAATATTGTACACAATGTACAATATTGCAGCGGAGTTCAGCAGCACTAGACTTCGTCGAACGTTTGCATTTGTTAGGAGTCTTAGAGTGATCTTCAACGCTCATTGATCCAGCGAACTTTAGTGATCTGTAGGCAATTGCGTGTAGTCAAAATTACGCTGCTGTATCTGTTCCGGTGCAAATTGATACCTCAAGCTCCAGTACCTCAACCACTTACCTAGCGGTATGTAGCTCCGTTTCAAAGTAGGAGATTTCCCGTTGCAGCAGGCTCAGTCTATATTTCTTCCTAGTGCAATTAGGGCAGAGAGCCCAGTGCAATGATTGACTACAATATAACTCCGTGTGGGCATCGTTTATAAATTCCGCAACAACGGGCGCCTTGAGGTCTTCAATAGATGGATATTCTACTTCGCCTTCGGGTTCTGTAGCAAATGATTCCTCGGAAGGCTCATCATGTTCTTGTTCGACCAGAAATTTGATATTGACGGGATATTCTTGCGTTTAATTCTTTCCGATATGGAGAGACAGAGTTCCAGAGGCTGTTTCATTCTCCACTTTGTGGTAGATTGAATGCGAATTGTGTGTCTCGAGCTCAAGCCCTTGTGACGCGTATCATACAGCATCAATTGCTGAGGCAAATATCGATGTATTGAAGGAGTTGGCCTACCTGGGTAGAGGCTGGCAGTGGCAAAACTATATAGGCTTGAAAACAGGTCAACTATAATAGGATAGTAGAAACACGTGACCCCTTGTGTGTTCGTGAGAAAACATAGGATTTCACCAAAGTAAAACCATTACCTAAGAGAATTTAACTCATTATCTAGAGTGCGTGAGACTTTGAGGCTGATTAGTTGTCGCCCGTGACTAGACTGCCACTACCTAAATAACTACTTGGACGATCACGTGATTTCATTTCACCTAAGTTCCATTGCCTCTATAAATGCTTTCCGTTCTCACCTAAATTCTCTTATTGCCATTCTGCAAAATTAATTAATATAATGATCAATCATTTTCGCCTAACACAGCCTTTTCCCTTTGCCTTTCCGTCCTCTCGTCATAGATCAATGAAGTGGGGCAATACTCTAGACATGACTATGGTCTTAATCCGTGTGCAATCGAAACCCATATAGTAAAGAGCTTGCCGGTTGCCTGCCTCTTTCTCGCAGCGTGAAACTTGGCGCTCTTCCGCGGAAACTTGAGGTTCTCAGCAGTCTAATCCGGCCCGTACAGCATCCCGCGCGGTCGTAGAGCGACTTCATCCGAGTTTTCAATCGCCAGAGTATATAGTTTGTACCCGCCGACAGAATGAAAGCTATAAGCAGTTTTTGCTTGCTAAGAAGTGCACGCCTTTATATCGCGTACCGACCTTTGTGTCTGGATTTTCAATAAACCACTGCTTCTTTTCGCTGACCTATTTTCTGGACGAGGACATTTAGAGTAGGGGCTGGGAAATTTCCCGAATTATTGCAATGTGCTTGAATTTAACTTTGCACCCTTTGTGGTTTGTACATATACTAACTATTATTGCATATTTCTTATTTTAATATACCCTCATTAAGAGTACAATCTTATCTCAGTGCTCTGTTATGATACATATCTCAGTGACCTTGTCTTTTCAAGTGATGGAATAATAGACAATTTACATATCCTAGGTGGTGGAATAGTTTTGCAAAAGATCAAAATCTCAATGTGGTAGCAATATGTTTTACAAGCTTTCCATTATAGGTACCTTACCCCCTCCTCTCTACACCGCACTGCTGCTTTGCTTTTGGTGTTGCCTTTTAACCTTGACACACATCCATGAACCACATTATCGGTTGATATATATATAATCCTGCGCAACTGGAAACCGCAATTAAAGTCGTAAGCAGGAGGGGGTGGAGACTGTATAGGGTGGTATAGATAGATGTATTGATGGTGTGCTAAAGTGTTCCCTTGACCTCTCGGTCAAGGTACGGCGGGGGAATATATAGTACATGAGACTGCTTAGTTAAGGGCTGCACAGCTGATTAGGCACGTGGCCTGAGCTTACAAAAGTTCTTAGTTTAATTTCTCCAGATTCAAACGGAGCGTAGAGCCGGCCGTGGCAAAAAGGAATTACCGACGATAAAGCAATAACGCGATGAACAGAAAAAACACTTCAACCTATATATAGAGACTTGGTAATCACTAAGGAAGATAGCCAAATCCTGTACATAATCCGAGGCCTTAAAGTGCGCTTCTCTATGGGCTATAAGGGAAGGTTTACGAGGAAGTCTACATGTCCGTGTCTTGCTAAGGGGATGATTCGGAGTAATCTGAACTGTTTGAATGGGAAACTACAGACGTAAAAAGAATGACTTGGAACCTCACGAGTGTACGCATGGAATGGAGGATGAGCAGGACATATCCAGCCACTACGGTTACAGGTTATCTAAAGAACTCAACCAGACGGAAAGCGATTATAGAACATATTGGAGTACATGACGACTTGCCTAGAGGGGCACTTTATAGCTATACAATGACACATAGACGTTGGTATCATTTCACGATACTTTCCGGACATCCATTATGACGCACTTTGCTACTTCCCATCCATGATAATTAACTCCGCCGCCTTCTCTGCTACTGCATAGACAGTGCTACTAGTATGCGTCCCCGGTATCAAAGGCATTACACTCGCATCCACAACCCTCAAATTTCCCACCCCATGAACTCTGAGATCTATGTCAAGAACACCGCCTCTGCTAAGTGGCCCAAGAGCTGCTGTGCCAACAGGATGATAGAAGCTAGGACTAACGTTAGACTTCACCCAATTCTTCCAGTCATCATCTGTCTTGACCGCCTCGCCAGGGAAAAGCTCAACAGGTCCGAGAACGGCTGCAGATGGGGTGGAGTATAGGCGGCGGAACATTTTGAGACCGAGGACTGTAAGCTCAATATCAAGTGGGTTGCTGAATGTACGATAGTTTACCAGAGGTTCAGATAGGGCATTAGAGGGGTCAATGTTGACTGTGCCACGTGAAAGTGGTTTGAGGAAGGCGAGCATGGCAGCAAACGCAGAAATGGGGTATTCGAAAACAGCGGATTGGTTGGATGAGAGCAGGTCTTTGAGGGCGTCAAGTTGGTGAGAGTACCCTTCAAGAACTGTAGAATGGGTCGAATTCGGTAGAAAAGATGAGGGCAACTGTGCATTTAAGAGTTTGAAGATAGAGGCAGTGTCATTCGTCAGGGTGGAGAGGGGTAGAAAAGCCCCGCTGTTGCCACCGCTTAATGTGAGAGGCCCTATATTCTGCGTTAAATAGTTATTTTATGCGAAATATATACAGCAGAAATACCTGTGCGATTTTGCTCATATTGTTCTCTAGCCTCTTTCATCAAAGTCTGGTTCGAGAACATTGACATTGGATTCGGAGAGATATCTTTTGTCACTGAGGCATGTCAACTTAAGCCCAGTCGGTATTTACATTGAATATATACTTACTGTTGTAGAAAAGACTGCTTGTAGCATGGTCCTGGAAATTTTGCCCAACACCGGGAAGATCTACTTTAGTTGTGATGTTGGCTGCTTCCAATATATTCCTCGGCCCAATACCACTTCGCTGAAGAATTCCCGGTGTGTGAATTGCTCCAGCTGCTAGAATTACTTCTTGGTAGCTTAGAATGTCGATCAGCGATGAATTTCCGGTGACAGCTTGAATTTTAACACCCTCCGCCTTATATTTCTGGCTACCTATTCCAGTGCTTTCCAGGATCAGCTGGGTAACTCTGTGACCCACAAGAAGATGATAGTTGCGGCGATTTACAACAGGGTCATAGTGTGCCGTTCTTGCGTAAGATCGAGTCTGCATTTTCGGATCCTGAGAACTAGGGAACCAAAATACGCCATATGCTTCGCCACCTGCTCCTTCTTTGGGAGAATGGACCCCAAGGTCCTTCCATGCTCTTCGGATGATCTCTTTGTACTGATTAGCTCGTTCATTTCCGCAATTAGGAGGTCTTCGTACTTTCACTGGGCCACTGAAATGGTGGATATACAGCTTGAACAGGTCCATTGCCACCATAAGCGGCTTCAATGTCCCAAGTATACTCATACTTCTGGGCATCACTTGCTGAGGGAGGTGTAAAAGTCGTGCTCCTCCTAAAGTAAGGCAACAGTCCCTTCCAACTCCACCCTGCTTCTCGGTATTCCTCCCCAGTCACGTCACCCCATGCATCATAATCCGCTACGCTCCCTCTATCAAACATTTGGGCGTTAATGGCTGAGCACCCGCCGACAATTTTGCCAACCGTGACCGTAAAGCTGCGATTATTCAAGCCAGCCTCTTTCTGCGATAATATCTGGAACGCATATCTAGGATCAGGAACTGTAGCCGCTGGTCGAAGAATAGCTGTGCTATTGACCAAATTGCCATACTCAACAACGAGAATAGAGCGACTCGGAAAGGCAGCGGTAAGCCTGTCCGCCACCGTGAGCCCCGAGGTGCCGCCGCCAGCTATGATATAGTCATAGCGCGTATCAAGTTCAGAGATATCGCGCTTTATAATAGCGTGATTCGGAAGTATCGATGCATATATGAATTTGATGTGCGGTAAAAAGGTGAAGAAATAAATAATGCAAAAGAACAACGTGGCCATGATATCTTTCACTAGCTTTGACGAAGTCAAACAATCATACGCTCCTTAAGGCTTGACAGTAACAACGAAATTTGGAGCTTGTCGGGGCATTGAGAAATATATGAATTTTGTGAGATCTTAATAAAAGCCCGTAATGGTGCCATTGTGGGCCAAGAAAAGTAGGACGGAATACTGGGGAACCTATGATAAGCTGCGAATACCCGAACAATATTCGCTCAAGCTGATTGAAGAGCGCATATTTGTTTGGATAGCTAGGGAGAGATCAGCAACGAATAAGTTGATAATATAGGATGCGACATGTGAGTGGACTCAATTGGTTCCCATACATGGTTCGGAATTGGAATGCCGTAAGAGAATATCTCAGCCGCGTGGAATATATCCTTTGGTGTGACGAGTCCGCCGACTAAAGAAAATTGTCTGGTTGTCTTCCGATCCTGATGCTGAGTTCCGCAGGTAGATGTGGTATATTAGATATTAAACGCTAGGGCAGTATTGTGGGGTAACAGGGGTTCGTAATATTGTTTGCTTCAAGACTTTTCAAGTACCGAAATAAAATTTAATGTTCACTCTCGATTCGGGCCAGGGGACTTTGGAAGATCTCTAGAGGCTCGGTTAGACGTGAAAGTTTTATAGCGGGAGCATTTCTGGTACCGGAATGATAGGTGCGTGATACCACGTAATATGCATGCGTCACTTCCAATGTCCTGCGAATAGCATGTACTCGGTCGCTGACTTTTCGGGGCAGCTCTTATCGGATCTGAGAATAGGAAACTTAATGGTACGAGATTCTTCGCTTAGATCGACAATACCGGAGTTGGAGAATAGGTCGCTATACATCCAAACTGTGCAAATTTTTGAAGCTTTGACTTCCAATGTTCCCGTGCACCAGTACGCTTATTTCTGCCTATCAATGCTTTGCCCCGTCACGTTCAAGATCGCATCAGCGATAGTGCAAATGTTTCACACAGCACCTCCAGTCTCAGCGCGGTCCGGCCACCACGCATGACCAGGGTTCCTTGTCCAACGCCCGATATTGACAAGGTAATTGGGTTGATAGTACTCATTCTTATGTGGCGTCGGTAAGGAATTTGTTGCGCACCTAGATGTTGCGCAAAAAATGCTAGGGCCTGGCAGCCTTCGATCGTAGCACAGAAAGCGCTACCTGTCCATGAAAAACCTCTCAGACCTACTAAGGGCTTCGCAGAGATCGAATACTAGTAGGATTTACCAAGGATTTACCAAGGATTTTCGAAAAAATTCTGAAGGGAAGAAGCGGGCGAGAGTTGCATCAAAAGGAAGGGAAAAAACTGGATTTTAATCCTGATCGAGTATTAGACGGGTTAATAATATGCAATTTTACTAGCCAAAATGGGCCACAGCCCATTTATACGATGAATTGTAGAGATTCAAGGGTGAATTATACTATCACGTGATGTACCATGACTGGTACGACGGCCGGCATAATTATCCGAAAACACCGGATTAGGATTCAGCTGCACTGTTTGGCTTTCTTTTCAGCTAGCCACAACATCCTCCAGCTCAGAGAGCGCTTTTAAATCATAGTTTCGGTTTGAATTAATGCTGCTGCTTGCTATCCCGGAGGGGCTGAGACCCTGTCGCTTTTCAGCTTCACATATATTGGTTTTAGGCAATAGGGCAGAAATCCGTTTTCATGATGTACGCAAAGCAGCTGTTCAATTGGAGCATTAAACGAGTGAATGCAAGCCGCTTCTAAGCACGAATAGGTGAGAGGCCGATCCGCTGACCACGCGGTGTTGTGAACGACTTCTTGACGCAAATGGAATTAAAAGTTGGGGCAAAGGCGCTTTCGCTGAAGAATAGCATGCAGACTCGAGCGTTAGTGTGGTGGGCGTCAAAACCTATAGGCCAAAACCTGGCGAGTACTGAACAGGGCTTAGCGAGCGGCTGTAGGCCATTTGACTATTCTTACTCCGCCTACTACCCTCCTAACAACCGACGACCCCGGCCGGACACTTTGAAAGATAGCGCACTCGATATTTCTGTATCTTATTCACATTATTTCTCGTTTATTTACTTCCAGAGTATTAAATGGTGGGACCCTCGGCCACCAAAAACCTGTACTTTTCTAGCGAGCGTGTTCAAGGAAATGAAGTCAAACCTCAGATTTCTCGTCCTTCGCTGGGTGCAGCCGCATGTGGCGTCGGTCGATTTCCTCGATTTAATTAGCGATATGAGTGCACTACGGCCCGTACAACGCATTCAGCATTTGCCGATATAAGGGAATAGCATGAGCGGCTCGCGCAGGTATGTGTATTCTCTCATAGAAAACTGTCAAATATCTATGAGGACATGCACGGGCCTACACAATCCGCATATGCTATCTCCTTGCAGCAGTGTGATCGGCAGAGGGCTAGAGTGCTGCTAGGGAGGGTTGCACGAGTGCTACTTCCCATGGAATATTTTGGGGACTCGGCACCGGAAAAGGCTACTAGTCGAGAGGGAACCGTATTGATTGGTCTAGCATTTCAATGGGGGGTACATTTGACCAGGCTATCGCTTTCTGGCATTCGCTATACCCGGTTCCCATGTGGCATGCCAAACATATGGGCATCGACAGGTTTCTCACCGATCAATTGATTGGTAAGCTCCTAATTGGAATGAGGGTGCAGGTGACTGTGGTGTTCGGAAACTTTTATGTGCTCGCAAACCACGTAGCCAAGCTTACCCGCTCTGATCAACGGATTCTAGCTGCTAGAGGCACTTGCGAGCTTGGTTCTGGGCGCGTCTTGTAGCACGAGAACAATTTAGCTGTCGAGCTGACAAAACTATGTGGCTCACAATCAGTACGCTCACTGGTTATTACGAAAACGCGACACATGGATGACAGGGGAGATGGTCGCCGTCTGTAGGCTGGAAAAAGGATTACTAGAATGGAGGACGATTACCATGTCGCTACGTGTAGCTGGCTGCGCTAGAGCCTCCTTACTTTCTATTTACTAAGATATTTGCAATACTCCCCTCATAAACCAACTTTCTGCTAGGGTTGGCCACATCTCACGACTGAACGTCTCCTTTATTTCACCATGAGCAAGCAACCTTATACATACGACCCTATTAGAGGCAATGAGAAACCTGCACGAGCTAGCACTGCAGCTATCTCTCATTCCTCCACGAGGGACGTTAACCGAAATAGGGAACATGGGCGTCTCTTCTGGACTGAGATTAGCTGGCGCTTCGCGGGCGCTTTCGTCTTCAGCGTCATCATTGTTGCCATTCTCTACCGTTTCTCGCAAATGGGCAACCTCAGTCGATGGGAGAAGCGCTGGTTCAATGTGCTCACCATCCTTTTCTCTTCGCTTGTTAGTTTGATGTTGGGTTCGCTCTTAGGACTATTGGGGAATATGCTCCGCTGGCCGTTGTTGGCGCGAAAAGCGCATGAACCAATGGATGTAAGCTTCTACCATATAAGGAGAGCCGGAAAGGGGATTGTTAACACAATGATCTAGGTCGACTTGATATTGGGAATGTCAAATCCTACAGGTGCATTCAGATTGATTTGCTACCATACCATGCATTGGAAATGGCGCGCAACCACCGTAGTGGTGACGCTGTATCTGCTCGTCAATATCATCGGCCGGCTGAGCGTGGCGTCCTTTGGTCTAACATTCGACCTAAACGAAATCCCTGGAGTTGAGTATCCCGTGATTATCACCGACTGGAGCACAGACGCCTGGTTCAACAAGTCTGTAGCTGGCGGCTACACGCGCCTCGACTATCAGTCTAGTAAGTGAGAGTACCATCAGCCTACTGTTTCATAACTAACACTTACCCATAGAAAGAATGAATGACTATGCAGCAATCGGGCTGTCAACCGTCCCGACCCCGTTTAATTCGACAGTCCCGTCAACCTTCAACTTGACCAACGCAGGTGGTCGAGGTCTAGATCGGAAGGTTGAGGGAGACAAAGTCACATACTCTTATTTCTTAAGAGAGTACCGCGGCGCCGAGGAGAAGGCTTCAGCAGATAAGGTGCTTCATAGTTCATCAAAATGCATCGGAAGGAATCTTTGGGGTTCCGATGTCTACGAAAAGGGGAGGATAGTTG
Source organism: Lojkania enalia (assembly GCA_010094045.1). Taxonomy (NCBI): domain Eukaryota; kingdom Fungi; phylum Ascomycota; class Dothideomycetes; order Pleosporales; genus Lojkania; species Lojkania enalia. The sequence continues at coordinate 177,164 of ML986639.1, forward strand.
GCAACATAAGTAAGTTATACTGTCTATCAAAAGACTGATAGATAGCTGGTGGCTGACTAACACGAAAACTCCTAGACGAAACAAGTAATGAACCCTTCATCAACATATTAATCGCTATGTTCGTCTTCTATACAGAGTCGCAGGGTGAATATCTGTGGGCAGCGCCACTCGACTATAGCGAGTTATCGAACCCACCTTCAGCTTGTGCCACAACATGCAAGTAGCGCCTTCTCCTCTACTTGATGGTAGACCAAAACTAATCATCAAATCCAAGACCTCTATTCGGAAGACTATCTAGGTTACACCGAAAAACTCGTCCGCAACGCCACATATTTCGAGTGCACAACTTGCTTGACCGACCAAAAAAACAAACCCGGACTTGGCTCAGACGTACTTTTTGGTCTACCATCCGTAAATGCTTCCATGACTGCTGGCCTTCTTCTCGAGCTTGGCGCATTCGAGCGCGTCTATGAGGATTACGCTAGGGGAAATGGTACATCATTTTCGGTCAGACAATACCCAGGAATGAACAAGAACTTGCATTTTATGAATGACCGTGACAACGCCGTTCACTCAGGTGTTGAGGAAAATGCACCCCGCACTAGTGTTCCACTTGAGGCCGAGCTGTACGCTGCACATGTGGCGGCTCGTCTCCCGATTCTTGCCATAATTGGCGCTGACTCACAGCTACCGCGTGTGACGCGAGAGAAGGGCGCATCCGAGCGGCCATTTGTCAACACAGTGCTAGAAGTGCGCTGGAAGAGGACAGTCGCTGTGCTCGCCTCTATTCTTGCCGGGCAGGTGATCGCCATCGCCGTTGTGAAGTTCATGTGTAGGAGGGTGTTTATCAGGGATCATGACAGCTATCTTTCACTCGCGAGATTGATGAAGACGGTGATGGAGAAAAAGGTAGTGGGGAGGAGCACGGATAGTGGGAAAGATCTTGCGCAGTTCTTGAAGGACGAGGGAGTGATTATGAGATATGGGACTAGGAGTATCGAGGATGGATACTACGAAGTAGACCTTTGGGATGGAGAGCGACCACTCAACGGTGAGTTCCGTAGTGGGCGCTATAACTAAGGGATTGAAGTGAAGGATGAATTCTGGGAAGAACGCGAGCGAAGAGGACACGACGAGCCAGAACAATGAGGTGAGTACTAATAGTTCTTTGTCTAAAGTTTCGAGTCTAGCATGGTTTGAGAAATATTACGCTCGTTTGATCATCTTCTTGACTCATGTCACCATCGCCTTTGCTGTTGCATCCTGTCGAATAGTAGAGCACGACATAGTCTCCGATTCTGACATAGGATTTCTGAAAGGATCGAGTGTAGCATTAGACTATATGAAGAGTTGCTGGAGGATTATGATGACAACTGTGAAAGACGCGAAAGACACGAAAGGCACAGAACGGGAAAGAAGATAAATTCCGCACATTATTATGGTCTCGCCCATCAAATGCCTTTAATGGATCTTTCACTGCATCGCGGACCTGCGTTTCGCAGTCCTTCCCAGTCTTCGAAGAGTTGTGCAATCTAGACTCACGTGACAAACTTGGAGACAAAGCTTTCAAGCTCGGAATCTATCAACGCGGGCAGGTAGAGCCTAGAAGCTTTAGTGCCACGTCCATTCAGATCTCCGGTTGCCGAATATTTCTCCCCACTGCTAGCTCGATTCCTACTGTCGTTCCTGTCCGTTATCATAAAACTCGCTATCTTCAAGGCTTTCACCGCTGTGTCCGCCCTAGTCACAGGGGAGATCGTCAATGTTGCGCAACTCTCCAGTGGTATTCCTCCTTACGTCAGAGCTGCTTCGTAGAGGCGGGATCGTTGAGAAACTACTGACCTGTCCCGTGTCTGCGGCTTATGAAGTCGAATTGCTAGGCAGACAAGTCCGCTGACGATATCCACGCCATGACCATACCATATTTTGCAAGGTCGAGTCCATGCCGTATAGCATCGATTCCAGACTCCATAGTGGGGATATATGTACGAATGAAGCTAGTGTCGTCATTTATTACTTAAGTGTTGTTATGCCTTATGTCCGCACGCTCTTTGATCACTTGACACAATTTACTTCAATATATGAGTAACCTTATTCTCTAGTGCACTTAGGGGGTACCATATAGACTGACAGGTAATCTAGCTGCAATGAGACCTGTACCAACATCGTTAGGCGTTCCTTCCTGGCCTTGCTAGAAACTAATCTAATTTACCCATGGGGATGGATTAGTTGGGATTAGTTGGATAAGCCAGCTGGACCGAACTGGATTAGCTAAGCACAAAGGAAATTGATATGGAGGATCACGACTATATGATGACCTTTAATGTCTCCGTTAGTTTTTATTCTTCGTAGCTTTAGTCAACAATAGATTTTCACTTTTGGTTACGAATATCCGAAACCCTAACCAATTGTCTATACTGATTTACTCCTGCGTCGAATAATTCTGATATCGTCTATACCTCTTACCCCCCACAACCTATTCGTTGACTTAGGGTAATTTTACCAACTGTATTCTATCCGGAGCTAATCCTTCTAACATATATATTTCCATTCCTCGACTTTTTTATTTGGACGCCTTGGTGCCAGGCATACGGTGTAGCAGCCAGACGAGCCACTGCTATATGGGCGACACTTTAAGTCCGATCAACCCCATTATTATGCAAGATATCCGGCACACTGATGCAAGACTCATACCTAGCTCCCTGAGCGGTGACTTATCCTAGGCCTAGAGCCATCAGCACCAGTTATGTTGCCAAGGGATTGTGTTAGCTACACCTAAAGAGCTTAGCGTTCTGTGCTAAGATCTCCCTCCCCCTATCTACTTTCGTGTTAATATGTTCACAACCTCTACCACTACCTATACTATTACTCTAAAGGGAGCTTACTTTGTCCGCCTGGTTATCAAAACAGCGGGAAATCGTAGTAGCCTAGCTTCTCGAAAACATCGGTAGGAACGGTAAAGTATCGGGACATATGAGTAGGGGAGCTGCGTTGATTCATATCTACGAAGGATCTAGGCTATTTATACTGTCTGTCCTGGTATCACATGATATCAGGGGGGAAGAGATGGACGGAGACGTAGGAGCCGAGCTTGAATTCCTGATATCATGCTTCGGATGCGGATAAGACAACTGTGGGCATGCTTGAATAATAACGCTAGTAGCGGTTGTTTATTAAATCTTTCATTTTGAAGATTTTATATTAATTAGTCTTTCTATAGTAGCTATATAACATGGAAGTCTATCAGCCTAACGTACTGGATAAGCGAGCACCACACCTTACCTAGAGTACGCGGTCTATCAATATTCTATTATAATAATATACTACAGTAACACTCAGTCGACTTGCAGCGAAAGCAGGATCCTACTAACTGTCTAAACTATCATAAAAATTATATAGAGAGTACAAGATATACTATAGCAGTTAACAACGTCTCCTGTGATAAGGATTTAGCGAGTCTACTGAGTATGATTTCCTACTGCTGTACGGGAGCAAGTTATCCGGTTGCAGGTTGTATCGGATACCATCGCACGATATCAAATCACGCCGGATGTCAGCTGATATACCCTTTCTTATGTACATAAATATGGCCTGCTGGCCATCTTCAATCAAGCAGTTCAGTTCCTCATCTCCCTCCCTTAGACAAGATTCGTCTCTCACCACATCTCCAATCGTTTAATTAGGTGACCACGCGCTAGAATCTCTCTAAAACGCAATCATGAGGCCAATCCAAAAGAATCTACTAAGCTAGGGGAATCAACCATTGTTTAATATATTCTTAATATAGATTCCTATATATTTATATTTCGATTAAATACTATATATAATATAGCTAATTAATCGCTTGCTATATATATTAATAGCTGGATCAGTATTAAATAGCTATAGAATTTAAGTAGCTTTATAGAAATAAAGATCTTATAATACTGTGAGGCGTCACGTAGGCAGGAAGCTTGAAGAGCTAAAAGGAGGGTACAGGATGATATTCCGTGAGAGAGAAAGGGAGACGAATCCTTAAGGGGTAATCCTTAGGACTCGAAAGTATATATTAATATATCCACGTGACCCGTAGATCAACTAAGCTAGGGCTGATGGTATTCCGTAAGAGACCCGAGTCCTGCCCTTGGAGGGTAATTCTGAAGGACGTGTTACAAATACTCTATATACTAATATATTTATTATAGGCTATTTCTAACTATTAAATGTTACGGCTAAGCTATTTACAGTTAGCCCCTTAGCAGGTCCAGGGATATATATGTAGCATGTCTCGCATTTCTAGTTAATAGACGTAGTTTTCCAATCCTTATTAGAGCTAGCCAGCTCTAACAGTTATAAGCCCGGAAGCCCTTTAACTACTGCTGCGTTCCACATAGATAGACTAGAGCTGATTAATATAGGCTTAGTTAATTATATCTCGTTTATTAAGATCTCAGTCACCTTAACGTCGCTAGGCTAGCTAAGAAGCTAGAGAGCTTAGAACTAGTTATAGTAGAGACCTTAACAGATTAACGTGATATAGTATATTAAAAAGATGACAGAATTAGACCTACTTATTACTAAGGCTACGGTTATTCTTAATAAGCTAGAGTACTAGACGCAGTAGCTGTTTCTGCGGAAGGATAGCGCGGACTAGAACCAGCTCTAGAAATACGTAGACCTAGACCTTAGTAAGGAGCTAGTCCTTTGACTAGACGCTGAGAAGCTGATTGAGAAGTAGTTCGGAGATTTCCATAGGATAGATAGTAATGCTAAGGCAGTAGATGCTGAAGTAGATATTATGGATCTAACTGATCAAGAATTGGTAAGATATAAAGTCTAGTATAGGACGTACAGCTGCAGTAAGACGCGGTAGCTGTAAAAAGAGAAGACTCTTAGGGAATTCACGTAGGAGATATCGAGGATAATAGCAGCTTAATATATCCATCTAATTGCAGACTATAAGACTGTATATAATTAACTGTAGACCCTTAAGAAGCATCTCTACCTAAGTAAAGCTAAGCGCAGTATGTAGCTGCAGGCTTAATACTAGACGCTTAAGATACGACTAAAAAAGGGGAACCTAGATACCTAGTTTAAAGATTAGCTTAAAACAACGCGCGTTATAAGTCTAGTAAGTATACTAGAAGTATAGGGGAATTAAGCTTAGTAGAACTTTATTCTTATAGTTAAGAGCTTGGACGATAGCTGGGTAGCAAATAAGCTATTACTACTTATCAAGTCTGAAGTAGATAATAGGCTATATACGAGTATCTTAGACCTAGTAGCGTAGTATGCGTTATACTATCGTTGTACTAAACCGGTTATATTAGAGTTAGGGATATTCGCGACGCTTAGTATTGTACTATAGTAACTATAGTAGTTGTAGTAGACTAACAGCAGTTAGAAACCTTAGTAATTAAGATAGATAGTCTACCTCTACAGAGATAGTTATAAATTTAAGTAGTATCTATATATTAACTTAGCGCTGCGCTTATTAGGCTGGCAGCTGGATTAAGATATTAAGTAGAGATTTTAAGAGCTTAGGATATTAAGATCTTCTAGGTTAAAGGTATTCTATAATACTAAAAAGTAACTAGTAGTATTAGTAGGCTCTATAGGCTCTACGATAGTTTTAATACTAGTACTAAGTATAATAAAAAGATAGGATAATAGGCGTTAATTATTAGAACTAGCTGTAATAGCAGCTCTAAACCTAAGTCGATTAGTAAGCTTTATAGTAGTTTTAACTCTATAGCTTAGAGCTGTATAGGCTGAGTAGTATTAGCATCAGCTATTATTACTTAATAGATAGATTATAAACCCTAGCTTAAATACCTATATTGCTAATAATAAGTCTTATAGCTAGAGAATAATATAATAGCCTAGACCAGACGACTACATATATATAGGAGGATAGCTGCTACTAATTTGAGAATAGGGAGAAGTCTAGCTATAGGTATAGATATCTACTAGAATTAAGACTATCCTACTCTTATATATAGCATATATCCTAGAGATGTTTATAAGTATAGTTAGTCTCTTATACTATAGTATAGTAGGGATCTATTTTAATTTAGGACGAGACTATTTATATTAGATAGATCTATTAAATATTATATATTATCTTAGGCGCACGTCTAGATATTAGCTAATAGATATAGAGGATAGTATATAACTATCTCTATTAGTATATTTAATGTAGTATAGACCGAGGCCTTTCTATACAGTTTATAAGCAGCTAGAACTTATACCTATATAAGCTTATAGGGTATTTAGCTATACTAGCTAGAAGGTAGTTGCTTATCTATCTGCTTATATTAATAGGCTTAAGTTAATTAAGCAGTAGTAGTAGAGAAATTAAGCTCTAAAGTAGACAGAATACACCGTCTACATCTAGTCTAAGCTCTATAAGATAGTAAGTAGGAGAGCTCCTTAGGAACTAGCCTAGAGACCATTTAAGAGACTAGGGATAGATTTAGTCTAGATACGCGATTAGTTAGAATACTACTATAATAGAGACCTCTAGATGTTCTATATAATCTGCTAGTATAATAGGTAGCATAAGGCCTACTACCTACTAAATAAGAATATAATAACACTACAACGTATAGTATAGAGATTACTAGTTAAGCTTAAAGCTTAGTTTAATATATAGGTTAAAGCTATTAGGCTTAATAATAAGCGCAGATATTCTAAGATGCTTAATATTTTTAAGGACCTAGGAATCTCAGTAGAACTACGAGTAGAGTATACTAAGAAGTAGAATAGTTTAATAGAGAGAGTAGGGTAGTTGCTAGTCGTATAGAAAAGAGCTATAAAGATAGACGTAGGGCTACTAATAGAGGTATTAAACGAGTGCCTGCTCTTAGCAGTCTATCTCCTTAATTATACGCTAACCGAAGCTCTAGACTAGTACACCCTATATAAGATAATACGTAGAACTAGACTGTTAGTAGTTTATCTTAGCGTACTAGAAGCTAAGGTATATATTCTAAATTATTACCTATACTAGGAAGAGAAACTATAATCTTATATACTAATCAGACGCTTCGTAGGATATAATTCTACAAATATCTATTATATCTAGATACTAGAGTTAGATAGAGTTATTAGGACTAGAGATATTATCCTACTACCTGCAGAATTATATAAAGATCTTATCTTTCTAGATAAGTAAATACTGTATCTAGTAGCCGCAGTATTTAATATTAAGGAGAGCTATAAGCTAAATAATATAGAGCTTAAATAGATACTAGATTAATCAACTTCTTAATCGCGTAAGGAGATGTTAGATAATAAACTCGAGTAGTAGATTAAGTAGCAGCTTAAGCAGGAGCTAGGTTAGCAACAATTAAATAAGCTAGCTAGAGTAGAGTATCCAGCAGTTAGCAGTATTATAATGCTAGAAGATACCCTAGAACTGTATAGTTAAGATAATCGCAACAAGTATCTAGAGGTAATAACTAGCCTTTTTAAGGGCTGGTATTAGATTAAGCTAGAAGTAGAGGTTTTAAACTGATAATTAAATAATGTAAATAGACGCGACGAAATTAATAGTTAGCTTAATACTAGAAATATTATAGAAACTAGAACTTATAGAATACTCTACATATACTATACAGCGTTTATAGAAGTGTTATAGTAGAAGATAAGTAGTAATATGCTAGCTAATTAGCCTAGGATTAGTCTATATAGAGATTAGCTGCTACCTCTACTAAAGTAATAGAAGTAGCTTAAGAGGCATCTATTTAGAATTGAATTTAAGAAAGTAGTAATAGTAGAGCTTTAGAGCTACTGCAACAAGGGCTGTCTAGTTTATATAATAGAGACTAGAGCTAGTATATAGTTAGAGATTAAGCTTCTACTACTAATATAGGTATTTGTATATAAATTCGATAAGAATAAATATCTATATAAGTTTAAAGCTAGGCTAGTTATTAGAGGAGACCTATAGTAGAACTGGGGAGATATATATACAGCTACTCTAGTAGTACAAGTATTCCGATTCCTAGTTACTCTAGTAGCAGCTTTTAGACTACACGCCTATTAATATAATATTACTAACGCTTTCTTAAATATACTACTAGATAGACTAATATATACTTATACGCTAGAAGGATTTATATAAGAGCTAGGTAAGCTGCTAGAGATAAAAGCTCTCTATAGCCTAAGAGATACTCCTCTACTCTAGTATAAGTACCTTAAAAGTTTACTACTTAAGCTAGAACTGCAGCTAATCTAGAAGGTCTTATATCTATTTAGAAGTAAGAGCCTAATAGTATTCTTCTATGTTAATAATATAGTTGTTCTAGTCTATTTAGACTACCTTACTATATATTAGCAATTTAAAGTAGGCTTAAAATTGTAGTACAAGCTACGCTTACTTAGACAGCTCTAGTAGTTTCTAGGAATTAGAATAGTTCGAGACTAGGATGTAGGTAGAATCTAGCTTAGTTAAGACTTGTTTATTAATAAAGTCGCAGCTAAGTATAGACTATAGAAGTAGGGGTAGAGAAGCTATCCTACAGTACCTCTAGTTAATAACTACCTAGTATTAAGTATAGAGGAGCTAAACTATTAGAGAACTAAATATTATTAGTAGCTAGTTAGATCCCTAAAATATCTAGCAGTCTATACGCGCCCAGACATTTTAAAAGCTTATTTAGCTTTAGTAATCTATCTTAAGAATCTAGAATAGAATTATATTTAAGTAGTAGAGCACGTCTAGAGATATATAATTAGTACGAGAGGGCTAGGCTTGTAAGTATCTAGACTAGATTAGAAAAATACAATCTACCTTAGTAATAAGTATAAGCTACTATTTTATAAAATATTAGACGTAATATTCGCGGATAATTAAAAGACGTGTTACAGCTTACAGGGCTACCTATTTAAGCTTTATAGCCTACCTATCGACTAGAAAGTAATAATACAGCGCTTAGTTACTAAGTCGACGACTGAGGTTAAGCTACTAGCTCTATCCGTAGCAGGTAGCGAGCTGTAATAGTAGACTAGGGTCTTCGATTACGTAGGGTTTAGTAAAGAGATAGTCCCTACGCTATTTTATAACAATCAGCAGATAGTAGGTATTGCTACTAAAGTAGTAGATAGACTATAGACTAGGCTACGTTATATAGATACTTATCAGATATAGATTCGATAAGAAGTTGAAGTAGGAAGGTTACAGGTTAGCTGGAAGCCGACGAACTAGATACCAGCAGACGGTCTTATAAAAGCACTGCCTAAGTAGAAGTATCTTACCTTTTTAAAGCAGCTCGGTCTTACAGAGGTACCTAGACTAGTTGACTAGAAGGCAGCTTTGCTATTTACTACAGCTGGGGGGGTATATTACAGCTAAGCTATTTATAGTTAGCCCTTTAGCAGGTCCAGGGATATATATGTAGCATGTCTCGCATTTCTAGTCAATAGACGCAGTTTTCCAATCCTTATTAGAGCCAGCCAGCTCTAACATTAAAGAATGTTTATAAGTGCTAGATTAAATTACTAATTTATTATAGTATTAACGGTATTACTAAACTCGAATTCTTACAAACTTTTAAAGAAGCCTATTAAATATCTATAGAGGTTATCGAGCTACTAGCCTAGTTCTATATAATCTAGATATAGTACTATTAAAGCCAGATATTATATTTTAGAAGTTTTTAGTTTCTTCTCTTATTAGTAAAGCTTAATAGAATATAAAAATACTAAGTAATAGAACTGAATTAGAGCTTTCATAGACGCTAATTTCAATAGGATTTAAATGTATTAGAATAACTTGTCTAACTAGATTATCGAATCCATCAATCGACTAGCTAAAGTTGCTGAGCTAGTAATCTATTATAGCGTACCATAGCGCGAAGAAGTCGCTTAGCTTTAGAAGGCAAACGAGATCGCAATACAGCATAAGAAATGCAAGCAGAGGTGCCTATAGAATCAAGGTGTTCTAAAAGCTGCGTTGGCGTAGAGCTAGCTCCTCAGCTTAATATTGATAGCTAACTAAGAGGTGAAGATTAGGATAGTTAAATGCGTACTAGGCTTAATGTGCCGCACAAAGATGCTGTAGAAGTTACGATAAGCCTGGATACAGCTTTAAAACTTACAAATAGATTAATTAATACGCTTTCTATCTCTCAGGATATTAAAATCATGATAGCTGTAAATATAATAATACTATCCGCCTGCGAAGTTAAAAAATGTAAGATTATACGTATCGCAAGGTCCCTATGATGGATTAGCCTAATATTATGTGATACCTGGAACAGATAGTATAAATAGCCTCGATCCTCTATAGATATCAATCAACGCAGTCTTTCCTCATCGGCTCTGGTACTTTACAAAAAACCTTGAAAAAGTGTGACGCTCGTTTCTTATACGCGTTAGTATTCTTATATATTTATAAGTTATATCTAGCCTTTTAGAGATATTTTATTCACTAGGACTTCTGAAGTCCTCGAGCAAAATTGATATTCCTCGAACGGAAGGAAACACTTCCTTTTGTTTGCACCTATGCACCTTAGATCAGGACTTTCAGCTACTTCTCCTGCACTGATACTTAGTGCGGTATATGCCAATCCTAATAAACGATGCTATTAGTAGAAGCCTTCTAGCCATGTATTAGTTGCGAGGTAGTCGCTCTAGACTGGCATTCGATCTACTATTATTAATGAATTAGCAGACACAAAGAAATCACGAGGCTTCTTGTCGACAATCGCTTCTCGGATGTTCTAAGCGTCTTAGACTTTAGGACCTCGTACCTGCTCCCATTCATCCAATTTCATGTTTGGAACTGGTGAATCCTACACAACTGGTCAGCATGTACTCCTTCATAAAGTACTCCTGTATATCCCCTCAAGACCATAGCTAGGTGGATTACCTCTCTGGTAGGCTTTTTAACTTCAATATCAACAATTATACGGCTGCGTGGTTCTTAACACTGCTAGAAACGGCCATAGTCGAGCACCAGAGCGTCACTAGTCCATCTACACGCTGCTACTGTCTTGGATCTTTTCAAGGACTTCTACAGGGTATGATAATGTGGCGCGCTTTACTCCGAGCCACTAGCGCTGCTACGACTCGACATAGGCCGTTAGTTCCACGAGAAGAAGATTCGAGGAGTCTGGATCAAACTCAATAGCGAGGCGAAAGACGTGAGGTATTAACAGAGGATCTTCTATGAACTAGAAGACTATTATAACCATATACTGTGGATGCTGTAGGCGACATAGAGAAAAATTTATGTCCGCAGTATCATATATATTGACTGGATAGATAGGGCCAATATTTTTCTACCGGTACAATTCCATCGTTATCTTGAGAAAGTTGGCCATACTTCCTGACGCTTTCGCAGTCAAGTGCCCTAGCTGCACACAAGAGTAGGACCTATTTCCGAGGAAGTGCTGGAGATTTCACTTCCTGTATTCATCCAGATCACACCAACTCAGGACAACCATACTACCAAACTCAGAAACACCTTCTCAAGACAAGTGAAGAAGTTCGCCGGACAAAGAGTTGAAAACAAGATCGACGCCTCTTCCCGACATTTCTTGCATCACTCTTTCAAGGAAAACTCCGTCTCGGGAGCCGTAGCTATGGTTAGATTTGATTCTAAAAGTCCTGCCAAGATACTCGGCCTTGTTTGAATTGCCAACTGATGCAGATATTGAACCTGTTTGTACTGATTGTACCGCATAACTGGAGAGCTGCGTGGCTAACTCTATCTTATGCTGAATTAATGGGGATCATCTGCGTGGATATTAATACAAATTAATGGTATTACCGTTCATAATTGCGGATTCACCTGGCCTTTCTCGACACATTCGATATCAATGTGAGAGCGAATGGCGGTAGCTTAATAAGATGCCATAATAGTAGCGTCTTGAAAACTGAGCTCGCCTGGAAGCCGTACAAGTTCTTGCGGGTATCACACGACTAAAGTAAACGTCCTACCTGTAGCCATTCCGAAGTCGTCATCGCCAGATGCTATATGTGTCACTAATGAGCCTACACGACTCACTATACCAATATACCAGAAAATCCAATACCCAGTTCGACATCCCTGAAATCATGTGATAAGATTCCCGTGGCCAATGTTAGGTCCTATACTTAATTAGCAATGCGTCGGTTCTAGATTTCATGAGGCAAGAACATGAAAATTGGCCGCAACCTCCAAAATAGCAATCTCAAACTCGGCTTCACCCAGATTAGATGATGACTCTGGTTTTGCTACCTATTGAATGGAATCTAGCAAACTAGGTTCCTCAATTTCGAGAGTTACAATCTCTATGCCATCTATCCTCTTTTTCTTCTACCTATTCTGTTCATTTATTATGAAAATAGATGATATCTTCCAATCTTGACTACATCTTCGCCGAAGATGTGTTCCATTCCTAGAGACGTTATATCATCCCATTGCATTCATTGCTTTTCTCAAATACCGAAATGATATGTCCAGTCAAAGAGGGATCATTTTGGGTCACTTCCAATGTCACTATTGGGATATTAACTTACATCTGTGCTGTGCACAACATACCCAGACTACCCACTACATATAGAACTTTGAAGTTCAACTGAAATGACTGCATGACCTAAGAGAAAAAAAATAATTTCTTTTCTATTTTTTATTTTTTTGGGGGGGGGGAGTTTGATATTGTATGACATTTTCTGGAATTCTTTAAACTTAACTTTGGTTAAATTGCCGAGAGTTAGACCTTCCATATCCAAGTCAATGTAATATGGGTCGCCTCAGAAACATCATCATCCAGTGTGGATATCAACACCTGGCTGCCTAGGCGCTGGAGCTGACGGACCAATTGTCTGGTTATCCCGTTCTGGGAACTATCACGGAGAACGACCACCGTGCGAGCTTGGCTTGTTTCTATATCCACAATCTTTCGCCCAGCGATGAGCGTGCTGAGCTCATATGGTGGCCCTTTGTCCATTACAGACATCTCGAGCTTAAAATCCAGTTGCCGTTAATTCAGCAGCCCTCGTTCGAGTGGTACAAATGACTGCTCTGTGCGATCGTTCTCTGCTCCAGGCCCCGAACAATTGAACCAGCCAAATGTGTAGTCAGGAACACCTAATTTCATGTAGAAGCTCTTATAAATACAAGACGACCTCTAGGTCGTAAATGTCTATGCAAATTTTGGGGTGTTTTGTTAAGACCCAGCGTAGAATGAATGAAATTGGCTGCTATAATTAAGTCATAAGAATCTGCATCAAACCCTTGTTCTCGTGGGTCCTGCAATATGTTGAATATTTGATAACCAGGATCAAACGAGTTCCCAGATCGCTGCTTTGCTTTGGGGAAGAAGCTAAAAGCGATGTCTAAAAACGTATAACAACCATACACAGAGATAATGACCGACTTTCCTACAGACAAGGCCTATAGAACTTTCTAAATTGCCCCCCCCAGACCCTGGTCCAACCTCTAGCATTATTAGAGTAGGTGTCTTACCAATGGGAGCTACAACGTACTTCCTACAGTCAAAACTTGTGGGGGTGTAAATGTCAGCTAGAACTTTGTCCCATGTCAACCTCTCAAGCATCTCAACTTTTTCTTCACGTATATATTTAGCCATATCTTGGAATCTCCTGTGACCCGTTTCCATTGCCGCTTTGCGTAGAATGTTACTAAGGATATCTAAACGCCCAAAGATAGCATCTTCTCGCTTTATTTCCGTGAGCTCTAGGAAGGATGAATATCCACCTACGTTCGTAAAGCTGTCAAAGTCCAGATTTAAGCATTGAGTCTCAATCCAAGATTTGTATCTTTCGAGATAAATTTATGCCAGAGAGCAGCTTCGTAAGATGGACGGAGAATCTGTAGTGCAAAATATAGCCATCTCTTCTAGCAAAAGATAATCCTTTAGAGCTTTGTGGATTGGTTCAAAAAGCTGTTCGTGTCTTAAAAACTGCACTTCTGAATACCAGTGAAGTTATGCGGCTGCATACTCTTCACACCTCGAAAAGTCTTCCGGAGTACGCACAAGAGCCAAGCGCAAATTCCTGACAAGTATCATGACTTATCCATCTAGAGAATACTCGCCTCTATTGAAGCTATTCTGGTCTGATGCCCATGTACAGGCTTTCAGTTTTCCTGGGCCCCTGGGAATAGACAACTCTAGTAGTGTCGGAACGCACAATCGATGTCCACGGGGAAGTCCTCGATTTAATGCCACCCGAAGATGCCGACTTTGTGAATAAAAATCCGCATTCGGGGATTAATATACAGTTATATGATTCCTACTTCTTGTCACCGGCAGAGTTGTGCAACTCAGGGAACTAGGAATTCTCTGTTCACTGCTGTTGGTTCTTAAATAAGAGTCGTACAAGACATCTAGACCATATGAAAGCACTTGACATATCGCAATGGAATTGAAGTTAGATGTAATTCTTCAGAGGCAAGATCAACACCTAGGCATCTACTTCAATACACAAATAGAGGCTAAGTCCGCCGTGTAGGTGCCTAAGGATTGCTTAAAAGCAATTCGCCATGCGTGAAAAAGCTCCTCAGCACTCCAAAAGGAATTAAGCATTAAGCTTCTCTTAGAAGAAATTGGCAAGGTGTTTGCTTTTCTGTTGAATCCTGAAGAGGGGGTGGAACTCGTATTCGCAATGGCCAATATCGGACTGGATTCTCTTTTTTCGATTGAGTTGCGAAGGCGGTGGAAACAGGTATTTCCCCTCGACATTAGTTCTTTGGAGCCCATGAAGTCGGAAATGTTGCTTCGTCTTGGGCAGATGGCTGCCAAGGGTTTCCAAGAGCGGTCGTTTGGTAAGTACGTAGCGAACACGGCATATTTCCCCTATTCGACTTGCTTTGATCTTCGCATATTTCGTTTCAGACAATAGTCGTAATAGGTAATCCTATTTCAGTATTTTACACCTGTAAATTTTCGACTACAGAAGTCCTGAACGGTGGAATAAATCCACATCGGATGTCCTTGATATGGAAGGTTTAAAGAGTTCTAGCAAGCGCCAATGTCCTTTTACATCCTCGCTCTCTCTCTCGTCCTTCGCTCCGCTATATAAACAGCTATAGGAAAACTTTGATCCAGTTCCTCCCAAAAACCCTCCCCACTCACCACTCTCCTTCGATACCGATTAACAGCGCCCTTCATCAAACGCTCCACCTGCGCCCTTTCATTGCTGTACTTGGGCCATTTCTCCTTTAGTGCGTTGAAGTCGTCGCTCACTAAGGCTTGCAGTGGTAGAGGCTCTATAGCGAACAATGCGTCGTAGGCTTCTAGGGTTAGAAATGGCGAATATATGAGGGTTGAAGGAGATAGCAAGGCTGATGATTCGCCGAGGGAAGCTCCGGATGGTGTGCGGAGGATCCTAATGTTGAGAAAGGAGAGGAACGCTTCGTCTTGTTTGGTGAAACCTGGATCCTGAGCGAATACTTCAATCTCGGCCCTGTTGAGCTTCTGCAACTCGTCCCGTAGGGCAAGTAGTATTGCAAGTTGCTTCAATCTTCTCGTCTGACCTTTTGTGTTTGATAATAGAGACCCTAGGCCTAGCGAAAGGACTCTTCTGATAGGAGATTGGGTACTCTTAAGCACGGAAGCTAGAGATCGGGAGAGGCTCTGGCTGAATTGAGATGTAGAGTAGAGGGTCCGGACTGTGCTTAGCTTTATGGCAAGCTGTTGCTGTTCTCGATTCTTTAGTAATTTTCCTTTTTGCTTTTGAGGTGTCGTTGGTAAAGGAAGGATTTTTTCATCCTGCGCAATGCCGTGTGACATCTTTTCTTCTCTCGTGCCACGGATACTTCTAGGTTTAAGAGTATAGCCTTAAATGCTTATAGAAAAGAGTAGGAAAACGACGAAAGCAGAGGACAACAATTGGAACAAGTTTATTTAACAAATTTTCGCGGAATATTGACACCGTTCAATTTGCGAACAAATACTACACGTCACGTGGACTTGAAATGAAGAATGCCAGTGTCCTGGGGAAAGGCATACACGGGAAAATGTCGGGAGTTGAGTATCGGCGAGGCTTGCATCGTGACTGTACCGACGACGGTGCTTTATATTCATCATTTAATTTGTTTCTAATCGCGAGTTCGGGTTGCAAATTCGCTACGGAGCTTAGCGGAGGTATGTCGGTCATCAGCAACATGGTGTTCGCTTCGTAATCTGGGCGGCCAAGCTGCTGAGAAATCATACGTCATTTCGGACCGAAATTCGCTCCTATTCGGGGTTGCAGCTCCATCAATCTGGCATTGAATCATCCACTTTGGCCATTTCTCGTCGAATTCATTCTCAACTTTCTGCTTCCAATCCTTCTTTCTAACTTGGCTTTTTCAATTGCCTTGTTAAAAGGCGATGCGCTAGCAAATTTGCCCGTAGATGCCAATATGGCTCTCTCTACGCTTGTGATTAGATCTGCTCACCTGTGATATTTGGTGCGCAGCTGGTACAGGATCGCCAAGAATGGCCTATGCAATTTCATCAAACCAAGGATTATTCGCTTTTTGGTTTGGGGGATGGCGGGAGTTTTATCTATACATCCTTCATTAGGTAGTCCCAGAGAGTGTCGTTCCCACATATTAGGCAGCGTCAGCAATACCTTGCATAAAAGACTCTCAGTGGCCGTGTCTCTGATGCTATAAGTTGACCCTCTCGTGGGCTTTTATCACCGATTGCATTGATGAGATGTCTAGGGAAGCCAGCACTGGTGATATGAGACACCTTATGAGCCTTGATTCTGTTTTCCATTATCTATTCGTTAACTACCTACCCCGTATCTTTAGCATACTGAGGCTGAGCACCGTAGATGTTTTCTGGCCTCAGCGCCAATCGTTGAAGAAAGAACAAGATGATGTGGATGCATATGGTCGGTTCAGCCAAAGACTTCAGCCCTGAAATACACTAAGGTTCGTCTCAACTCATTGATGGTCTGCGAAATCTCTCGTTAACTATAGTGAGCTTAAATCGACAATCAGGTTTATGCGCTTTGGTATTCTAGCTCCGACGAGGCTAGGACAATAAGTGTACATTCCTGACGGACAACGGGAGCGATCTTTGCTATTTACCATGTTTTTTAATATCCGATTGAGTGCGACACGTGGGGAAATAACGCCGCTGGTGTTGTTGAGATAATGCCAGACAGGAATGGATCAAGCGAGCACGGATTTCTGCCCTTGCTTACTGTTCTTAGTAACCTTCCTTGGACTGCATAGAAGTTGTACTCGGCTTGAAAATGGACAGGGGGAGATCGTTTGACTCCTATTGAACTGAAGAACGCCAGAAGCCCGAAGCATATCCACCTTCCCTTTCCCACTAAACCCCGCACCCCTTGAGGCCGCATAGTCGGCCGCCCGTGCGCGCTCATTTCAACCAATTACAATCCGAATCCAGCCCGTCCGAGACTTGTAAAGCACGTGACTGGAAGCAGACGTATAATCCCTGCAGTAAGCTAACGTTCGCAGTGGTTCCAGCGATCGACAAAGCTACGCACTTCCCTTTTTTGGAAATTTCCCCGCAAAAGCTTCGGAAAATGAAACAGGAGAGGAAACGATGAAGCCCTATGAGCGCCTATCATTATGTTTATTTCAATTTATTTATTTTGGAAGCAACGCTGAACTCGGGTTTGCTATGGATGCTGCGCTAGAGGTATACGCTCGAGAGCTGCATATTCTAGGTTTGCTCTAAACACATCTGAAAATGCCTTTTGCTTTTCCAGCCTGAGTAACGCTTTACCACGCTGGTTCATGAAGCTGTGAGGGTCTGGGTCGTTCTCATCAAACGGATCCTTTATCCTCCAACCCGTTTCGCTAGGAAATGGAGACTCGTAAGGCTTGAATTTCTTGATACCGTTATAGCTTACTGGACGTTGAAATCCAGGATATGGCTCATCGCGACAATAATCGACATACCAGTTTTGAGCAGATAAAGGTAAGGACGACGCAACGTGAGTAAAGTTGTAACCGGGAGTACCTTGGCAGATGCCGCCAAAGAAGATGGTTCGAAGAGCAGGCTGGGCAGCGAGGAAGGCGATAAGGGACGGCGCATGAACGATCAACATCGATAGTTTCAGTGTTTTCAGGTTAGGAAAAACCAACGGGATGCCCACAGAATTACAGTTGGTCGAGAAGAGAAAATCAAGCGTATTCTCACTCTCTAAAGGTAAGCTGGAGTCTGGGTTGAAACAGATATCTATAAGTCCTAGTGTTGGTCGAGCGCACTGTATTAGTGTAAAAAGAGATGGTGTTGGAATCGGTTTGTCGAGACTTAAGAAATCAGTGGCTTCTCGAAATCTAGAATCCAGATCTAGGACTAAAGCGACGAGCTCCGTGAATATATGTTGCATAGGCTCACTGGCGATGATTAGAGACGGATCTATGGCTGGAAGCTCGAGTTCCTTAATATGGTGGCCTGCCGAATGCAATCCTGACGCGACAAGCTCTAGATTCAACTGCGAAAGTGATGAGCGGGAGAATTGATTAGCCACCGTGTTGCTATTTGAACAGTTAGCGAGTTTTTCTTTTTTTTTTTTTTTTCTTCGTCTTAGATCCAAGGTTTCTCACTCAAGATCATCATCAAGGTCAGATTCCGGGAAGTCACAATTCCATGTTCCAATCTTGACCTTTCTGAGGGACGTCATACTCCCCATGAGCTTGGCCGTTGCACTATAAACACGGGCCCTACGCGCGTCTTGTTCCTCTATCTTGACTTCCCAGTCTTTTTCCGCCTGCTCGATGATTTTGTGTTCACGTTCGAGTCGCTTCTCGCGCTCCTTGCGGATCTCAACGTATCCAGACTCGTCATCGGATTCAAGGGGTTCCGAGTTGTCGTCGGGAACATCGATTTCGGTGTCAATCCGGTCTCGTATCCATTTTCTATATTTGAGCCAAAAGTCTGTGACTCGCTCAGCCCGCGTACTTGAACGCAATAGGCCTCGCAGACATACCCTTGACATAGAAAGCAGGGCTAAAGTAGAACGTCTTCACATGAGGCGCAATGCCAAGATGGACCACTTCGTCGATCGCATCATCTAAATGCGCCCATTTAACAGCCTTGCGGTTGCCATGATAGCTAGTAGATGTGGCATGATCGAACCAGCCGCCCTGTGGGCGGCCATCGAAGCTAAGTACATGAAAAATGAGAGGTTGAATGAGATGCGTAAACAACCGACACGTTTGCAATAGTGCCAAGTGATCTTTGTGAGAAAGACAAGTAAATATCTCCCAAATTAATTCCTTAGGTAGACGATCCATACTTAGCGGAGACAGCAGAGTTGGGTGAAGGGTGAAGGTGCGCTTCATTGTTTGTGGGAAGCGGGAAGTTTCAGGATGACTGGGGCCTTGCCCAAGAAGGCTAGCCCGGACTGAACGGGCCTAACCATTCGGACACATTTTTCAGGATAAGGCTTTCGCATCTGGAATTGGGTGGCAAGAGTAAAGAAACATCCAATCAAAAGTCCGGCCAAGAGCATATAGGTCCGAGCGATTCGGTATATCATCAAGGCTGAAGCCAAGAGAGAATGTACTAACAAGTTCGCCTCGGAATCAATCGCATCATCCGGAGCCGTCCAAACCCCCAAAGGCCCGACCCTTAGGCTGAGCTTTCTTGGTTCCATGTCACGATGTAGGCGCCTTCTTCGTGGGCTCGTCGGAAGACTCATCGGACGAATCATCCTGTTTGTCATATTTAGACTGATACTTGAGACGCCCTACAGCCCTCCTTGCTTCTTCTTTCTTCTCCTGCCTCTTCATATTAGCCCATTTCATGTCACGTTTCGCCTACATTACCTTTTCATATCCCGCCTTCTTTTCGTATGTCGTGTCGAGTGTCTCATTTATATAATCGTCAAATTGTCTGACTGTGGACACGATCACATCGAATCGACTGCGGTCTAGCTCAATCTTCACGTTGCGCTCCTTTCTATAACCCTCCTAGTCGACAGTATCGACGTGAGGGTGTTTAGTACGACCCTCATACTCGGCCATAGCGATAGTAGTGTAGAAGGCGTTCCGGATCTGCGGACCATTCTATTACGGCTCCTCGAGATTATTTTTGAAATGTTCCCGAGCAAAGGCCTTGATGCCTTTTGTATCAATGTGGAAGTTTAGACCGTCTCCGCGCACTTTTCGGATTCGATGAACGCTTTCCATACACAGTTGCTTCCTCGTCGAAATTTGGATCTTTAGTACTGGCGATTTTGGACCTTGCCATCATTTAGTGCAAATCTAAATACTAACAAAAAAGCGATATATAAATTCTTAATATTAACACTTTATCAAATGTATC
This sequence comes from Lojkania enalia, assembly GCA_010094045.1. Taxonomy (NCBI): domain Eukaryota; kingdom Fungi; phylum Ascomycota; class Dothideomycetes; order Pleosporales; genus Lojkania; species Lojkania enalia. The sequence continues at coordinate 197,398 of ML986639.1, forward strand.
GATACGAGTAGCAGTCGATATCTACGGAGGATCAAGGTTATCTATACTGTTTGTTTAGTATCACATGATATCAGGACTAGTCCTTAATAGGGATAGTACCATATATATAACCTTGTAATCACAATAACATTGCGGTCTAAACCTAGTTTGCTGCATTTCACCAGGAATACATCTACTTCACCCGGCAGCGTAGCACAGTCCCATCAGCTAGCTAGGTCGAAGCGTCTCGAGAGCTCCCTTTCGACGTCATATGCATCAATACCCATATTACCGCAAGTAACTCGATGTTTATTGCATGAAATCTGTTAGCAGACAGGTATTGATCAAAGATCTTTGGATGATTGTGTCTTACAGTAGCCTTTAGATATAATCCGTAATGCATTACGCCGTTGCGATTTTTCTCCCCTGCCACCAGGGGGGGCTGAACGTGATGTTAGCTGGGAACTTGAAAATCGAAGGATTAACATACCGTGGAGTAACATTATCGGCCCCAAATTCATTCCAGTCCAATTATAAAATCGCGATACACTTAGGTTCAGTTTATGTGAACATACTTGACCTTTGCTGCATACAATATCTATATCATCTTCCCCGCCTTTACGAGGGCCTTTTTTCTTCTAAATATTCCCAGACCCGTTCTTGTATGAGCCGATTATATTCTTCACACAAGAAGATCAAAACCACGTCCTATCCGAGCTGCCGCATATTCGACAAGTCTTTGACATGAATCTGGACGAGGTAAATGTCAGTATAATCTTACTAGGATGTGTAGTTTCATAGGGTTGGCAAAGCCACTTAAATAGCCAGTAGGTCATAAAGGTATAATCATCACCCTTCAAGATGGACCCTTTTTTCAGTTTGAGAAATCTGCCAAAGTGGAACGTATCACCCTTTCTCAATAATGCATCTTCCATTCGTTCTTCGTCGACATACTGGTCAGAGAATATTCTAACGCTTCGATGCGAGCAGTCCGCACCCTCGTTACAAAGCGAGCCCGAGGCACAATCTCCTGTTTCAGCTATATCAAGGTCCTCCGGATACACATAAGGAGACCCCCGCCTACCGTTCTACTTTCCAGTACTTCCATCGACTAGCATCTATCGCGCATCAAGCAGCATCAATTGCTGAGGTAAATATTGATGCATTGAAGGGGTGTAAGTGGCCTGCCTAGCTAGAGGCTGGCAGTGGCGAGACGATATAGGCCTGACAATATAGGCTAGCTATAATAGGATAGTAGAAACGCGCGACACCTTATCATCTTGATTAGGTAGTGGCGTATTAGCTTGTGTATTTGAATTCTCATTGATACTGCCATGGTCTGTTGTGGTTAGAAATTCTTCGAGATGAGGAGAAATCAAACCTTTACCTAGGCTCTTTATGCCGCTCGAGACGAGCGTAGCGGTTCCCTGGGACCATCCGTATCTCAGCAAGAGGCGGCCATTTTGGTGGGCAAGACTCGGTCTTATTACATAAGGGAATGAGGCACAACGCTCGCATACACTAGGAGTTCCTCGGATCAAGGGTCTTAAGGGAGCTAGAATATTGAGCCTCCTCAACAACAATCCGGCTGAGGTGCTTTTATCTAGGACTTGTTATGTGCGATCTACATTCACTATGCCCATGTTTAGTCCGCCCCCAACCCTCCAATACGGTTACACATTGACCTTTGCTAACTAAGAAGTGGCCGTAAGGGTTTGTAGCACGGATCCCCCAAACTCCCCATAGCGACAAGTTAATAGTCAATACGTATATCGGTTAGTTGTAGACAAAAGCAAACCGTACTAAATAATAACTAATGATTAAGTCGCTGAAGATAAGACAGGTGCTAGAATAAGACTGCTCGTCTCTATAGGTAGCTGAAATAAACGCAGTGCTTACAGCAGTAGTAGCGGCGAATTGCTTGCTGATTGAATGAATGGCCAATCTTCAGATGATGACAACCTTCCGTTCTGGTGCGCGGCAGCTGCCAGACACTTATACTTTTAGCATCATTTATGTACCTAACTGAAATCCCACGAAATATCGCTCGCAAGTGCAATGTAAGTTTGCCTTCTTTTAATAATAAAATCGTCACAGCATAATCCGGCCAATCCTTCCTATACCCTCAGTATTGACTTTTCAGCACTAAGCCACTGAACCTTGCCAGGTATGTACTACCGCCTAATGCGGAGTCTTCCAGGGTTTATTGTATCGTTGCCTTCCAGTATCGATTTCATCAAAAGTGGTCGCTCCAATTTTCGCGCGATGGCTAACAATCTATCACGTGGTCCAACAATGAATAACAGCTCTATGTTCCTCTGAGTACTACTACATCGAATAAAGAGATCGCATTCTAGATTCTTCATCATTGCGTCTAAACAAGCCAGCTGGATCAGACTCAACTCTCGGTTGTATCAGTGACGATCGATCACGCACTCACCTAGAATCTGGCAACACCTCGGAGGAACAAGAATATCTGAAATGTAAACTAGAAGCTTTCACTTACTAATCACTAGCCAAAGGAAATTGAAAGAGTGATTGTGGACAAAAGAAGCCTTTTCGAGGCAAACATGATGAACGGGATAAGGAACACTCTTTTGCCCCGGCTTCATCTTAAGCTTCCTTATGACTGCTCTCCGTAAACCCTAGAGGTTTCACGAGACGCAGGCACCAGAAGGCACCAAAATCCAATCACTCTCTAAAAAAATGGCCGAAAGTCGTAAATTCCGGGAATGGTTTTTCTCGACCAATGTAGTATTGTTGTGCATCAACAGCAACGTAGAGCAAGAAAAATTCGTTCTACATTCCTTAACCAGCTCTTTGTTCAAAATTTGGAGGAGAAGGAGGGCTTGTTAGTGCTCCACTACTTTTGTGGACTTCATACTACCCCTGCAAATGCTGCGGAAGAAGTCAGCGTGCCACCAATGCTCTGCAGGCCATACTGACACACCTCCTGAAAGTTGACGATATGGATAGAAAACAGTATCTTCCATCTCTCACCCCGCCACAGGTCTAGGACATGGAAGATATTTCTTTGAAAACCACGTGAATACGTGTCTCAGCGTGATTGAGGAGTTGCTGTCTTGTATACTTATCGATTGCAGAGGGATAGTCATTAGTGTTGATGGCATTAGATGCCATGAAGGCGGTCAATGACGAAGTTCTATGAAGCGAATAAAAAAGCGGTTTTCAATATTAGCTAATAAAGATCACACAAAGACGTCTAGGAGCGCGTTGAAGGTATTGTTCATGGTTTCGTAGCATTCGTCACTAAGTAGAAAGGATTAAAGGATAGAGATCCTTGATTTGCCTGCAGAAGTGGATAGTGCAGAGGACGGCTTCGATAACCTCAGTAATTGTGACTGATTACCAGATGAAAGTTCATCTCGTTACCAGAGCTCAAGACATTTTCCCGGCTACTACAGTGTGTTGCACACCTAGCATTCGTGTTAATGTTGCATCGCATTCGAATTGCAGACTGTAGGCCCAAAATCCACCGGTCAGTCTGAGGATTATCGTCACTAGGGTCGCCACTCTTGATCGTGAATGTCATGGTCGCACAGTGAGGGCTCGCCATAATGGCGGCAGCCACTAAGATGTCGGTCGTGGAGCATTTTCGGCCTTAAAACAAATATTCAAAGTTAAACGCTGCCTTCGACGGCATGCATACTTTTGCGAATGTTGTACACATTTCATAATCATCATTGCCAAAGACTATTAATTGGACGGCAAAGAAGTCCGAGAAAATCTGTGAGTAACACAGAAAGCCTCGCGCATCGTTTAGAGTTACAGGCGCTTTAGAGTTTACGATCACGATTGTTTGCATGTACCTCACTCTGAGTGGAGTTCGTCCTTTCCATCAACTTTCCGGATGCTGATGGAAGGTTGTCACGTGTTTCTACTATTATAGTGGGCCTCTTTTCAGGCCTATGTAGTCTCACCACTGCCAGTCTCTGACCAGGCAGGCCACTTACCCTCCTTCAATACATCAATATTTGCCTCAGCAATTTATGCTACCTGATACGCGACAAAGGTCGCACCGGGACGAGCAGGAGAGCATTCAGCGTGTGTTACCACCATAAACAGCGCTCCATCGTGCATACATGTAGCGTCAAATACGTATGGCGATTTCCTGCCTAGAATATCGTTGTAATTCGACGGTCTAGGTTCTACATGCTATTTACACAGCCTACACATCGGTGCGAATGCCTTTTTATATCAGATGTACAAAGTCTTTCATCAGTGCTTGCCTGCATATAGTAAACCTCAAGATATGGTCGTAGCTCCAGATATAACGTTCAAAAATGCGTTATAGGCGGGTTTTTTGTTGAAGTTGTTGTCCCAGAGCAATGCAGCGCCTTCGCCAGAGAAGGTTTGCGGGACCCAAGAATACCTGTCAGAAACACCCTACACAGTTTATCAGCATGGTTCATAACGTATACCCCCACCAGTTTAATAAGAATTATTTACGTACCCAAAGCGTCATGCCAACACATCTTGAAACATTGATACAGCTCTGCGCAACTCTAGCATAGCAATCAGCCTGCACCTGCAACTTCTGGGTGGTGGCAGGTGTGTTCATCCGTATGTCAATCTCTGTGTAGGCGACGTCGACATCCAAGTCTGCATAGTCTTGCAACACTTTAGTCAAGACGGCAACGCTAGGTGTAGGAGTGCTCTGCGTGTTAGTCCTTTCCGTTACGAGATGGCCCTGCAGACCAACGCCGTCGATCTTCACGCCATATGATTGTACGAGCTTGACGATGCGCAGAGCTCCCTCGTGCTTCTTCTCACCGTACTCGAGGTTATAGTCGTTGTAGTAGAGTTTTGCGCTCGGGTCGGCGGCTGCGGTGAGGCGGAAAGCCATGGGGAGGTAGGCTTCTCCGATTACTCGGAGGAAAACATTGTCTCGGTATGTTCCGTCTTCGTTCAAAGCTGTTTTCCAAATGAGCTTCTATGCTGTGGAGATTTAGGAAATGGGATTGTGTACCTTCGTTTACGACGTCCCAGTGTGTACATTTCCCCTTATACCGTCCTACGACGGTGTTGATGTGGTTTGTCATCACCTATATTAGTATTAATCTTGCTCTTGATGCTTCTCGTCTTAAAGTCCTAATCCAATATCGTCATACCTGAATTAAAGTCGCGTTGTTGTTGATCTGATTTACCCAGCCAGGCAATTGGCTGTACCAAACCAACGTGTGACATCTCATTTGCTTCCCATTCTGCGTCGCAAAATTCGCTATCTGGTCGGCGCCTCCAAAGCTAAACTGCCCACGATTCGGCTCAGTTGCGTCCCATTTCATTGCATTCTCTGGCGTGATGGATCCGAAGTCCGCACCCCTAATGAGATTTTGTTCGGTGTAGTCATTGCGAATAGTGAGCGATGTGCCAATGTATGAGCGTCCTTTGGAAACAATGGCAGTATTAAGTGTAGAAGCTTGTCTAGCTTCGTGGGCAAAGGTGGGGATGGCAGTCGCCGTGCTAGCAAGAGCCAGCGCGGTAGTAAGGGTATTGAAAATCATCTTAGATGGCAAGCTAGTCGACTGATCGATCTATTACTGGGAATGTTTGTAGACTGGTGACGATCCCATCTATATATCTAAGCCACACTGAAGTCCATGACCCGTCTGAGCCCGGGTTTCGCAAAAGGCTTCTAGAATAACCGTCTTGACATTTTCGGTCTAAAGTAATTGCTCTCACTAACCTCATTGTTCCTTTGACTACGGCTATATTAGCATCAACGTATAGTCTTCGAGGAGATGAAAATGCACTTAGCAGGGATTAATTCTCATATGGGGCAATGTGCCACACTAAATCATGATTGCGTTCGACTATCTAGAACAGACCGATCGATAATATTTCCGGGATGACGGACCTACGGTTGCATGGTTTATTGGGTAAGGCCTTTACCCATTTACCCGTCTAAGACCTTGGCTTCCCCGCAGCCTCACCTTATTCTATGCATCTACGATCTCGCGATGATGACAATGTCATGTGTATTTGTAAAGTACATCCTAAATAATTTGTGGAAGAGTACGCACTATGTCATAGTCGATCATTGGGGGTGTCTTGGAGACATCGAGGACTTATGTAACAAGATGCCTCGTGCTGGCCATGGAATTCAACGCGGCTTCTATTCAAGTCTTGGATAGTATGATCAGTACGTGCTGTTTGGCGTGATATAAATCCGGTTGCCATTAGCACATTTCGAGTTTATAATCTAATTCCACACATGTGTTGGAGTTCTCATATATGAGAGAACTGTTCACTATCCGCGCCTTTACTGGTTACTCAGATGCTATCCTTCATCGACAGGGCATTCTCACTTACCCCAGACTTGTCGCTGCGTACCCTTAAACATCCAGGAACTCACCCCAGAACTCCTTCATGCTCCGGAAGCTTTCATCTTCAAGTACTCCTCGGAACTGAATCTCTGCCTCAAGCAAGTCAACTTCACCAATCCGACTATCTTCTTCACCGGACTCGCTACCATCATTCTCATCAATCTTATCTAAGGCTTCCATTAGTTTCTCTCCTACCCTCTCTAGCTCCTCGATTCGCTCAATGGCCGCATTTAATGCTTCCCGAAGTGTCTGCTCAGAGCTCTGCTTAGCCATGCTGCCGAGGTGGGCTTTGAGCCGAAGGTTACGCTGAAGCACCTTTTCCTTGGCGCGGTCCGACTTCTGAAGACGCAGGATATTACAATCAGCTTCTTCGAGTTTCTTGTCTAAGTCATCGCACTTCGCTGATACATTGTGGAAACGGCCCAGGAGTGATCTTCCGGTGGCAAGGGCGTCGGCGAGGCGGGATTGGAGGGACTTATTCGTATTTGAAAGATTAGTAAACTTAGTGTTGGATAGCTTGAATGTGTGCGAGAGGTCCTTGATTTCTCGACGTTGGGCCAGGGAGAGGGTGCGCCAATGGTTTCGGTCGCGACGAAGACGGGAGATAAGGGACTTCGCGGCTGTGAGTTGGACGCAATGACTCGCCTCTCCCTCTTCGAGTACTATCGGGGTGGGAGAGCGGAGTATGGTTCGAAGTTCCGTTGGAGACGCAAGATGGGTGGTAGGGAGGTCAAGATGAGACGCGTGTCGAGGGAGTAAGGTCAAGGGGGTTCTATTCTTCATGTTAGTGGGGGCGGAGGTTCGCGTATTTGGTTGGTCTGCCATTTTGAGCAAAAAGGAGACAGGAGAGAGTTGATAGGCCAAAAACCGGGAAGGGTAAACGGAGCGTGTGGGAGATAAGGACAATGAATTGATATGGGATAGGTATAGTGCGAGAAGACAAAGATGGCTTCGTTGAACAATGCTTGGTGAGAAGCGAGGAAAGTTGGAAAGCTGACCATGGATTAGCAATAATTCTCGATAAGCAAGACAATATTTCAGTGTGGGTGTGGCAGTGAAGGTAGTGACGTAGTGAGAAGAGATGGAAGCGTTACCTGAAAGAGGTGACTAGACAAAGGAATAAAGACTTAGACTTGAGCAACGAATTCCCAATCGCGGAGAGGACCTTACACCATAATATGCATAATTCTTAATTTTGTTGAGGCTTCTAGAGGACGAGAGAGTGTTGGGAGGGGCTTGCAAGAGTAACGTTTAGTTTCAAGGTGCAGATAAGCTAGTTCTGCAGGTCGGTCGCTAATAAACGTGAGGCTATTCACCGGCTTCAGGACAGAAAGTCGATACCCACTGCCATAATAATCGGATCCTGACTATCGATACGACGGCTTAGAGGCGTACCAGCGTATAAATAGTGGCCAGAAAATATTCCCTGGGTTGCGCCTGCTACGACGTAAAAAAAGCTCGGTTACGTCTATAGGCCAAGAGCTGCAGCAAACAAACAGGTGGCGCCTCTAAAGAGAGCCACTGTAATAATTGGCATGGGTATTGTAGGAGCGAGCGTATGGCTCGACGAGCTACCAGCGGGCCAAGCCAGCTGGGTAACTTGAGTCAGTGGGCGATTGAGTCTCGGTGGTTGTTTAGCTACATACTAGAGCCACAAAGATTGGCGCATACTTGATAATACCCCAACAATTATCAACCAGCCCATCTCGCTAAGCTAACTCGCCCTCACAGCTGACGTCGAAACACCACTGATACTGGCAAATTTTTCTTCTCTAGCCTGGGTGACTGTGCAGGTGAAGTCAGCTGTCATAGAAGCACCCTCTCAGGCACGGTTGTAGTCCCAAGTGAAACCGAAGGCTTCAGTGAGGTGGAGCTCCCAAGTGGAGTCTCCTTGGGTGATGGCATATGGCGCGTAGTAATCTTCTTGGCGATGGAGACGTGCTTTTACAGTGGGAACAGGAAAGTTGGGAGGAGAGCCCCTGATGAGGGTCAACTCTAGGAGAGGAAAGCTACCAGCAGATGCAGTAGCTAAAGCGTCGCCTTGCGGTTAGGATGGTTGTGTACGGAATAGCAATAGGTATGACGAACGACATACCTCGTATTGAGGCCGGGGGGCTGTTAGAAGTCGCAGAACACGATTTCGTATAGGTTGTCCGGCCGGACTCAGAACTCTTGAGCGTGAGCGTCCTGCCAAATGAGTTGATCAACGTGACTGTTGACTGCGTAGCGACAGCTGCGACGAGCAAGGAGATAGTAGAGCACATTATAAATGTTGGCAACGCTACAAGAAATTCCCAAAACGCCTCCAAAAAGGAAAGATTGGAACGAATAAAGTGTTGCATGGACACGGCGTCACAACAAGCTATATATTCTCGCGGACGGAGTGTTTCCATTCTCAGAGCCAGAGCTCTGCTGGCTAGCTGATTTGTAGCGTAGTATCTTGAAGAACAGGGGTCTCGCGCAATACAGTCAACTGGAGAGCGCAAGACGACGACAGATGCGAATGGCTGTGGTAGTGATCCGAATGTGTAACCTCGGAACCGCGGAAGTTACTAATAATAGCGCTCTAGCACGTGCCCAGCTAGGACGAAAAAGGGCAAGCAATATGCAACCAAGCCTTCACCCCTACAGTAGCATTCTGCGATCAGCAACAGCGCATTTCACAGCCCGCCTAGCAGCGTGACACCCAAGTGCTGCAGTCGATCTTCAATTCGAAGAGATGAGCAGCGTTGAGATGTCTGGGCTGAACGCCTCCATCGCAAATGCTCTCTCACCTGTCTCTGCACCCCTTTCTGCTGTACTACTCCGTATTCGTAAATGCATCAATAATGCGCTTGTCAGATACCCTAGCAGGAGTGCCTCAGTTAAATTGCCTCCTATTTTATTTAATATTGTCCTACTCACGTGACGCGAGTCACTCTCATCATGGTTAGTCGAGGTGATGCTTCCGGGACTCCAAATTGTAGCGTCACTGTTCGCTTTGCCACAAACCGAATTGAAAGACACGCGCAGTCCCGTGCACAGTACGGACAAGAAGGGTCTGGCCAAGAGTAGCTCTAGAGCCAATGATTGGGTGGTGCCATGAGCTCTATGACCAAGCGTCTAACGTACTGGCAATTGCAACCCTACCTCTCTTCACCCTCTCCTGAATGCAGCGACCGTTCTATCTACGATGCTAATGTACAGTATATTCTACGTTACCTCATTTTAATCACTTACACTATGTTAATGCCCCAACCAGTAATCTGTAGAGCCTCTTGCTAAGGTCGGCTCATACCATTGCTCTGGCTAGCAACGGCACGGTTCTTTGCACTTCTCACACCTTCATTTCCGATCCGGTGAGAAATCACAATTGTTCGACCTTTGATCTTTGCACCTGCATTAACCTGCGTCTCTTTCTCCGAGTCCAAGCGAGATGCCATTCCTAGCCATTCGCCTTCCGCTTTAGTCAAATTCGTGGCTTAGAAACGGAAGTTCGTGCACGTGATGTCGGACTTTTGGCCAGGCACCTACGTTTCGGACTTCGGCAGCTTTCAGCTTTAACCTATACTTAGCCTTCTTCGTAATCGATTCGATGTTGAAATCTTGTTTGCCTTTACCATGTCTGCATTGATTAATTCCGTCCTCTAGCCCACCCCTGTGCGGATCGATTCCTTTCCGGTTATGGTTCAGCTGGCAGTATCCCGGACCAGCCCTACGCGGACTTTTGATGATCACCGTTCATTTGGCCTTTACAGGTTGTATACGATGGTTAATCTCCCCAGGCTCGCGTCCTGGAGCACCAAGGCCGTTTAGCACCGGACTATCTTAACGAGTATTCACAGCTGGAGATTTCATGCTAATGGCAGCGAGTATACAAAAGACGATGATGTCTCTCAGCAGAAATACCACCGGGTTGATATCATTCTTTCCGGGAACAATACACTCGTTAGTGTTTCTTTGAGTCAGTCTTTCCGAGCCATTGGCAGCTCTCACATTCGTTTCACCATCGTAAAGCATAATTTGCTATCAACATGATATTCAGTTCCCGTAGCATTTTGTCAGCCTTTCTCGTTTCATCAGTCGCCTTTGCTGCATCTAACATTCAACTCAAACCTATCAATGACCCCTCCGAACTGACTTCGGGCCATTTCTCAAAGCGCGATGCACCGGACGGCCTCACTCTACTTCCTATTGAGGATCCGGGGGTTCTCACTCACGGTCACTCGCTGAAGCGTGAGGTCCACGGCAACGACGTCTTTAACCCTACAAGCCAGAGGTCTTTTTTCTGGGGTGCTTATGGTATGGAAAAGTCTCACCGCCTTGCGATATCCGTAGAATAACATGTCAACAGCTAGCAATACCATCTATACCGCCAACTTCACACTTCACAATGAGGACGAAGATGAATACATCCTAGCCATTGAAGACTTTGCGAGGCGGCTTAAGTCCATTAACTGCGGATCCGCATCGGCACCTTTCACTATCGAGTTTAACGACAAGCCATCGTTCAAGTATGCAAAATACGCCTGGGAGTGGGTCAATAAGGAAGACGAAAATAAATTTACGCTCGTTACGAAGCCAAACCAATGCTACTATGGCGATGACCGTACTCCATATCTTGTATCCGACATCAACTTTGACGAATCCAAGCTGTTAGCTAAGCTCACTGCCAAAGAGAGGCCATGGGGTGAGGTAGCGCACACTTTCCGTTTAACCCTTAACCATGAAGTTCTGGATCCCGACACCGTGAACGTGACTCACCCCCACCTCATGCACATGAAACGTGCCACCAAGACTATGGACCTCAGCCATTCGTTCAACCAGAATCTTTTTAAATTCAACAAGGGCGGAGCGGTCGGTGAGATCGACGTCAGCGCCGATGCATCCATTACCACCGGTGGTCAGATTATCGCGGATCTTGACATCGAATACAAATGGTTCATCCCAACCGACCTCAAAATCAACATCCGCCCGCAAGGCGTCAACGCAGAATTCCTACTCTCGCTTCAGGCTGATGGGAGACTCGGCAATCCTATTGACTGGGCCCTCAAGCCCGAAATCGAGATTCCAGTTGGCGCACTCAATATCAAAGGAATCCTAGAAATTGGGCCGTTCGTCACAATGGGCGTTCATTACGGATCTACTGCCCTTGAGGGCACCGCCAGGGCCTCTATCGGTGCCCGAGCCACCATTGATGACTCTGCGACTGTTGATGTCAAGCTTCGGCATCCGAGCGATAACCGCATCTCGGGCTGGACACCTCATTTTGAGAAGATCGATCCCACATTCAGTGCCCAAATTGGCGGTAATGTGAAAGCTTGGGCTGAGCTCGGTATTCAGATTAAGGCTGAAGCTCTCGGTCGCTGGGGATACCAGGCCAGTGTTGACGCTCAGCTACCCTACTTCGAGGCTACTTTCGCGGCAAAAGCCGATAGTAATGGTGTTTGCGGAACCCCGAAGGCCTTCGGTGTAGACCTCGGTGCTAATGTTGGTATCAATGTTAATCTCAACGCCGGAGAGGTTGATGAGTCTCCCAGCTTCCAAAAGGATCTATTCCAGACTTCCTGGCCGCTTTTCAGTACCTGCCTTGCGTTCGGGCCTGATGTTGGTGCGCCGACGCCAAGCCCAGAGCTCCCCTCTTCGAATTTAGTGGCCCCTACAAGTGTCATTGCAGCACCGACCCTTGCTCCGAGTTCAGTGACACCTACAAGTGGCATTATCGAGTCTACAATTGCTCAGAGCAGCGAAATTGTATCACCATCCGTCTTGTCAAGTGTTCTAGTCGATGAACCTATCATATCAAGTGTCGCAGATTCATCGGTGGCATCTAGTGCCATAATAAACCCAACTGATCTTTCAAGCATTGTCATCGATCCGACGGCTCTTCCCGACGATGATGAAGGATCTCTCCCAGAACCGTCAGATAATCCCCACCCGATCAGCACCGGATCGAGCCTACTACCTTCCACCACTGCTGCCGCTCTGCCCAATAACTCCGATGCCCCTACCTCAACCAAACCCGGTTATCCCGTATATTCACCTTCGAAGAAAGCTACCACATACAAGGCGCCTATTCCCACCAAATCTGTGTATCCTATCTACTCTCCTTCGTCTAGCAAGTCCACTTCCAGCCCTTGCAAATCAAAGACAACATTGAAGACTAGCGTTAAGACTCCCGTATCAACCAACCAGGCATACCCAGTATCTTCTAGTGTACCGTCGTATAATTCTTCGACCAGAGCCGGCTACCCTATTTATTCGAGCACACCATCCTCGACATATGCACCGATCCCAACCAACCCCGAGTATCCAGTCTATTCCAGTGTTCCTATTCCGTCGTCAACCCACGCGTCCGCATCCAATACGCCCGCTTATCCTATATACTCAGAAGTACCGTCATCGAGTGATGTGCCCTTGCCTTCCACGCCAGCATATCCTGTGTATTCTGAAATGCCATCGTCGACTGTCGAGTCTCTGCCTAACACTCCTGTTTACCCGGTATACTCTCCATCGACGCCCGAATCTTCGGCTTATACTCCGGAGCCTCCAGTATATTCTCCAGAGCCTCCATTATATTCGTCTGAACCTCCAGAATATACTTCAAAGCCGCCAGTGTATACTCCGCCGACATACGATAGCTACAGACCGTATTATGGAGGCGGTTACAGGCCTGGCAGGGTCAATTATAGGCCTTTCTAGATTCTATGATTTCTAGAATGCACAACGGTGCATACTTATGGGCAAGATATTCGTGGGCGGAAAAGGTGCTTGCATTGGTCTTTTGGGGCATTATTAAAGGCATCGCTGCTCGAAGAGGAGGCATAACAGTTCCTCTATTTTATCATAGCTGTATTTGGGATTGGAAATGTTGTTTATGTTACTCGCTCCTACTTTTATAATATTATTTTAGTTCTAAAAGCATCATTTCTTGCCCAAGTCCTGAATCGTTGAGATTGTGATATCCGCTTCTCCTACTTAATGCTTGATGCATTGATTTATAGTTATCGCCTTCCCTATTCAACGGTTGATCTATCGATATTATAGTTGCGTTGGCGACGAAGTGACTGAATATAGCAGAACAATACCACCGCTACTCTAGATTTATGTGCCAATCCATCTCCCATCGTAAATTTTGATGGATTGACTACTTTACGCACTATAAATATCTATCGAGGCCCTCTTTGGCTACAGAAATATTTAGAGCGATGGAGGACTGCTATCTCTTAAACATTTAAAAGATCAGATCTGAGGCAATAGTATTAGGACTAGTATACTGCGTTTGTGTCATGGTGTTAAAGCGAAGAATACGCAGTATCGCCAAACTTGGGCAGCACAGATGCTATTAGTCTAGCCAAGTCCCAACAAATTGTACTTTATTAAACTTCTCAATGTCTTCATCCAATTTGGGGCTACGAGGCCTCAACATATTTCCTCGTCGGATCGTGAAGCAAATTATAGTGTTGTCCAATCTACCTTTGCAGTTTGAAAGGCCTTGATAATGATTCGGTCATAATCTCCTCTGCCGCTAGTAGCGGATCTATTACCTCTCCGAAGTATCTTGGTCGCCGCTTCACTCCCATGAAATTTTTCGTGACGGAGAATATGCACAAACATCCTGTCGTTTGTCTCTTTCAAAACCTTTTGGGTCTCGTAATAACAAAACTTCATAGTAACTAGTCAGTCGAGCCGTAGTGCCTGAATCATAAGCTTTTATTAAAAATTACCGAAATTCCTCACCTAAACATTTGCAAGTCTGGGTCTAAAACTTTCTCACAACTTTAGGACCCCCGTTATCTCGCTGAAGACCTTCCCATTTCAATCCGTGAGTATGAAACCTGATAAAAACATCACGCAACTTGTAACAACACAGATCACAGGATAAGGATACTATAAACGGGGAATAGAAGCAACGAAGAAGGTGAGCATGTGCAAGGAATAGGAAAACTTTGGGTTGCTTTCAGTCTTTTGCTGTGCGGCCACGTGAGACTGACCTCACGACTGCGGTTGGACACAATACTCTTAGGCCTATGCCGAAAGCGAGCAGTTGAGAAGAATTCAAGTTCCGAATTTATGTCTTAAGGCTGCATTACAATATTAACTTAGTTTCTGGCTTTCAATATCACTGCGGGAGGAGGCTTCTAGGCCTTAATATCAACCGCAAACAGGTAGTCACCGCTACATCAACCTGCGCTGCTCTTCAAGCTACCTTTATATTTCGTTCACGCGCAATAATTGCGAAGTGGCCACGCGATCCCGGTCTAGTGGTGGTGGCAATTTCGACTCGTTTCAATTCAAGACATATTTTTAGGATGTATTTCTGAATCGTTAAGGTAGCGGGCATTTCCTTTTGTTTTTTTTTTTTAAAACACAAAAAAAAAAAAAAACGGTATTATCTACCAAATACCGTGCTATATGATTCGCAATGCATTGGATGTGTTCACATTGGACATGAGAACAACTTGACGTCTTTGCTGTTGCTGGAAAATGAATGCAATGATCAATAGCTAGGGGAAAATACTGCGCATGCACATAGTCTCTTGCCGCGTTGTGGATAAAAAACTGTTCCACCACCAGTTCGTTAGGGCGGCGTCATTGCTCGTTCATTTTATACTACTTGTTGCGGCTACGATTATCACCAGAAACATCGTAACGCCGGAGGCGAAAACCATCCTCAGTCTCCTTTAACATATATACTCAGGAACCTGGGGCTGTGCATTTCCATTATTGCGACGTCATTGCAGTAATAGGTCTCCTTAACTTCATTCATACATTCTTCAGTTCCAATTTGATTTAGTTTTACGTGGAAGTAGGTTACCACACATGGATAAGAGCCGGACACCTGACACATATCTTCGCAAAATAGATATCAAAACGCCAAGTAGGCTGGAAGTGACTCAATCACACGGCCATTTTGGAACCCCAAAGCCTAGTAATGGTATGAAACGCTCACGACAGAGGGCCAGTGAACTCGAACGTCAACAGCAACCCATACTAAAGAAGGTGAAATTGATCATATAGTTCAACCTGATAGTGGAATTGATTGACAAGAACTATGCTATGCGCCTATGGGTGCACCATCAGAATTCTCGGGAAGGTCTGGAGGAATGAACGCTAGGATCGTGTCACAAAATCAAGTTCTTCATAGATTTCTACAGTATCGATTTGGCCGCTTCGAGCTATCTGGCCTACAGAAGTTTCCGACTTTCAAAAACTTCATTCGCAAGCACGAGCCGGGAAAGTGTCCCATCATTAAGCCGAATGATCCCAGCCACGCTGTCGGAGTCGCCGACTGTGTGGTCACACACAATACTGTTACGGAGTCAAAGAAGGTCTGGATCGAGTGA
Organism: Lojkania enalia; assembly: GCA_010094045.1. Classification (NCBI taxonomy): domain Eukaryota; kingdom Fungi; phylum Ascomycota; class Dothideomycetes; order Pleosporales; genus Lojkania; species Lojkania enalia. The sequence continues at coordinate 213,050 of ML986639.1, forward strand.
ATGGACTCCAGCATTCCAAACCTCGTCATAGATGCAAAAATTGGAGCGCAGCCCAAAGATGCAGTGGTTGTTAGCTTCTATTTGTCTCTGTGGAACTATCATCGGTACCGTAGCCCTCTATTCGGGAAAATGATGGAATTCAGGAGTCTGCCAGGAGACTAGCATCGAGTGGATCCAGTGGTGTTCAGAAGCAATGTCTACATCTTGACGAACGATGCTGGGGAATTATGTTCTTGTTGACCCGCCGGAATTTGGTAGGTTTTATTCGTGGCCATCGGAGCAGCAGATATAGGAACGGTACAGTGAGTCCTTCTGCAAATTGAACCGTGAGTGGTTTCGGATCATATTAACCTTGATAGGGACCATACTCAATAGCAATCTCCAGGCGCATAGAAGAATGAGAGCAACTTGGCTTATTCCAGTTCTATGGCTCATCCATCGTAGCCTTCTAGAATGGAAGGATTAAATTTGATGAGTATCTAAGGGACAGCAGCAAGAGATGTTTTCAAGTTCCGGTAGAGTTTGCAATGAGCTTAGGGGTAGCACGACACAAGGCTACAGTCTCTAGGGGCCAGAAAATGATGTCCTCTCGTATGGGGAAATCGTCAAGGAAGGACGAATAGAATGGCCCGGCTCCTGTAGGTGTGTTCTAAGACTTAGCCTACTCTAAGACTGTGCATCGTCAGTTGTGGGCTGGAGAAATGCATTTCGATGCTATTCCTGGTTCCAGAGATTGTGGCATCTATGAATATGCGAGTGCGTTGATGTCTGTTGTATACCTTAAGAGTTATATCATTGAATCTAAGCAATGCCGGCTGTTGAACCAACGGACTTGTTAGGGAAAGAGACCAAGCATAAAAAATTTAATGCATTGCGCGCTGTGAAGAACGGACCGGATTCGGATGCTTACACACGGGGTAAATTTGCTCTCCGGCTTGTCGGATAATAGATCCGTACCGATCGTCACGGACCTTTGAGTGAGGTAGATTCCAAGATCTGATCAAAGTCGGATTAACACAACGTCCGACACAAGATTTGATCGACCAGTGTCAACTGTCTAGAAATAGATTCCCCCGGGTGAGCTGTGAGCCCTGCTACCATACGATCTTTCAGGTGAGAGCTAAAATTTGTCCGGCTTGGACTCTTGAGAATGCTCAGATGCAGAAGCTATTAACAATAGTCTGGCGAAGATCATCGTCAGGGCTCGCCTCACGAGTCGCTGATTCCCGAGATTATTCCATAGACATGGCATTGGCATGTAAGCCACGAAGTACTCACCGTTTGCCCACCGACCGTCCCTTACATGCATGCACCCTGAGTTGACAGCGATGCAGAGATGCTGTAATTGAATTTAGGAACGATCGTGAGATTCTCCTTTGTAGCTCTTAGCTCTGGTACGCAAGTACATAAGTAGAGATGTAGTATGCCGAGGATTCGATGCGAATAAGTGCCAGCTAGTGCTACTGTATAATAGATGAGAATCGTCTACATCCAGTTGGACAGTGGCCTGGCGGCAATCCTCTCATATAAACGGGGCGTAAGCCCCTTTTCACGGATGGACGCGGGCGTTGGGGTTTTAATCCTATCCTGCCTAGCGGGCACGGCATGCTCGTGCCACCGGGAATTCACAACTGGCCTCTCGCAAGGCAGATAAAATTGTGGACCAGCCACCCTTGCAGGCGGACGAGCACCGGCCAACCGATCGGGGGAGTCAATGGTGGACATCCTGGTGGATCGGCGAGTAGAAATGCTAATTAGTGGTACTGTTCAACATGCTTGCAGCTTGCTCTAGCGTTTCGGCAAACGAATGTGGCAAAGTGTACGCTCTAGCTCTAGTTTGCTGCATGACTGCAAGCTCGCTTGGGGCCAGAATACTGGCCGCCAGCAACGGCACGAAATAGGCACATATTAAAGCGGCTGACTGACGTCAAGGGGGTATCGATGAAGCAAAGCGGTGTAATCTCCGCGCAAGCGTGTCAAAGAGCTTCCTGTATCGCCGAGTCGGAAGGGCTGAAGTAGGTGTAAGAGTAACGTGGTGACTTGGCCTCAGGTCGCATCTTTCGCCCAATTGGGCAACTATAGCTTTAATCGCTGCCCTGCGCCTCGCCTTGATCGCTTAGCAAATAATGGGTTTGGAGATGCATATATTGATAGCCATAGGGCACAAGATCCATTACATCAGAACCCATTCAGGATGCGGATGAGGCCACCCATAAGGCTAATTGAGGCTGACTTGCTGACTATAGAGTTGAACTAAGCTTTCCAAAAAGTGCACAGCCGTGGTAGTCCTTTGGGGCTCTGCGCAATCAACGCCCCGATTTAAACAAGTATATGTATGTATTCGCCAGCTACTGTGCCGTATCGCCCTGAAAAGGCGCTGTCCGCGACGGAAGCCAGCCTTATTCGTGAATCTGTCCAAATCAGTCACCTTCGCGAAAGTGGCTCACAATTCCTAGGAAAATATGCGAATTGTTCTACGATACAATGAACCGCTCAGTGGTTGTTTTAAGGTTTTGTGCTGGCTGCCTGACAAAGATGAAATAATGGAAGTGCAAGGGCGGCAGAGAGCTAGACCAGTGCCAGGTGCGGGTGCGGGTGCGGGTGCTGGTGCTAGACAGGGCCAAGACACATCCGCCTCCTTGCTAGCGACCTTGATAGCGAATTAGACCAGGCATCCTCGTACCTGCTAGAGGAACTGTATTGACAGTTGCTCCTGGACTTGGGGTAGTGTAGGTCTGGTGTTGCCAAAGTTAGGGATAATGAGACAGGTTGTTGACGAGCAGGGGGTAGTTCTAAGTGGTGATGTTGTATTATGTCTAAGGCAGATTTACGTCCCATATAAGGCCATGATCGCCTTTTGTACATTTAGAATGTTGGAATAAGGCGAAATCGCGCGACACGGAGCGGCAGAAGGTTAAAATCGCAACATTGGCAACGCACCTAACCGAAAGCTTGAGCTTGTTTCAGACTCTGTAACAGACGAGAAGCTCGGGTATCGTGGCTAACTGGCGCGTCGGGGCATCTCATACTTCAAGGCCAGGGCCTTGCCTTGCCCCTCCATTGCCATCCTGACTTCCCGCTGCCGGAAGTGGAATTCAATGGCGTGGTTACATCCCTTAGGCCACTATGAACGCACACGTCCATACGTACATGCTCCTAGAAATAGACTCAAGACATCAGCCGAGTATGTGCTAGGAGCACCCTTCAGCTGTTGTAGCTGCGAGCCAGTGCAATTCGGCTATGATGACTATCCAAGGCTGAACAATGCTCGGATGTGTAGCACTGAGGCTACCGGAGAAAGGTCGATGCGAGTGTGAACATATGTAGATGGATGCTAACAGCGAACGAGGGCATCTACGTACTAATTCGAACATTAGAAAGGCGTAGGGTGGGGTTAGCACTAGCCCGTCTGGCCATATACCACGGACAAAGAGCTCCTGTCGTTGCCCTTGCCACAACCTTACCCACACCTCTCTCCTCTTCCGTCCTTCCACCTGACTATCCATCTGTCTCCCGTCACGACATGCCTTGGGGAGCGACGCTTAAGCTCTCGACCTTTTCCCCCTTCTATTCGGCAGGATTGCTGGAGCGTTACTAAGTTGGTAGCTAATGGCAGACGATGTGACTTTGACCCTGGCTGTGATCTCCAAGCCTCTCTGTCCCACTACTCCGATCGAGCAGTAACCTCCAGATCGCACTCTGAATACCACACCAAGTGTCAACTACGCAATCCCATTCATGCTCTGCTTCCCTATTTGGCCTCCTTGGCGGCACCATATCCTAAATAACAGTCTCCACAGCAGGCGGTTCTGTTCATTCCATTCTCCTGTTCCTATCCAGGACTCAGTTGAGTTGAATCCTACTTGACTCATCCATGCTTTCAGAGAGCTAGGACAGTACAGAAGCATGCTGCAATCTCTAAGGGCACAAAGCCGATCCCAGCCTAACAGCGTGCAATTGGCGCATTTCACTCAGACGATTTCTCGACAAGCGACATCAGCTTATGTACGGCTTGGCCGGGCGTTCATTTCCTCGCCGGGGTGCTTGGGGTGCTCATTGGCTCATGTGGGTACACCCTCATGGCTCAAGGGAGGTCGCAGGTCTCCTTTCAGGCTCCATGGCCGCTGCGTGGAACTTCCCGGATCCGAATCGCATGTTCCCTGCCTAATGTGAATCTCAGCCTATTGGCGTATGTGCAAATGGCTCCAACGTGCAAACATTGGTTCTGCCCGGCCCGGGACTGGCAACTATCGCCTTGGCGACTCCCTCAACGGCCACCATCTCTCAAAGGCCACCGCCACTGGCAGGAATCAGCCAGACGATAACATGCTTCTCTCAGACGTGCGATGCGGGGCGTTTGCCTCCTGGACTCTCGGCCAAGACGCCCGAATACAAGCCCCGTTAATGGCTGAGCCGTTGAGGTCCAGCACAGCGCACAGGCCACGGACATCGGTGTCAACCCACTAGGCACTCTTCACGATGCAGGGGCCCAGGTTCATCCACCAAGGCTTGGAAGTGCACCTGCTCGCGATTTTCTCCGGCTCCTGGTCAGTGTACGCCATTCCGTGTGTGGCCGGACGAGGCCTACTAGGATGTTGGATCTAGACCCGACGGAATGGATTTGGCTAAGGGCCTGCCTCAGCCCGGCGCTTCGCCCAATCACGTGAACCTCTAACAAAGTGGCATCTCGCGCGAGAGCAATATCGCCCATTGCGAGAGGGAGAAGCCCCCTCCCTACTTCAAACTACAAATGCCATCCAGATATCAAATGAGATGCTGGGACCCTGATTCACTCTGCAATACCTATTGTCTTCGTTTTCCCTCTTTTTTCTTCTTCTCTTATTTTTTTTTTTTTTTTTTTTTTTGCCAAAAGGGAACAGCTAGCAGTACATTCTTTCGACAATATATTCGTAGACGCGACATCTCAATGGCTTCTCGGTATGACGCCCGAGGAGACACTCCGACGATCACTCGCCGTCGTCACGTCCTAGCGTGCGCGAGATGCAGAGCAAGAAGAGTAAAGTGCGATCGCGTCCAGCCCGCTTGCTCGAATTGCGCGAAAGCCGGTGCTTTGTGTCAGCCCGCCCAGCAGCAGCTCCCTCCGCCCACGACTTCAATTCCAAGCCGCTCCAGTAGTAAACATTCGACGGATAAGTTTCGAATCTCGAAACTTGAAGAGGAAGTGGCACGACTCTCAAGATCAGTAGATAGCAAATCACCTTCTAGGGAGCCTTCACACTCTCCGTCTCCGGGCGACAGTGGAGCCATCTATGCGTCTGAAACCCACGGGAAGATTGTTTCGGACGCCGAGTCTACCAGATATTTTGGTCCATTCTCATGGGCAGCTATTCCAGATGAAGTGGGCATAACATCCATACCCATTTGCCATCCGTCGCTGTTGACATTTCTAGGTGACGGACGTGAGGACAATTCTTGCGCCTCGCGATGGTGGTATACTAGAATCAAGATCCCCCAACCCAGGGGCATCCCCTATTCTATCTCCGGTAGAAGACCCCAATCTTCCTCTTCCTAACGATGAACTTCATGAGACACTGCTCAACTTATTCAGCCATCGAGTAGACCCGTTGATCCGTTTATTGCACTGGCCATCATTCCTCGAGAGGAGCCGGAATTTCCGCAGAAAGAGGTCTGCGCCAGAGCACTCTCAATATTCGAGTTCTTACTTCACAGATTCCACATTTGGTCCGTCACACCAAGGACTATATCCAAATCCCCCAATTGTCCCTTCGCACGGCCATGACCCTTATCATGCCAGAGCCTCGATAGTTTGCTCCAGCTCGAGATTTCTAGCCCTCTTGTTTTCCGTGTACTATGCAGCTATTGTATCAGTTATTGACTGTCCTAGCCCTCCGGATTTGGGCCCCAACATTGATGCTTTTAGCCTCGCAGAGGCTTTTAAGAGGGAGGTTACGAACCGTGTAATGTCGGTGAATGAGAAGACTGCGCGAGCGGAATCTCTAGAAATGCTTCAAGCCATGGTTCTTAGCCTTGTATGGTCTTGTCCCCTGAAGATTTATCCTTACTGACTAGTCCCTCAGTCGATTGACCTCGGCTCATTTGATCTGCAACTGCAGTGGTTGCAGTTGGGTGCAACCATCCGGATGGCGCAAGGCATGGGCGTTCACCGTGACGGGTCGAACCTCGATCTGAGACCGCTTGAGATCGAATTACGCCGACGTCTCTGGGCCCAACTTTGTTTTCTTGATGTGCGCTATGCGGAACAAATGGGTCGTGAGCCCACCATTCTATTAGACTCATATGACACAGCGCTTCCCCTAAGCCTCTCCGACCGTGACCTAAGCGATATTGATGAGCAAGACTTGGCCGCGAGACAAGGGAATGAAACAAATTTCAAAAGTTTCCAAGAGATTGAGCGAGGCCTAGAAAGAAATTCGCCGTTCTCGCCGTTGACATTTTGTATAGTTCAAACGGAAGCAGCGAGACTGATGGAACACCTGAGTTTCCTTCGCTATCGCCCTAAGGACTCTATCTTTCACGCTGGCATTCGGAGCATCGCTGTATCTCGTGTCGAGAGGATGCAATGGATCAATCGATTTGAAAAACGGCTCCAAATGGTCTATAGGCTCTGTGATTTCGACTCAACCCATGCTATGCAGTACTTAGTATCTGAGATGGCTGGCATTGTGGTTTGCAAAGCCAAATTTATCACGAGCCTTCTTGACTGGAGAGAAGGTTCTCACGGCGCAGGCGGGCCTGAGAGGGATAGCGAAACAACGAAGTAAGTGCCTTTTTGAATTCTTAATCCTATGGTGTGAGCCGATGTGTTTATTTTCAGCTCTGGTTTCGTTCCAAATGAAATTGCAGTGCATAACTTCCTACAGGCTTTTTCGTGAAGCAACGTCTCTCGCGGCTCGCAGTCTAAATCTCATCCATCAATACTCAAATACTCCCTATAGTTGGTATACAAAACATTTTAGGGAAGTCTACTCGTCCTCGTTTCTAGCCTTCAACCTCGCGTCGGACCACGAGTGGGGCTCTGAACTCACGCTCTCTGCATGGTCGGTACTAGATCAACTATTTCCTGTGGATAGCACAGGAAGACTAGTAGAACACGGCCTTAGTGGAAGTGTTCTCGGCAAAGTCTTGATAAAAGCCAGAGTGAGAAGAGACTTTCGATCAGGAGATTCTCGCAGCCAAGGACTTCAACACCAGGGAATGCATGCTACTGTCAGAGGTGATCATCCTGGCTATTCTGCAACCATGGCGCCCCACAATATTCCAACAACCGGTGCAGGTATGGGCAATTTTCCGCCGTCGGCGAATCTCTTCGAGGATTTTGATGCCCTGATGCAAGAGCCCCTGTGGTCCGCTGGGCTTTCGGGAGTAGACAATCCTTTTGGTAGCTGGGTATGATACTCTCTCCGTCACTTATTAGTCAAGATTTTCCTTTCACTCCTCCACACCTGGCCAATTCCATTATCGTCATACTCTTTACGTCTTTGATTCCTTCCCGCGATTTCTCAACCATCGGGAGCGTCGAATTTCCTGCTCTCTTTTCTTATCTCATGCTAGCGGTGTCGTCATCTATCAAGCTTCGTTGGGCTGCGCCTAAATTAACCAGCCTTTAGTCCATGCAAACACTGCGACTCTCGGAGCCCTCACTTGTTCTGCGCCCACGCTCTCGGCCTTACGAGCGACCGCGAATCTACGACAGCCCAGAAGCCGAACTACATCAAACCTTCATTGATACACCTTCAATTGACTCTCATCCCCAAGTGGACATGGATGCTGAAATGCTATCAATGTCAAACAACGTGGGCCAACGGTCAATCTCGCAGCACTCATCACCCAATTTAGCAGATCAGGTACTCAATCTTGGTTCTAGCCAAGAGCGTACGTTAGACAATGAGATATTACTAGAAGACTCTTCGACTCGGGAGACCATCCAGACTAGCCAATTGCGTCCACCACCCCTGCGAACTAGAGATCGATCAGTTTCACAACCTCAACCCCTGAATATCAAAGGATGGATGGGAGAGAATGCTAAAGGGATGCCTAGTACACTTCCAATGGAACAGGAAAGACGCAGACCACGTATTATTTCCCGGCCGCGTTCCTATTACGGCCAGACTTCTAGTCTAGATATCTCCCCAAACATTTTGCGAGATACTTTTCAGCCACACGCCCCGCTTTCCCCGGAACTCATTGTAAGCAACTAATACTATTTCAAACACTGCACATGTGTAAGGGCTTGCGAATATCAGAGAGAGCATGTAGACACTTTTTGCGTTTCGGGTTTCTCGGTCCTCATTGCTCATCCTAGGGTGAACATCAAGCCAATTTTCTCTAAGTACAAAATTATTAGCGCCGGAATCGTATATATTATTACAAGAGATCGTATCGTTGTTGTGGAATTGGCTAGGTTTAGAAGATACCAATCGGGGGTCAACGTTGCCTTATATCTGTAATTCCTTTCTCCTTGTCCACAGTAACATACCCACGCGAGTCTCAAATACAAGCATGGGCAATCAGTAATATCCAAGCACTTCATAGAAACTGCAATGTCTACACTAATTGTCTGCTTGATTTCCGTCCCGGCCTCCAAATCCTACTCACCCAGTTCAAACTCTTTGACATCAAACATCGGAATTTCCAACATAACGCCTAGCTCGTACATTCGTGCGAGAGCCTATTCGGGACCGTTTTCGCAATGAATCCCCAGAGGCCGGCGCCACCATGTGTCATGGTCATGCCACCGCTCATCGATTCACTGGCCCAAGAATAGATGCTGCTTTGGGTGTGACAAATCGATGAATAGCGTTGGAGTCAGATTTAAGTCACCCCGCCCAGAGACCATTACTGGATAAATTTAATTGGTCTGGGTGGTAGGGCGTGGAGATAAGAATAGAATAGATTCTACTTACTACGAACTTGCATGATATCCCTGAGCTAGGCAATCTTTCTAGATTCCATAAGGCTCCGCTGCTGTAGGAGGACATTCATGTGGACTAGCCTGTCTATTTGCATAGCTGAAAGAGTGTCAGATGGCCCCGACAATCCATGGTGGCCCGAATCTACTCCCCATATGCTATATGATTCCTATTGGGAAAAAAAAAAAAAAAAAAGCCTTATCTACAGGGACAAACACGCTTGATGAGATTCTGAAGAACGCCTTATTACTCATGGGTAGTACTTCTAGTCGTCATGAATCAGCACCTGGCGCCCTTATCTTCTACTCTTACTTAAGGGATTTTTGGCGGGTGTTCTTACGAATACATCGAGCCTCGAAACTCCTCAGAGGCAGGTCTGTTATTGCTTGCATCGCCATGGAGATGAAGGCTTCATATTTGTCCCTTTTGGAAACCTTTGATTCTGCCGCCTATACTCTAGGCAATATCGCTGCAGTAGTTGAGTAGGGGTTGGCCTAAGAATTCCTAATCTCCAATCCAGTCCAACATTCGGTGCTCGTTCAAATGTCTAGGCTCTTGCGCGATTACCCTTATTCGGCGCAATCGGCTTGTGGAAGACGCGGGAACGCCGAATTGCCCTATTTGTTCACTCGCACGAGTTGCCCTTGATTGTTGATGACTAAGTCGCCCCACGGCTTTGGCTTCGCCTCCAAGCTTCTCGCATCAGGGTGAGCGTCTCACCAATAACGGTGATAGCGAATATACCATGGTCGGCAAATGGCACTGTGGGGGCCGAGGCTAAAATTATCAAGTCGGCCTGGTAGGTATGCTGTGTTCGCCGTCGACTCTTGTCTTGTGCTCACCGCCACCGAGATGGCTCCCTTGAAAGTCGGCCATCTTTTGCGAACTCGGGCTTTGAGGTTGCTATGAGACGGCGCGGGACCAAGGGCCATAGCATGTCTGCATATCTGTTGAATTTTTTTAGCCTCCCAAACTCACGAGTTATTATACTCTTATCCACTTCGATATCTTGTAGGTAGAGCTATATCCATTCAATCCGCTAGCATGGGGGGATTGCTAACCTCGCGCCCCGGATCGGTACGTCCGCCGACACGAACTGCTCGGCCCGAATACTTCACGTCCCTGTTCATGCGACGATCGGTTTACATCCACAATGCCTTTATATAGGAGTCTAAGCTTTAGTATAGGGCCTACTTTTTTGGTACAAAGGTCTGAATTAGAGATAGACGTGCTACGGGTAGAGTCACTACGTAGTTTGAGCGGGGTGGCGGGGAAAGCGCCTCCCGCCTCTAATACTATGGGAAGTACATGCTACATTATGAGAGTTATCCAAACATGTATCCAATAATAAGATAGTACCGTATTGCTCAGGTTACTGAGTATTATAGATGGGCGAGAGCACCGAAGCTTCATCGGACTAGCAGAATACTCAAGGTAATGAATCCGGAGAGTGGGTTGGTAGTCGTCCCTTTTGGAATCTTAGTGTACAATCAAATCTATTTACTATTAAATACCAAGCTTTTTTCGCTTCATCCCCCTTTTTATAATATGGAAAGAGCTATAATTAAGTATTTTCTGGTGCATTTATCCTTATATATATTCGGAATTGTTGAATAATAAGAAGCATAATACATTCTTCAGCACATTTTCACGACGTCCAAAAGGCGTTGGTGCGCTCGTTGGAATTGCCCGTCGGACGTTATTCCCTCGATTCTCTCTTATGCTGGCATGACACAGTATTCACTTGTTGTCCCTACAATAGCAAAATTCTGCTCCACAATAGCACAATACTAGTATCATACAAGACGTGAATTGCCCTGCAGCATCGTATAAATGTACAATAGCAGCGCATTTGCAGCAAAAGGTATCGAATTATCGCAATAGTGCAGCCTATTGTCGGCTCTTTACAATGCAAAGTTATGCGTGAGTGGAAGAGTGTAAAGTGTATAGAAATATCATACCTCTCGAATTCCCTACATCATCAGCATGGCCCCATTCCTGATCATCTCTCTCCTCTTCGCCCTCTGCATCGGTTGGCACGACGTACTGCCCCAGATGTTCCTCGCCACCATCTCCTTCGCCACTGGGAGTATTTTAGAACCAGTCGGTGCCCACATTCTACCGGCCTGTTTTTCCTGCCTGGTCACAGCAATGCTACGGGCCATTATCATCTCCGCCGACCTCCTCTACCTTATCGTTCTAGACTCGGTTCTTGTCGTCCTCGACGTCCTCTTCCACCTCGGCTTCGCTGCCCTCCAACTCGCCAAGCCCCTCCTCGGCTTCCTCTCTCGTCTAGGTCCTGCTGCCCTCTGGCACGTCATCTGCGCCTTCGTTGCGGCCTTCGCCGTCACAGGCCTTGGCTTCTCCGCCGCCTCTCCTGCAGCAGCCGAAGCTGTTACTATACGTACTCCTATCTCGACTATTCCCCACGATCGCCCGATCGACGACACGATAGAGGCGTTGGGCGAAGAGATCCTGGGCCGCGAGCTTGAACAATCTAACCCTCCAATTTGGGCTTGCACATGATGCGAAATGGGGCTGCCTATGAGCAGAAGTAACTAGAGGGTACAGGGTTTTCATGTGCCTTCTCACGAGTGGTAGGTGATTATGAGTTTTTGCGCTGTCATATTTCTTGTCCAAGTTTTGGCTTTTATCTCGGCTTCTGGTGACATTATGTCGGTTTGCTGCTAGGTCGGTGGTTCCATGTGGTTGCGGACTCTAGATTGGCATTTGTTTGGTAGTCGAGCTGTCATAAAAGCGTGAATTGAAACCAATATTTCTTTTTGATATGATTGGCTACGCTGAGCACACATGTGTAATATAAGGGAAATCTCGTAGAATCGTTTGTCTAAAGTATTTGAGGATAGTATATTTTTGACTCTACTATTTTCAGTTAGTGAACATAATATAATTCCTAGTTTGATCTCGTTTGTAGGCCAAGTCTCCCTAGAATGAGGAAAATAAAAAATCTCCAATTTACTCAAGACCTGTGATACACCCCATGCTGGGGAAAGACCCGGTATTGCGGTCCCTATTCCCAACACTGCGGACATCCCGACATCCTGATCTTGTATCACAAAAAGCCATATTTCTGGGCCTTGCTCGTGCTATCCTGTATCCTCTGCGGACCCACTAAAAAGGAAATTGCATTGCAGAAAGGGGAATGAAAGGTATCGCGGGGTCGGGTGTTAGTAAATGCCGAGTCTCTAATGCGGTACGCGCATCGACGATGTGTTCTGCGCGTGACTGACAGCTATAGGGACTGGGAATATCATTGGTATTTGAAGAGGGCAGTCGATCTTCGACGAATTTCTAATCAGAAATCTTCCCAATAGTGCCCATCGTCTGGCTTCGCTGCATTGCATATTGTTTGCTCGAAGCTTGGCCGCTGTATACCTTTGTATGTCAAAGTCTCACAACTATGCCTCGACTCTCTTGAGCGATGTCCTAGCGGTGATTCCTGTTTTTCCCATCGAGCCTAATCAGCTTTCCGACTTTCAACCAGAACCAGTCTAAGGGTGGAACATCGCACTTCATCTTTTTATACCCCGCATCGTATTCCTGAGAACGTGATTAATATGCAAGTCGCTTAAGCGATTAGGCTTTGATAGCTTTGCCCCATGTTGTGCATCGGAGCTGAGCGCACCGGAATTGAGCGTACCCCAGCTCCTGTCGAGACACTGCGTTGGGTTTCATCAAATTAGTAACCCCTATCTATAGGTCTTGGGACATCAAAAACGGAGGGATGCAGCTCAAGCTATTGCATGATTTGTAGTTGATGAGCCGAGAGAAGAGGATGATTAAACATAATCAGACCACTTGGCCATGGCCACAGAGTGGGGGTTGCAGAAATGGTGCACGGGATGGATGCATCTAGCAGAATCCAATGATATCCCTCTTCTAGGGGAGAAAGACTATGTTTTTCACGAATGAAGCGAGATTCGGAGGGGGTCAAAAGACTGAAATATTTGGCACTCCTGCACCCAATATTGAACACGTAGGAGTGATCAATATAAGATTTTACTGCCAATTGACGGTGTAAATGAACATATAAGCAGCAATAGGAACCTAAACGTAGATTATTGGTTGCGTCTATCTTCGTGTTCGAGCGATTGCGGCGTGCCTGGTAGATGATGTGGGATAGCGCGGGCTTAACAATGTTGATGACTTCTTACTGGCACACGTATCAGCTCTTCTCCCTATCGATTTCCGAGCAGGTAGTTAGTCGAGAGACTGGGGTTAATATGCGAACAAGCGGTTCAATGCTAGACCCTTAGCATCATTTGTCAATCTTGTAGCACAGCGGAAATCGTTCGGGAGGAAGCGGCAAACCTCTGGGTAGCTTAGCGGGCGCGGGGGAGGCTCAAGGAGCCCAAATGGATGCTTCTTGCAAACGCGGTTGGGAGGGAGGTCGGGGAAGGGACATATGCTCATCTTCGGGCCGACGGGTATTCTCTGATTGAACGCAGGGGTTATAGTGGCAATATCCCCTCCGCGTCGATTTCGTTCCCGCATGCAGGCTGTGGGATTGGACCTCATCCGCCGGCGAGTGATGTTGCTGCAGAAGGTTCCCGAATAGGAAATGCGGGACCACAGCCATGCCTGTGCAACGGCTGTCACGCCCGCTGAGCTGCAGCTCCTGTGACGGTATTCTGCCAAAGAGCTCTCTCGTGTCACGCCTAGAAGCAGTTCGTCAAGCCGGTCCCTGCAGATGAATCAGTTTCTGCTACGGTGTGGTTGTCAATACAGAACATATTGAATGTGCGGTGAGGTTGAACAGCAATCGTTTCGCGGAATCTTCCGATTGGTGAATGGCTATCCCGTCGGCTATCCTTCGACATCCACCTAGCCAGGTTGCAAAGGGCAGGGGTCATCAATCGACTTATGCGTCCGCCCTGCAAGTCAGCCTTTCCGAGATCCCGCTTCCCCATCTTGGCGATTTGGCGTCATTCGTCCGGGGGGGGGAAGGGGGGGGCGAATCGTCGCGGGGTGTAGACCTGCTTCTGCTTCCAACAGCAATTTGCGCATCCTGAGGCCAAATCCCGTAGATGCAGCACGCCGCAATGTTGCTGTTGCCTTGTGCACAAGATGGCATACTTCCACGTGGACTCTGCTCATCCATTCAACTCGATTGACAAAGAGTGTTGGAGCTGGGAAGATGCTTGCGTGGCCGTCCAGCATCCTATTGGCTCGTCGCCGTGTCAAAAGAAATGGTCTGTTGAGGAAAAGAAATATGGAGGTACACACCCCTGCCAAATTGCACAATTATTTGAAGGCTATCGGGCATCGCGCATTGTGGCGGAATCTGCAGCTTTATTTCTGGATAGCCTGACAGTTCTCAACGACGGCTCCCCTCCCTGGATGATGCTTGAGCAGCACTAAAAGTACATGAAGAACCCTAACCTACTACTCTGCGAATTACATTGGACAACAGCGTGCTTTCGAGAATGAAACAAGGGTATAGAGATGTTGATGGTCGTGATAAATGCGTAACTAACCATTAGGTATGCAAAAGTTGGAGCTAGAAAAGGAGCATAAGGCCTAGGAATGTGAAGTGGCTATCAATGTCACGAGTACCATATACCATGCAAGAACAAAGGAAAACGTAACAGTGAGCGATGCCCAGATACCTATAAAAAAAAAAAAAAAAAAAAAAAAAGGTTTTCAGAAAACAAAAACAAACATGGCCACCCTTTTTTCCAGAAGATTATCCCCACATGCCATTTGGGTCATTTCGGTTCATCTGAATGGATTGGACGTTGGGTGTCCTATTTGGAAACAGGATACGGGCCACCGGGCTATTCTCAGATATCCTGGCATTGCTACTTTCAAGAGTGAAGTATGTCGTGTCTGAATTATCGCCGGGTCCATGAAGAGTGTACACTTCAGCCTCTGACTCTGGCGGGGGAGTAGAAAGCGCGGCGGATGGCGAGTCGGTAGCCACGCTTCCATCCTTTGGGGAGATTTGCGCATCGCAAAGAACGCTAGGTGAAGGCTCTTTCCTCTTGGTGGACTGAGATGTGGATTCGTGGACTTCTGCGGGAGGAGACAAGTTGGACCGTACTCCGTCGAGCCCACGGTAGTGGTGGAAGGTAGCATTGCGCGCGCATCGGTGGCTTTCTTTCCATCCTCTATAGAGTCCATCTTGCTCTCTCCTGAAGTCAAGGATTCTATTGCTAATTAATTCCATTATGGCTTTGGATTCGTTCAAGTCCTTGGCAGGCTTTTGCTTGTCATGGAAGTCATATAAGACGTCTTCATTACGGAGGGAGTGACTCGTCCAGGTCTCACCACAAGACTCGCATTTTCGGCACACTTTAGGTAGGGTCTCAGAAGGCAGGTCCGGAAAGATGGAGGATGAGGGATTATCCAAGGCCGAAACAAGAGGCTGTTGACCATTTGCAGGAGAAGCGCGTGCTAATGGTGAGGTGGTTCTCTCGTGCCTAGTGCTTCCTGCACCGCCAGAGATCCTTTGGGCACGGGGTGGGATGAAGTGATCTATTGAGGTTAATAATTCCATGGTATTGTTGGGCTGATGAGCGGAAGTGCTGTCAACCTGTGCTGAGCTCAAGCGATCGTCTGACTCTGCTGGAGGCAGCATGTGAATATTATTATGCCCCACGTCGAAGCGGACATTGCGTGAAGGCCGCTGTGGATGACGCAAAATGTCAATACTAGAAGCTGGCGGTGTTTGCGTTCCAAAAGTTGACAATGTAGAGGAGCTTGAGCCGATCGGTTGGATAGGAAGGGATGTCACGGCAGAGCTTCTGATTGGAGAAGGCGCGGGCGAGAGCAGCGTAGTCGAGCACTTGTTTTGGGTCCACGTAGAAGAAGGCCGCTGGGGTGATTCAAAAGGCGCAGACGTAGGTTCTTGTAAAAAGTCGCTAGACAAGCGTGCTTTCTTGGCTGAGTGGACGCCTTCGTGATCCGCTTTCGTCGAGTACGGGTCGATTTCCGTATGCAAACTCTGGACAGGGGAAACCCGGTCTTCTCTGCCTGGTGCAGGCTCTAAAGGTCGAGATTTAAGGTCTGGGTAGAGTCGCGGATGAGGATGATGATGATGTTGCGAATGAGAAGAATATCTCAGAGGAGAGAGCCTCGCATCACCAGGTTGGGCCTGTGAATTGGACTGCGCAGAACTTGTGCTGTTCAGAGGGTCCGACGGCTGGGATTGACGGTTGATTGGAGTCCAAGAGGGCGCAGGAGAAATGGTAGGGTTGTTAAGTGGGTGGTTCGAGCTAGGTTCAGGTGGAAGAACGACACGGGAGCCAGGGTGGAGGTCGTTTGCTATGGTTGCAGGTCTACCCTTGGGTGAGGGTTCTGAATCGCGATACAAAGGAGGCAAAGAAGTCGCAGTCGCAGCAGCAGCAGTAGCAGTGGCGGGCAAGCGTGGTGCAAAATGCGCCGTAGTGCTGGGCGGGTTGGGCTGTGGAAGGTGGACTTGGGGCGGCGGATCGTGGTGCAACAGACGGTGCAAGTCGCTAGCCATGGCTTCACGATGGGCTGAAGGGGAAAGGCAGAGCGGACAAGACGAGCACCACTAGATATGGGGTAGATTTCAGGCGGGAGGGTGC
The DNA here is from genome assembly GCA_010094045.1 of Lojkania enalia. Lineage (NCBI taxonomy): Eukaryota > Fungi > Ascomycota > Dothideomycetes > Pleosporales > Lojkania > Lojkania enalia. The sequence continues at coordinate 229,536 of ML986639.1, forward strand.
TCCGCCCGAGTCGACGGTTGGGTGGTACAGCTCAGGGCGGAGAGTCTGTCTCACGGGCAGCCGTGGACATTGTCTTTGCATCCTCGTCACCCTCCGCACTGCGGCGCGGTCAGAGGAGAGGAAGCGGGTCGTTGCACAGCGCATTGGGCGTCGTGTCGATGGCTAGCCCAGGATGGGGCGCCAACGGAGCGTCGTGATTTGCAGGTGAGCCATCTTGGGTTTGCCGTGGGCTGCATCTGCAATGCGACATGCACGTATTCCCCGGGGAAGGGGAGGAAGAGATCCCACCAGCATAGGCCGCGTCTGCCAAGAGGCTTGGGCGGGAAGTGGAGGCCTGCCAATAATCGTCACGGGGGATCCGCGACGGAACTGGGCACACAACACGGACAGCTGCCGCTGCTGGTGCGGTGCTGAGGCAGGCCAGTAGAGCGGGAATCTTGGAAGAAGAGGAGCAGCGCCGAGACGATGCAGTAGTAGCAGCAGACGGGAATATGCGCGAGAGCGGAGGTTAGTGGCGGCAGCGGTATGTTTGTAATGATGATTGGGGTAGTGTGTGTATGTCTAGTCCGTAGGAGTCCCTGCTCCTGATGCCGTGCGTGCGTTGTGTAGTGGCCGCCCCCTCCCGCAGACAAGAGGGGAAGAAGGTCACGAGCGTCAGCGGGAGTCGGGCCGGGCGCCGGGGCCGTTTTGCTGCTCGGAATTGGGGCCCATCAGGCTCGTTCTAGAGGCTGGACTAACTGGCGCGGGGCCGCTTAAGTATATGTGGCTGATCGAGAAGACGGCCGCCGCGTAGTACAAAGCACCCAGGAAGCGCAGCGCAGAGCCAGAACGTTCTCTGTTGCTACTGCTGCTACTGCTATTGTTGCTATTGCTGTTACTATTGCTGTCGCTGTCGCTGTCGCCGTTGCTGCTGCCGCGTCCGAATGCGGCCCGGCCATGGGTGAGCGAGGCGGCGACTACGTGCCTGGAGCGTTAGCAGCAGTGCAATTAGTATGTAGAGTATGTAGATATGTCGGTATCTGAGAGTGTTACACGGCGGATGGTTGGATGGTGGAATGGGATGGGATGGCAGATGGGTGACGGATGGTGGGGTGGTGGATTGGGGATAGTCCAGTGTGGTGGGAGGGGGAGGGCGGAACTGGACTGCGCCTGCCCTCGCGCTCGCTGGCACTTGCACTCCCTCGCACTGGAAGTGGGCAACCACCTAGCCTGGACCTGACAGCGACGACGACAACGAGCCCCTTCCACCTGCCTGCCTGCCTGTCCTGCCCTCGAGCATGCCCTGCCTATGGGCTATGGGAAAGAGGGCCGAAGCCGAAGTCGCCGCCGCGACTCCGGCACATTGATATCCATTGCCTAAGTGGATAACCCTCTCTCTAAACCTGGCAGCGACGACGATGGACTCCTTCCAACAACGCCCTCCTACCTGCTTCCTGCCTGCTTGTCTACCTCCCCTCGGGGACACCACTCGGTGCGCATAGAGAAGCCGCCGTCCGGAGAGGGCAGTGGCGCCTACGCCTGCGCTTGCCGTCCCCCTCAACACCACCAACCACCCATTCCGATGGGATGCGAGGGCTCCCGCCTCCGCAGATCTGGAGACACTGCAAACATTTCATCTCCCTTCATACCCAGGTAGGCAGGTAATCGCCAATTGGACGCTGCACACGAACTTGCTACTAATTGGCACCTAGCTCGTCCTGTGCGCCTCGCCCGAAGCGTCCTCGATTTCCTCTCAGCCTTCATTCGGCTGCCAACGAGTACGCCCACTGCCACCGTCGTCCCCGAAGACGTTGCCGCGACGTTAGGAGAGCCTGGAGAGACACTCGTGGAATGCGACCAACGCCAGCCAGACACAGCGCGTATCCTACCACCTGGGCGTGTCTTCTTCCGGTTGGGCGGTAATGCTACGTTCGGCCGGATAAGAGAACACCGGCGTCCCGTGTGGTTGAAGCAGCCCCCGCGCGAGGTCTTTCGGCGGCCGGCTTGCCACCTGGTTGGCTCTTTACATCTTTCACCACCTTCACCGATCGCGACCCATTGTGTGCCTCGCTAACGCATTTCGTGTGCCACACTCTGCGGCACGCTAGGAAGTACTTCTTCCAAAGGCTATGGGACTACTATGACTGCCTGCATACCATTGTGGCGGTGGGATTCTTTAACTTAGCCGCCGCGTCATTTTCTACCGCTGTTTCGAGAACCTGTTTCCGCTCCGTACTACTGTAATACAATACATCCCTCTTCTGCAAGGGCGGGCTATGCGCTTGCTGTGACCTTCGCCAATTTACGTCTTTTTCGCCGCACGTTCCAACGACACGGAAAGGATAGTATCCGAATGGGCACGACGGAAAAATGTTATGTCAGATAAATTCAATTTTGCAACGTAGTTCCTTCGCGCCAAGTTCTCTGTTCGAATCCCGGTCTGGTCGTTCTCGCCAATCCTTCGTATATAGCAGATCATGTCGCATATCCAGCCTTCTGCTTCGTGCTTTTACGTCTTGTGCATTTCAAATACGCCTCTATGGTGCAATCACACGTAGAGGCAGCCTTTGTCCGCCTCAACGCAAACACCGGTTCCATGGATTGTCAACTAAAAGCCATGAAACCGAGCAAAGCCCAATCGCTATCTTACCTTTGCAATTTCAGATAACCATCGGGCGGATGGACTCCCGGCTTACGCATTCTGTTGTGCAACCAGATGTAACTCAGACGTCCGTAAGCTGGAGGTCTTTCCCCCTTTTGCTACCAATATGTAGCAGTCCACATTTCGGATTGTTAATTGCTTTGCCGACGAGGTCACAGCAACTTATCCTCTTTTTTCATCCATTCGCTAGCTACTTCGAACCGAGTTTATCTGCTACAGACAAACTCTCGGTGCCGAGTGGCTACTCCGACTCATACTCCCGTTTGTAGCTCGAAAAATGGCGTTCCCTTCTGTAGGCACACCAATTGCGGAATTTTGGCGCTCATAATCGAGCGTTCGTGTTTTATCGCTTCAACGAATCATAAACCACAATCGTGCACGGTCTCCTCAGGAAAGAGGTTAGGGCAAATGTTCTCTTGACGCAGTGTAGATAGCATATCGGTCTATCATACGATCTCCCGTGGCGGCATTTCTATGTGATGCCCTGCCTTGTTAGTCAACCGGCTAACGCAATCATAATCTCTCTTTTGTCGCTAGAGGTATATCGTTACACCTCTTCAGAAGCTTTCACTCAAAGAAAATGGCAAAATAGTGTAAATTGCTTAACCAGGTGTCGTACTCCCAATTGGAACTTGGCACAACCTTCCAACCAGCAAGTCCCACCTTTGTACTACTGAACACGCGAGTCTCACCGTTCAAGGCAACTGTAAGCAACGAATCTACCGTTCATGTGCCGAAGTACAAACGCGTCGCAGGAGTTGATGCAGGCACCGTACCATCATAATGCGAAGCGGTTTGTAACTGTAAGTCTAACTTTAACCTTATTGTGATGTCTATCCAGTGTAACGGCAAAGAACAATATCTCGACATTTAATGTGGCGATTCGCTAGCTTAACAGCGGGGTCGCCAGGCAAGGGGAGTTGATGAACGGAGTCATTGACAAACTTGCATAGTTACTAATAACAATGATGCGCCAAATATTGAGGCGTAGAGGAGTCAGCTGAGTACTTGGACTAGTCCATTTCGTTAAAGCCATTGTCCCCTCTTCTGTCGCAGTCTGCCCTCAACCATCGGTTCAACAAACGCCGCCTTTTGCAGCCACCCATCCTTTGCCTACTCTACTCCAATTCTATCACCGCGCATTACAACTCCCCAGTTGCTTTACGTCGCAGTAAGCTTTTTCGCTTCGCAATAAGTTTCGCTCTTGTTCTAATCTCGTTCAATCTTAGCCCCACAGCAGAAGCTGACTTCAATATAACCAACCGAAACCTCTTACCTCCTGCATTCTCCAGGGTTTCCGTGCTTCGCATCCATTCCTACGATCCGCAAATCTTTATGTGCACGACAAAGTCCGAACAGCATACCTGATACAGATGCGAATCATTCTTGGAAGGGGAAAGTGCACGACCTTATGCATGGCATCTCCCACACGTTTTTCTCGGCCCGTTCGATAACGCCATTCGGGTATCGCGCCCCACCTCCCGCCAATCATCCCGCCTTATGTTTCTTTTCACGGTCTTTGTGAACGTGTGCCATTGGATACACGCGCTGCATTTATGGTCGAAAAGAGTTGAGACGATCGCCATTCCTTTCGTGTCTCACGTAATCTACGAGTAAGAATATGATCAACGCCCATCCTTCTTTCGTACGAAAAGGCCGTGCGCATGCGTTCCTTCGGAATTCGAGAACGCATGGCACTGACATGCCGGCGTCCTTTGTGCCACATGATGCCCGAAGGTGCTGGACGTCCGTAAATGCATGGCGCTGAGACTGCGTTTAAGGGAGGTGTGTGCCTGGACTCATAATTCAGGACTGATTTGTTGTGCTTTTCCACCATTGTTTTCTATCTCGATATTTGAGCATATGCACTACTCGATAATTTTACTAGCAAGAATTAATGGGATTTAGGAATATCTGTTGTGTACTACTTTGTACAGGATTCACATCGCGCAGGCGCCCTTCACCGACTTTCGCCTTCCGTCCAGCTTCGCCGCACCACGGCTGCAGACTTAGAAAATTTTAATCGATAGAGGAAAGAAGAGATATTATTACCCCGCCGCATAAGGATATCGAAGGATCATAACGGGACGTCCATCATATTGATCTCAACTCTCTTCCCACTACGCAATACCTAACTCATTTCCGTAAAGTTTACATTTCCCACCTAGGCATCAGCCTTTCTCCAATTTGCTAGGAGGAATTTAGGAAGGAATTGGGTGAATATGCTTCATCCAACGCCAGCGGATATCGAGTATATGCTCGCGCGAGTTGGGGAGGATAGGCGGCAATGGCTTGTCGGTGGGAATGTGGCAAGTTTGGTGCTGGTGTTTCTGAGTGTGGGGTTGAGAATTTTAAGTCGAGTAAAGATTGGGACAAGGGTTGGGTTGGACGATTGGTTGATTTGCTTGGCTGCGGTGAGTCAGATGTTCGTTCCTTTTGCCAGATTGGGGACAGTGCCTGAGCAAGTGTTTGGAGAAAGAGAAGGCTTCTCTTCTAAGTTGCAAACCAAAATAGCACGAACAGGTTTCTAAGGAGAGCTTATGACGTAAAAGCCACAAGCCATTAATCTTTATTGTGTTCTTGATATGTGGGGGAACACTATTGTCTACGTGTCTAAGTGGAATATAATATCATGCTGACGTGGAGTAGACGCTTGCCTCAGGGCATATAATATCTCAATTCGTAGCAGTATCTCTAGGGATGGGCAGACATGCTGTGCTCGTCACGGATATCAAGGCCCTTGCCATAGTATGTGACATTTACTTCCGTTATTTACGATCTTGCACCTTTGTACACATATGTATTTCAGACATTACCAGTCACACTTACATAATTTATCAGTGTAATCTAATCGCACAAATGTGCTACAATCTTTGCATTCCCACAATCAAGCTCTCCATTCTCTCCCTCTACGGACGCATCTTCCATCGAACAACTGGCTGGTTCACTCCAACTCTCTACATATCCGCCTCATTTATCTTCTTGTACACAATTCCATCTGTCTTTACATACCTCTTTCGGTGCCTTCCCATAGAGAGCCTCTGGACGGATCTTGGGCCCCAGAGAAAGATTAGTTGCATCAATTTTCAAGCTGGTACGTTAGCCTTCTCAGGTTGCGTTATGTGATGCCATCTATGCGAAGATTGCGTGTACAGGAGCTGATACACAAGCAGTTATTATTGCATTCGGCACGATCAACATATTGACAGACTGGTGGGTTCTTCTATTACCACTTCCTGTCGTCATCAACCTCCAGCTTGAGAAGCGGGCAAAATGGTCTATCTGCTCTCTTTTCCTCATCGGCGGGTTTGTCTGCGTGGTTAGCATTATTCGACTGGTTTATGCGAGAAAAGTCGACTCAGTAGATCCATCTTGTAAGCCACTTCCCCCCTTCTAGTGTTCTCGGTAGCCACCTTATTCTTTCAACAAAGTTTGCAGAGTTGCTCATGAGTACAGGGGACTTCTCCCCGATTGCGTTGATATCATCCATCGAATGCGCATCTGGCATCCTGGCGGCCTGCATGCCAACCTGGCGCCCGCTCTTCAAATTTCTCCATCATGGCATAAACTCGATACGCAGCAACAATAAATCCGGTTTCGGAAATGGAGAAGATATTTCGGAACTAGGCACCGGTGGTAGCCGCTCTCGTAGCAAGCGCCGAACAAAGAGATATTCTACGGCCGCCATGCGCATGGAGCATAACATGGGATCAAGCATGCTGGGAAAAAGAAGTGATACTACAACGTCGAGTGCAAGTACGGAGAATATCTTGGCGACCAAGACGGTAGAGATTGAATTAGCAGAAAGGATTGTTAATGGGAATAAGGATCCCAACAGACTAGAATTGGGAAATAGAAAGGTCACCTAATTATTTACCTGTACAAGTAGGCTCCACCTTTATTATTTTTATATAAGTTAGTACTAGAATATAGTTTTATATGTACGAAGCACTTATTCTCCTCATATATTCTACTGCAGTTCTTTACTTTACGGCGTAGTTCTATATAAAGAAAACCGAAAGTAATTAACACTAACAACAACGTACTTCAAAAGAAGGAGCGGGGAGTACATTAACCTTATTTACAATCTAGGAGTTCTGTACAAAATAGAAACCACAACTATAAGTATTGGGGAAATTGAGATGTATATATTAAGTAATAACATTAGTATATAAACTTAATACTGAAATTCCTATATCTTTATTACTAATATTATATTATGGATGGCTTCTTCAACTTTACAGATCTGGAACCATAAATTGAAAACCCAGTATTATGCCCGCAGGGTCATCGTTTAAACTAAGGAGATCGGGGGTCCGAAGCGACTAGCACCGCTAACACGGATATGTCAGGGAGTTATACCGAATTCGTGGCTGGACTACGAGTATAGATTAGTCTTCCTATGTATCGAGAATATATATGGCCTATATGAGCGCTTATTATAAGAGTCTCTAGACTAAAAGAAAAGACTAGCTACTTTAGGATCGATAAAACAACGGAACCCTTAAGAATGATAATACAGTATACTAGTTTCTGAAAAATCAAAACGTGAAAATATTCCACTTTCTTAAGAGATGCGACGATTAAAACGACCTACTAGTCCCTTGCAATTTACGTAGATATCTTAAGCTAAAGGTAATATGCAGTATATACTCCCTCAAAAAGAGAGGAAAGACTATAGGGACTAACTTATCGCTGCCCTTCGGGAGCTACGCCAGTTTACAGTACCTTTTCCTTCAAAGGTAGATAAAAGTCTACTCCCTAACCAAATTAATATAGAATTAACAGTAGCTGGCTAATATAAGAGTATTAGAAAATTTACAGTTAAGTTGTTAGAAAATATAGAGGAGTAGCTCTACTAGGTACTCTAGATAAGATATAAAACTATAGACGTAGATTTTATTAAATTAAAGCTATAAGAACTTAAGAATAACCTTCTAAAGAGTATACCCTATATCTTAATATATAGAGATCTCCATCTTAAGAATATAGTAAAATCTGGAAAAATTGAGACTATTATTAACTAGTAAATAGCTGGTTACTACCCTTAATAGGTTGAATACTATTAGACGAATATACTCGGTTATAAGAGGATAGTCGAAAATTTTAATCTACTTTAAAAAGAATTTAGCTCTAAATTCAACTCTAAAACCTTTAAAAGTATTATAATAGATAAGGTTAAGCTAGTTATATATAGCTAGAGAAACTATCTAATACTATATTTAAAAGGCTAAAATCTATAGTATTATTCTTCTAGATAGAATTACTAGACTAATAGGTAACTACTTTAGAAGAGTATTTTTAGCCCTATATTTAAGTATAATATTAACTATAAGATAATTAAATACTATATAAATAGAAATATTTAAGAATAAGTCTTTCTAAAATAGCCTTTTCTATTATATATTTAGCTATATTCTACTATAGCGAGTCTACTTAAAGAGTAGATATAGCTCTCTCTTACTCTCTTATTAATTATCGAACTAATTATTCTCTATTCTCTTCTACTTAGTTTAATCTCTACTAATAATTAACTTCTCTACTTTATCTATTATAATATTTCCCCTCTATTTATAGAGCTAAAGAAGAAGTAATCTATAATATCCTTTAGTTAAATATAGGCCTCTCTACTCTAAACTTTTACCTCTACCTAAAAGAGTAAGAAAGTAAATTATAATATTTTTTAGTTAAAATATATTTATATAATAATTTAATAAACTATTAATATAAAATATTATTAAATAAACTACTCTATTAAATAAACTAAAATTTTTTAGTATTCTAAATCTACTAACTTTAACTAGTTAAACTATTATTAGAATTATCTAAGAAAATATTCTAAGTACTTATATTTAACTTAAAAGAAGTAGATCTATTTACCTAATACGTTTGCGTATTATACTTAATTCTACTATAGTTCTTATATTATTATATATCTAGTTAAACTCTCTCTTATCTATCTATATAATAAGCTCTTTTTAAGCTTTAGAGTATTTTAAAGGCTTTAGTAGCTACTCGTACTAATCCTTTACTATATTCTATTATCCTATCTTACTATATCCGCTTTCTCTTATACGATTTTTACTTAGTTAGCATCTCTATTTACTTTTTAAGCTTAATAATTTAAGAGTTTATAAGCGCGTTCTAGTATAGTATTAATTTAGCCTCTTTAATAAGCTATATAAACCCGTTCTAAATTATTATAATAGGTAATAAGCTAAAAGAATCTTATACGAGCTTTAATTAAGATAAAAATTTAAGTATATTACTTAGAGTCTTAAATATCTATAACGTTTATAGTATAAAGAGTTCTAGTAGAGTATATAATTATATTTTAAGGCGTTTAAATACTATTTATATATTTAAAAAAATTAGATTTAATATCTTAAAAGTCTTTTAATAGTTATTATATATAAATATATTAAAAAACGCGTTCCTAAAAGCTAGTAAAAAGCCTTTCTTATTAATATAGAAGATATACTAGTATACTAAGTCTTATATATATTAAAAGTACTTCTACTTTAAAGGCCTAAAGTAAACTATATTAAGTAGCTAGAAGATATATAATAAATAAACTAGTATATAAAGGGTAAGAGTCTTATTTTTAAGGTAGTAGTTCTTAAAATTCTAGTTAAGGTAGCTTTTATAGCTATCTAAAATTAGTAGCTAATATACTTCTATTTAACGCATCTTTATATAAGTATTAAAATACTTTAACTATATTATAGTATTCTTATATTCCCTCCTAACACCTATATATAGCACGCTCGCTTCTATGTATATACTTTCTTCTTCTCTTTTATCTTCCTACTTACCTTATATATAACTTACTTTTTAGCTATCCTCTTATACAACACCTAAGATCTGTATATAGTATACTATACTAAGCGTTAGATAAGCCTTATTATCCCTACTTATAGCTTCTTATAATATTAGGATAGCTTGTCTAGTTATATAGTAATAGTAGTTAGATAGCTGCTATAGATCTTTAAATAGAGATTTTTATTATTCCCTATCTAGATTTTTTTCTTCCTTCCTAGTAATATCTAGCTAGAATACCAGCCTAACAGCTATTCTACTACTTATATAGTAGCTATAGTAGGAGCTTTAGAACTAGTAATCTAAAATCTAGTAACTCTAATCTAATCTCGACTTAGTATATACTATTATCTTCTAACTCTAGTCCTCTACTACCTCTTATTCTTAACTTTTAAACCCTTTATATTTCGACGGTAAACTATATATATTTTATATATAGCTTCTATTTATTAAAATTAAGCTCTATTTAGACTAGCTTAATAGAGCTAATATATTTAACTACGTCTAAAACTAACTTAAACAGCTATAGTAGGTATTAGTACTATATCTCTACTAGACTACTAAGAATAGCTAGTCCTAGGATTTTAAAATAATCTTTTTATTCTTCTAGTACCTTTATTATAATTTATATAAGAAATAGGAGGTAGTTTAATATTTTATATTAGTATATTAGAAGGATAATAAGTTGCTTCTTATATACCTTACTCGTTTTAAGTATCTCTTATACGAGGCAGGTGTCTAGTTATAGTCTAATATATTTCGAATCTCCTCTCTCTACTATAGTTTCTACTCTTCTCTCTACTAGCTCTTTAAAGAGTTAAATAACTCCCTATTCTATTAGTAATATAATAACTATATTAAGCTTATTTAGTGTATCGATTATTATACTAGATACTAGCTAGCTAGCTAGAAATAGTTTTCTTAAACTAACGCTTAACTAGTTAAATCTCCTTCTTCTAAGTATATAGATATTAGTAATATCTAGATAAGATTATACTTTTCTTCTATATTATTAGCCTACTACTATTACTATTATAATTATAACTTCTACTATAGTTATAGATCTAAGTATTATTAAATTAAGAACTATAGCTAGGTTAAGCTATAACTCCTCCTAATAGATATAGTATCCCCACCCTATATAAAATAGATAGCTAGTTATATTAGATCCCTGTATTATAGCTATAATCGTTAATTACGGCTACTTTCTAAAAGGGGGTACTATTATAGTATTCTTATATTCCTCTCTAATATCTATATATAGCGCGCTCGCTTCTATATATATATCTTTTTCTTCTCTCTTATCTTTCTACTTACCTCGCGTATAGCTTACTCCTTAGCTATCCTCTTATACGATACCTAAGATCTGTACGTAGTATACTATACTAAGTATTAGATAAGCCTTATCGTCCCTACTTATAGCCTCTTATAATAAACTACTTAAAACTAAGTATATTATTCGTCTAACTATTCTTAAATACTAAAAGTTTCTAATTATATAGTATATTTATCTTCTTATATTAAGTAGAAATATAGATATACTCTTTATAGATAATAAAAAGTAGAGTTATATACTCTACTATATAGATATTTTAGATAATAGTAACCTACTTTTAATTACTTAACTATATAAGATTAGGCTTTATATATCTTTCTAAATATATAACAACTTTTATAGATCTAATTATATCTATTTAGAAGCTAGTTTTATTAAAGTTATATATATCTTTATTATAGATATTATATATAGTCTTTATCTCTTTAATAAGCTTAAACTATATTCTAATAACTTTAAAATCCTTCTATTATATCCTCTAATAGTTCTTTATCCGATTAAACGCTATTTTAAGCTTATTTATATATATTATAAATTTCTTAATCTAATTCTTATCTACTAGCTCTTTACTATATATAGCTAATAGTTTATCTGCTATATCTATTACCTTATATAGCTAGAGTATAAATCCTTATAAATCTAGGTTAAAGATATATTATACAATTGTCTACTCTTTAGTTATAGTTAACTTTTAATAGTTTACGCGGTAATTAATATATATAAGAGTTTCTTTATATCTCTATTAGAGAGTTAATTATAATATACTAAACGTATTAGTAGTAGTTTATAGGCTTTAGAATTAGCCAGCTTTATATATTTAAAGGGTAAGCTTAATTCTAATTTCTTACTAAGTATTATTTCTTTATAGGTGTTAAGATATTATATATTATAGTTGTCGTATTCGCTGCTAAGAAATTTTAGCTTACTCGATAGGGTAGCTTACTCGATAGTACTTTACGTTATCCTATAATATAATATAATAAGAAAATATTTCCTCTATAACTCTTTATTTTACTTAATTATAAGCTATTTAGATTATAGCTAGAATTAATATTAGAATTAGAGTTTAAGATGTAGTAAATATTTCTAGTATTTATATCTATAGTTACCACCTTTTACTAATTAAATACGCTAGTAATTCCTACTTTCTAAGCTTATACTACTTATCTAGCTAAAAGTAATTAATCTAATTATCCTAATAATATCTTAAATCGCTATTTTAGAGCTAAGTATTCATTGTATTTACTCTATTAATACTAATGATACCTAACCCTATACGTACCGCAACTAGTCTATTTATATATCCTTTCAGCATATTCATATATTCTTTAAATGCAGCTGCTTTAAGTCTTTGACCTGCGATACCTATATATACACGAGGCCTAGATAAATAGAATTTATAATTTAGTAGTACCTTATTTAGCTCTAGCGCTAGAGTAGTTACTACCGTATATATAGTATAAGTAATAGCCTTTAAGGTGCTTAAATAGTTATAGAACTAGTATATATTATGTTCTGTATTGCGTATCTAGTAAGATATATCACGATACTAGAGGGGAGAAGTAGCAGCTAGAAGCGATGTGAATTGAGGGGTATCGTGGGTTTATATATAGGTAGAATGTAGGTAACGTAATAGCCGAATATCGGACGTGACAGGGTGCTATATTTACCTTCCTATAAGATGGGCTAGGTTAAAAGCGCTGGCTCGGTTTTATAATAGAGGCTGTCGTGAGATGTGATTTGTAGAAAGAAGTTTAACAACATGTTGCATGTCTTTCTTATGTAATTTGTAGAAAAATCCAGTAACTCCTTTAAAAACGTGAGCTGGTACTTCACTCATAGCAATATTTACGCGCTTGTTGGTACGGTAAGACAACTATTATTTACTAGCCTAACTAGATAAAAGGCAAATAGAAGTTACCACACTAAAATAGAAAATTAAAATAAATGGGTACAAAGAACGTCTTTTGAAAATAATGCTACAATTTTACTACAGTCGCTACTCAGTCCCAAAAACAAAAAAGAGCAACGGGCAAGTATGTGGTGATGCTTAACCAAATAAATGACGCTCGGAGGATAAAGGAGAAACGCTATTTTGGTACAAGAGCTGAAGAAAAGCAAATCTACAACAATATAGTAGAGTTCCTTAGTTACCCAAGAAGGATGCGCTCCTCTAGTTGCTTCGGGACAGGAGGGGGCTGAGGTAGTGCATCCTAGCAGTATATATCCCTTTATAGGGTTACGGCGACACAATTCCGCTCATACTATATATAGAATTACGATTACTGCTTGGGAAGTTGAAGTTCTTTAGCCTAAAGAATATACATTCTATTATTTTAAAGTCCCGTTAGACCATTTCATAGATGCTCTAGAGTCCGTAGATATTCGACTCATGGACGCTATTAGCGAAGGGATAGGGTTCTCTAAGGGCGAGGTATTGCAAATTGAAGAATAATGTATTGCCGATACGTAAATCCGTCAAACCCAACCTTTACAGCTATTTCCGGTAGATTTTCTCGTTTAGTCCCGAACGTAAAAGATTATATAGGCTGGTTATATATCTAATAACGTATCATAGAAGCAAGCCGCGCGTACAAGTGAGTTGCGCACCTCACCAAGCATCTCGATAGTTATAGGCATATATCTCGACAACTGCAGTAGGTATCAGTATAGTATTTCGATAGGAGATAGATAGACTATTTTTCTGCCTCTGTACAGGTTCTAGAATTATGCTCGGTCTTGCCGCAGCGCCTGCAATGCCGCCGATGCGGCGCGCTGGCCTTTCTGCTTTTTGACACCTGCGCGCTCTCCGTCTCCTAGCTACTCATCTACCTCATTTTAAGTAGCTATCCTAGTAGCTTCTGCACTAATAAAACTACCTTACTTCTTCAAATCCTGTTTTAGCTGCTTTTTACGCTGCGATAGGACCTTATTTACTTCCTGAAGCTGGGTAGCCCGATGCTGCAGTAGCGCACATAAATTAGCTATCAGCACAGCACCTTTAGCGAGCGAATCGAGCGACTTATAGATTTTAGTAGGCAAGTTATTCTGATACCTAGTAATACGATTGCGAATTGGAGCCAATTAAGACCCTAATTCGATAGTGTTAGCCGGTGTTTTTAACTTGAGGTAACTATCTGCTACTAGCGACGACGGCGTGTAGAGCTTAATATTAAGATTTGATAGTTCTATATTAGGATTATATAATACTAGGCTAGTACTTCGAAAGCTCGTATGTATTTGCCTCAGTAATAGTAACCTGGAGTGCTGTGTAGAAGGCTGGTATAAAGTTAAGCTTCGTAATATGGTGGATACCAACTTATATGAGCTCATCGACCCGGAGCCTATATGACTTCTTTAATAACAAGAAGCAGTCTATATCTAGAGGCTGTAGTATATACGATGAATGAGCTGGTATATATAGGAGAATAATATCCTTCTCTTTACAAAGTAGCTGAGACTTAGTAGATCCATAATTCCCATAGCTATTAATGACTAATAGGCGACGAGTACTTACTACACTCTCCTTCGTATGCTGATCAAAGCGTTCTAGCTAGTCAATTATAAGCTCATTAGTCGTCCACCTACTATCGCTTAGAGCAATCACCTAGTTATGTAGTATATTGCTACCCAAATGCCATGCAGAGAGGTGCTGCTTGCTATAGAAGATGATGAATAGTAGGATAGCCTCGTCGCGAGCGCTGATAGCCTGAATAACTGTTACCGACTCGTTATCGCCTGGTTGCAGCGATTTTAGTCGATTAGCCGATAGCTCAGTACTAGTAACTACCTTAGGAGGAGATGCAATACCTATGTAGAAGCTTGTCTTATTAGAATTATAAATATTTTAATTAGTAATACTATGCTTTTATTCAGTATTATATACTCGGTTAAACCAGTTGCTAGTAACCTTAGGGTCTTTGTCACAGAAGGTCGAGTTCTGAGCAGATGATTAGCCATACTCGTATACCATCAATAGTAGGATGATATCCACGAGATACTAGGTCTATTATATGCCTGAGAATGGTTGATTCTTCTAGCTTCGTGAGCTTCTTTGATTTTTGTTTGTAGAATAGTAAATATCCTCTGCAGAGAATCGCTGCCCCGCCATTAACTAGGTCCACAATACTACATACACGACCTTCCACCACACGATGTTAATGTATGCACGTATCGTAGCTTCCCACCCTCAACGCGAAATTCATGACTGTCCGGCAAGCCTCCAGGACCACCAAAGTCTAGAATAACGTCCACTGTTCCATAGTTCTGATCAATCACATATTGCCGGTTGACAAGCTTCACTCCGCTAGGCACACCTACGTCGCACCTATCAGAAGCTTGTCCTCTGCCTGTGTAAGCCCCTCCTTCCAAACGAGCACACGGGCTCCCCCATGGTACCTTCACGCTCTTGTCATTGAAGACGTCTAGGTAAGCATCCGCAGCCGCCTTGATGACTTCTCTAGTATCCCGTTGAGCTTCTGGAATCTCATTCCAGTTTTCTCTCGAAGCCCAGTAATATGTTCCCGTGACATTGAAAAGCCAGTCACCAGTTGTTGTGATGATGCTATCGATTTGATTGACCTTATAGGATGTATTATCAAGCCGAGCGGTAGTAACGATAACGTAAGGTTTCGCGGAATTGGTAACAATGAATTCGCTGAAAGTGGCGCATTGAACAACGTCATGCTGGCTGCGGTTGTGATCAATCTTCAAAGCTTGAGAAAGAACGCCGGTATTTATATCGACTTTCTTTCGGTTTTCGGTGTATGAAACGGTATCAGCAAGTGAGGAGAAAGCCGATTTGCCAGAAGTCTGCGCCGCGAGGATGTCATCGGTCACCGCTTTGAGAATATTTAGTGTGCATTGCGCAGATACCTGGGCGATCAGCGCTGCGGAAACTAAAGAGAAGAGATGGCGCATTTTGTGTGAGTTTCAAATTGTTTTTGGGCTTTCAAGCCTTCATGAAGGTCCGACATGGAGCATTAAATACTTGTGTTTAGCCATCGAACAACTCGTTCGAATTCGAAGAGCCGGGTAATGCCACTGACTTTGCAAATTAAACCAAATTCCCCCAATGGCAGATTCCAATCGTTTGAATTAAACGTGGTACTCGGCATTGATGATCGCGGGGTTATGCTCAATTTATATGCCCTTGTTCTATTATGTGGGGCATTGTGCACTACCGAGAGTGGAACTGCATCAGGGGTTGGTTTTCGTGTTTCATCTTTCTAAAAGGCGAAGAATTATTGCCGACCTCAATTTAGCTTCTCGGGCCGGATAAAACATAATCTGATCTAGTCTCGCGGCTTAGATTGGAGTCGATAGCGTGTTGGTTCTATAGTATTACATCTCACGTGATCCCTGGCATTCATGGGCTATTAGCATACTATATTTATAGCCTGCCCACAGGACTCCTACGGAGCCCCACACACTCAATACACTTCTATATCTCACATAGCCCATGACTTGTACGAGCAGACATACTCCATTCGTACATGCGGAGGATGGACTAGGTTCTAGCAGGATATATGCATTGAATGTACTCTACCCCAGATTACCAATATATATCACTATTATTGTCAAAAATATTCTAAACCTTTAATTTACCACCCTATGAGATGCTTCCGGCGCTCTCGATCCACTATCAGAGGAATAATCCTATTAGTGGCAATATTATATCCTGTTTATTTCAATTAGGCGCTATGAATAATTCTAAACTATGTCAGTATCCAAAAAGAAGAGCCGATATTGACATTAAAAAGATTTCGCTTAAGCATAGGCTTGATAGATCTGAAGAGAATGGAGGTAAGGACACACTTATCAGAACACAATCTACTAATAAATGGGACACCTATCGCTCATGGTAGAAAATATGTTCACAATCGTTCCATCGCCGCATTTGCTCATGTTCCTACTGGGAATATTTAACTATCATAGAGAAAAGATCTATGTTCTGGCTTGCGAAAGTTTCATTTCCTGCAGCACGGTCTGTATTCCGATCGCCTTGATGTTCCCAAAAAGAGTATCAGGTATCGTACAAAGATGCCTCTCCCTGGGGTACTCGCTTATAATGACGAGTTAACGCATAGAAATCGGCGTTATTCGGGACTAGAACATGCATCGCAACATCGTCTCTACGCCGCTTAATCCGGGATAGCGTCTCAATAGCATGGTATTGCGTATTAGTGAGCCGCTATTTAAGTTCTTCTTGCGGTTCTTGAAGCATCGACTCAATTTCGTGTAGCCCGGTACCTAGGGTTAACCCATTAGCATCTTGCCGAACCGAGTCCCTGCAGAGTACTACCTAGTTCTCTTAGATGAGTCCCGATTTCAGACAATTGAGCCTCCATTTCTCCATGTTCTCGGTGCAGTCGCTCTGTAGTGTTGCGAATGAAGTTGATGGAGGGGATAAGACGGAATCTATATCAACAAAAGAAACGAACCGTGACCGCAGCTGGGATCCAACTCCTTGAATATCTTCTTAGGGATATCGAAAACCGTCCAGACTCCCAGAAGTATATAGAAGATCAGAACGACGAACTTTAACAAAGTCATCATACCCACTGCGAAATATCGAGCTGGAATATCCTAGATTAATATTCATATCCTTAGCTTCGTGATTGACACTATTGAGCAGGATGACTTCCGTCGATGACCGGAGTCTAGTACCGTGGACGATCATTATCCAGCATAGGAATGAAAGGTCGATTGCGGCATTCGGGCCCACAAGAATGCAAAGAGCTCCCCCCACTTGTAGATGGTGAAGATGCAGAAATGCAAGAAGGTACACGGAGGACGAGCGTAAATGTAGGCGGCGGAGAGGGCGAATAGGGGGAATACATGGAGGAGATTCTAAGGGAAATCAATTGTGGACTCGGCAGAAGGGCTGACTTGGGAGATGAGCAAAGAGTTACTAGCCGAATGGGACTCATCAGCAGAGTCCAGAATGGGATTGAGGGGGAGATTAGTTTCCGTTGCCATTTGGATGGTGTTTAACCGCGAATGTTGACATCCTAAAGGCTTAATATTGCGAACGATACGAATCTCAGATTTGGGCCAAGGGAAACAAATGATGCAAACGCAGAAAGTCTTATATATCGCGACGGATGGTTGCACAAAGCTGGAAATGCTGCGTGGTGCGAAAGCTCATATTCCGTGTTGTAGACAACACGTGGATGAGCCAAATCAATTCATGCTATTATTCTCGAGTAAAATGTGGGCAATGCAGAAATATTTACTGGCGAAGGTTTTCCCTCTTCAAATATAATCTAAACGGGTCTCTAGCAATGCAATAATGCTTGATGTTTAAGCTTCAACGGCCCCCCAGAACCAATTCCCCTCGCTACCTTGTCTGACTTTCGCAACAGACGTCCTCAAAGTATTCCCCTCTAACTGTCTTGCATATGTATGCACAATATTGATCCACGCAGCCTTCTCACCTCTGCTCGCAGCACCGCCCTCCCAAACCCATATGTCTTTTCCAGAATCCAGCAGGAATATATCATTTCCATCAAGATCGTCTCTACAAATTGCATTCCCCTCCTTTACGAGATTAAACGACAGCTCACCGTCCGCGTCACTAATCTTGAATAGTTTCTTCCTTGCCTGATCAATAGGCCTTGACAAAATCGGTCTAGGCGCTTTGAATTGCGTCGTTAAAGTGTCAATATCCTGCCCGCCAAGATAGTCGACCACGATTTTTGACCTCGACTCACTCTGCGAAAGCACTTCCACATCTACATGTTTCGCCGTCGTCATATCATTGACCACCTGCGCAGCCTTCAACTTCTCCATTGGCGCACAGTTCTTTCCCTGCCATACGAAAATCTTATCACCTTTATCCAGCACAAACACGTCACCCTCATCCAAGCATTTCCATGTCGGCTCTACCTCATGAATGAAGATTGCGTCGCGACCTACGTAGGGTGAGGGATGCTTGAAAATGCGGAGAAGTGTGTCTGTGTGCATTGGCTCGTCGCTGGTGTCCACGTGGTTGAATCCGGAGCTTACTCCACCCCTCAGAACCTTCAGCCGTGGGAAAAGCCGACCAAAGGTATCAGAAGGGGCGGCCTGGATCTCTCGATGCTGGATTGCTGCGCCGTGTAGGAATTCATCAAGTTCAACGGTCTTATAAGCTGCGGTTCCCGCTTCGTCTTGGCTGGTATGACTACCTAACCAGAAAAAGATCTTATGGGCAAGCTTATTCTTGTCTTCTTCGGCACCGCCCCCCGAGGACATTGACTTCACTTTTTCAGAATGTAAGATGATGTACGAGTCACCTTCATGGAATTGACCATACTTGTCCTTCGGCCAAGGCACGACTTCGAAGTCTTCGATTCGCCAGATGAAAACGCCTGGTTCGACTCCTATAATGCCATTGTTCCAAGCCGGCTCCGTTGCCGCCGATTGATACTTCACCTTGTGATCGATATCCGAGTTCGCGAGCTTCATGTTGGAGTCGCGCCAGTCGTATTCCTTAGGATGCACATAGCCCTGGTTCGGTGGCATTATTGGTGAGTCGTATTCTAGGCGACTTTGTAAATGGATGTAACCCAGAGAAGGCAGACTTGAAGGGTTGTTGAAAAGGAACTTGCATCTGAGCTTGAGTGCTGATATTGGATTCTAATACTGGATGTCGCGGCCATGCTGCAGGGCCTAGCGGTGGCGGAAGTGGGAGTGGGGTAGCAGGCCCTGAAACGGGCGGTGCTTACGCAAACGTCATCATTCCTCACTTATCCGCCTCACATGCTAGCTGACAGCACTCGCAGGGCACAGCAAATGCCTTGTCGACAAGCAAAATTTGCTATAAGAATGGTTTGAAACATCGTTGCTGTCCTTCCGTCCTCCTTCCGTCCTGAGGCTTCGAGGATCTTCTGATAACAGCCAGCTATCCTTCTGAAGATACCCAATCATAGAACCAAGCGTACCATTATCCGGATGTCTAATCTCTTGATCAGCACCATTCTGCGAGGCTTCATTTTCCCGAAGTCTGCGTCAAGAATCCGATTGTACGTCTTGAAACGTAATATTGCCTTGTGGGCATCAGATTAGCCCCGCTTCTCAACAACTAGGACAGATTTCTGAGTCTCTGGACAAGCTTCTTGCCTATCCTCAGGTGTCGCAAAGATGGCATTTGCCCGGAGGGATAAAAAGCATGGATGCGTAAAGAGAATGAAGTAATGTAAATATGGAAGGAGCTCTAAAAGGCTCCTCACTTTTTCACAGTCGTTCGCTATATATACAAGTCGGACATGAGACCGCGGATGCCACATCTCTACACGGAGAGATATTTTATCTAGATGAATACTTGTAGCTTTAGCGAGAAGTGTTGCAGCTTCCGAGTCTAGATTGAATGCTTCTCCGGATTCATATTGTCTTCGACAGTTATAACGTTATCGGCATAAGACTGTCGCGTGAAGAGGACAAATTCGCAAACTGGAACCATCGTGGCTCATAAACGCTCCATGGCGACTCTTTTTTGATGCACAAAAATTGGGCATGCCAAGCTAGGTAGTCTTTGCGTTTCACGCCGTCACTGTTCGTACTGCGACGTTAGCATTTAGCTATTTATGGTATAGAGGTAGGAAACCCTCAATAAGGCCATCAGGACTTTGCATCAGCCGGCCAAACCGATCTGTATTTGCGAAAGATTGGCGCGAACATATCGTCTACATGGTTTGTTAGCACTTAGAACATTTAAGTCTAATAGTTAAAAAGGTATTAGATTTAGTTAGTTTAAAGTTATTATGGGTACTAACGTATCCCACAAGCGCGCTAGCCACTTCATTAAGAATTTCAAATTTACAAGCGAATAATACTGCCACGCTAGTATCCATCGCAATAACATTTTACTAGTAGATAGATGATGTATCGGTTAGCCTATTTGCACGTTCTTGAGTTATAACTAGCCTTACCGAAGGTCCTAGAGCGCTGTTGATACGGCGCACAAGCTCTAACGTAATCCACCAGCTGATGCACGGCCACGCCTGATGCACGAATTCGTATTATCAACACCGTCAACTTTTGACGCTATATAGCCTTATATTGTTATGGGGATTTTGGCTAGTCTGCCGAGCTGTATCAGATATCGACGTACGATATCACGCTGGATATCAGCTGATATACCCTTTTTTCATGTACATAAATATGGCCCGCTGGCCATCTTCAATCAACCAGTTCAGCTCCTCATCTCCCTCCCTGAGACAAGATTCGCCTCTCACTACAGAACTAGCCTAGGAACTTCGTCAACCGTACCAAGGAGCTGAAAACTTGATAGAATTGACCTTACGATAGACAGTGAGCCTTAAATAAGGATCCTGAGGATATTATTACCTAGTCTAACCTAGTTCAACGTACGAAGGCCATATATAGGATCCTAGATAAAGATACCTAGGACTTTAATAAGACTGGCTTTATAATAGGTAAGATAACCTTGCAGATAGTTGTTACTAGCTTAGAGAGGCATAGTAGGCCTAAGGCTATCCAGACAGGCAATTATAAGTAGGTTACATCTATTGAAGTAGTGAGTGCTGCTGGCGAGGCTATCCCATCTTTCTTTATCTTTTCTAGTTCCTACCATCTATACGCCTGGTTCTCTAAGGAGAATATACCACGTAGCTAAGCTATCGGAATAAGAGAATCTGGCTGGACTAATAATAAGCTTAGTATCAAGTAGCTAAAGTGTTTTAATAAGTATATAAAGGATCGTATAATAGGCTCGTCGCGCCTTCTACTTATTAATAGTCACAGTAGCTATATATAAGGGGAATAATATTATCGCTTTTTGCACGCCTGTGCATTTATTACATCTATTATAGCCTCTAGATATAGGCTGCTTCTTACTATTAAAGCTCAGTATTCGACCACCTAAGTTACTAGCTCTATAAGAGCTTCCTACTAAATGGAACTCTTAAACGTCTAGCAACGCGCGCAAAATAGAGGCTTAGCTATCTCTAGTTTATAATAAGTTTCAGGCGTATTAGAGTTCTTCTCCTACGTCAATTATTAATAGATTTTAGAAGGTAGTGAAATATAATATTTGTATGAGTTATGAGCTAGTCTAACTATATACCGAAAACTCTGCGCTTAAAGAGGCCAACATAGCTATAATAGAGCGTTAATAGCCTTTAAAAAAGCAAATCCTAGATAAAGAGGTCCTAAATATAGGATATGCCATGGATATTATTGCTTAAAGAGACATTAATAAGCAGCTATAGGAAGAATCGTGTTAAGATAGAGCTCGATCAGGCGTACGCCGGCAGGCTTTTACACACTATACGCGCTGTAGGCAGCCTCGGCATAACTTATATACATACTAGAATGATTCTATAGATAGTACTTGAACTAGGAATGGTGCTATTTTGGTAAAATTCTGATGCGTTATTAAGCTATCGTGTTAGAAAGTTATAGAAAGTTGGTGAGGCGGCCGGCTTACTAGGATGGCCGGCTCGCTTGTAAAACACGTTACAGGTCTTCGGTTATTACGTTTCTATAATCCAGCAGCAACCCTACTCGTTAATATTATGTCTATTTAAAATCCTGTCTTATCGAAAATATAGATATCTTTATCAACGATGCTGTACTTTACCTTTATATTCTTTATAAGGCTGAACTACAACCTAATAATCTTAGGATCCTCGTATAGAGCTTGCTAGCAGTTATAATTTCGGTTAAATTAAGTCTTAAGCTTAAGTATTCGTTTAATAAAGTTCTATAACGCAAGTGATAAGCGAGCGCGCTATCTTACCAACTTTCAGGGTTGTTAACGATATAACGATAGAAACAATACGATTATCGGTTTTTTATCAGTATTTTATCTTATTAATCGTATATTATCGTTTATCGTATCCTTTACCGCAGACGGTTAGGCTCGCTACCTATAAACTCTCTTAATAGTTTGCATCTGTACAAATACTATAATTTTATTAGTTATCGTATAATTGTATTTTTAAATTTACTATATTATATCTAATTAATTAGTTTATAATATAAATGTAGTATATATAAATATAGTATATTTATAGGTAGCTTCAGCTGTACTATTATATTATAAGTTATCTATCTATTAAATATTTAAGACTCCCTCTATTTTTTTATACTACTAATTTATCTTCTCTATACTTACTCTTATACGATATTAATATAAGCTTTAATAATCCTTCCTTTACTAATACTACTCTTTAACTTTATAGTAATTACTATAAAGCTGCTTATATAGCTTTTATTAACTAAACTAACTAAATCCTCTATACTAATCTAGTCTAGGCTATTAGATATACTATTACTAGATTTAGTAGTTTAGCTACTAATTAAACTAATTTCCTAAACTCTATTATATATAAAGAGATTTTAATCTTTTATCTACTTATTATAGCTTATTTAAGTAAGATCTTCTACTTTATAGTAAGAAATTAATAGCCTAAATCCTATAATATATTCGATTTAACTATTAAGAAAGATTCTAAAATTACTAGATTTACTAACTTTCTAATTTATACTTAAAGTCTTTCTCTATATAATTTAGCTAATACTTCTATTATAGTATAATATAACTAAATTAATACTACTACTCTCTTATCTTAGTACTAATCCTATATTAAGAGCCTTTTTATCTATTTTTATAGTACTCTAAATATCTAGCTATATAATTATTATACTACCGCCTATAATTATATAGAAGAATTTACTATATATACTAGTATTATGGACGCTTACGCGCAGTTAGTTAATCGTACTTTAAGTAGTTAACTCTATTACTATATACTATATATAAATATTATAGGGATTTTTAGCTAGTCTACCGAGCTGTATTAGATATTAACGTATAATATTACGCCGGATATTACGCTAGATATTAGCTAATATACCCCTTTTCATATATATAAATATAGCCCGCTGGCCATCTTTAATTAACTAGTTCAGCTCCTTATCTCCCTCCCTAAGATAAGATTCGCCTCTTACTATAGTTATAAGCCCGGTTACTGTACTAAAATAGCTGTAACTTAATTTATATATTACAATCAATATCGCTCCTTTTTATTTAGTATTGTAATATCGCGATATTATTATCTTTATCGTTTATTAACGATTTTTTTTAGGTACTTAGCTATTAGAATTATATATAAATTCTATACTTTATAAACCTATTAACATGCTATATCGTGTTTAAGGCTATTTTATTCTCTAGTATCGATATATCTTAGCATATTTCTGGTGTTATAACGGTTGTATACTCCTCTATAACTATATCTAAGAAGAAGATACTCAGTACTCCTAGTAATTAGAAGGATTAGCTCGAGTAGTATAAACTAATAGCTAGTAGGCTAAGGGTATAAGAATATTTAGATCTAAGCGTACCTCTTAAAAAGGTTAAAATCTATAGGCTAGAACCTCCCCTCCTTAATATAGGTGAGTTCCGGACCCCGAAGATAAATCTAGAAGGGGAAATAGAAAGATACCCCTCTAGTAGAGTTATATATAAAGAGATAACCTTAATATAAATAACAGATTGGAACTGGGTAAGAGACTAGTATAACTAATAGAAGAAGAATTAGATTAAGATTAATAACACTCTTTATACTATATATAGTAATATTCTAATAATAATATTACCTTAATATAAAGTAATACTTAGCAATAATATAACTAGCTATAAGATTCTTAGAATTTTATAGGAAAAGTTAGCATCTACTATCGAGTTGAGGGAGCAACTAATCTAGAAGAAATATTAAGCTCTCCTTAAGTACCCAACTAATAGAGAGGTAGAGAAGTAGCTAAATTAGTAGAATTAGGTAATCTATTATACTAAGGCTGCTAGCTTAGTAGAAGTTTAGGGCCTTAGAATAGAAAAGGATTTTCTTCTAATAGTTGTTAAGAAAGATAAGGTATAGGCGCTAATCTATATAGTACCGATTAACGTTAAAAATAAGCTAGGTAGAATTAATTAACTAATTCCTACAATTAAATAATTAGTATACTAATATGCTAATTACTATAAATATTTTAATCTATAGAAGGCGCTCGGCTCGTTTGCAGCTTTATAATATCTATTAATTTCTCAAGCAAATTCTAATAGTACTATATAATAGTCTTAAGAAAAATCTAGTTCGCGATTATATACTCTACTACTCTACTTCTATAAGAAGCGGTACTTTTAGAGTAATTGTAAGTACGTAAATAAATCGATTAGACTACTAAACTAGATACTAGATTAGGAAATACTAAAAGCTTAAGATAATATCTTAAATAGAAATAACTAGGGGAAAAAGAATACCCTAAAGGCAAATATAGAAAAATATAAGAAGTCGAAATCCTTATTTAATAGTAAAGCCTCTATAAAGGCTACTAGCCTCTAGAGAAATACCTAGGTAATTTAAAGGGGCAATTTTTCAGCGAGTACTACCCCTAAAAAAGAAGAGACTAGTATCCTAAATCGGTAGATATTTAATCTAGATTCTAATATCTATATATATAATTCTAAGGCTTTTAGTTAGTAGACTATTTAAATAGTAAATTCTAAAGATAAAATTGCTACGGGAAGTAGTATATACCCTATATTAGAATAGGGTACTATTATAATTACGATTAATTCTTCTACAGGCCTAAGGGATATTAAGCTAATAGAAGTTACTTATATCCCTTAGTTGCTAACTAATATTATAGCCCTAATTAGAAATAGAAAATAGGATATCTAGTTTAACTTAGGTAGAGATTACCTTTACTAGTATAATTACTATAATATTATTTATTACTTAGAGTTGTTTAATAGTTACTAGTTACTAGATATAGATCTAGTAAAAAGGCTTCTACTCGATTTACTTTCCAGCTATAAAATAGTTGTAGTAATTAAGGAAAAGCTTTTCTATTACTAGTAACTAATATAAATTATTTCTTCAGCTGAAGTATACTAATTATTAGACTATCTAGATAGAAATTTAGTATTAGCTCTATCTTAGGTAGTTAAGGGTATCTAGTTAAATAATTAAGAAGTACTAGTATAGCGAGATTACTAGATATATATATAAGCGAAGTTATTATAGTAGATTAGCTAGTATAGTTAGCTTTACCTAGCTACTAAACTATTTAAGAGAATCGCGATTAATATTATACAACTTTAGAAGAACTGTAAAAGGTACTATAATAGTAAAAGATACCTATTTTATATAGTTAATTAGGTATTCTAGTAGTATAAGGGATTTACAATATATAATCGGTTAAAATCTATTCTTATAAAAGCCTTTAAAATACTGTTAGTAAAAATTAAATAATAGTATAAAAGAAAGATCGTATATATCTATATAGATAACAACTTAAGCTTCTTAGAACTTATAGAAGTATTATTTAATTAAGAAATTATAATTAAAGCTTGCGCGCCTTATATACTTAAGTAGAATAGTTTAGTAGAGCGAGTAGAATACTAAATTATAACCCGCGCGCGCGCTCTTACAATAGAAGATAATATTTCTAATAAATACGCTAATAAATTAGTTTATACAGTAATATACCTACTTAATAGAATGCTGATTGTAAGCCTTCGATTTAAAACCCTATATAAAGCTGTTTTTAACTATAAACCGTCTCTTACTTACTTTTAGGTTATAGAATCGCGAGCGTACGTTTTAGATAAAACTCTATTAAAAGGCGATAAACTAGCGTTGTAGGTACTAATTAAGAAACTCTTATAATATAAGAGTATAAATATATACTAAATACTAATTCCGAAACTAAAACGGGTATTTAATACTAGAAACGTTGTATTTAGCAATATTATATCTAGTAAGGAGGAGGAATATCTGCTAAAAGAATCTCTAGAGAAGATTCTTTTTTAAATTAATAATATTAAGAGTTCTATTAATAGTAGTAATAATAAAACGATTAAAGTTATAGAAGTAATTTATAAGGATCGGCTACCTAATTAAGATATTTCTACTAAGTTAGTAGGCAATTTAATTAGTAAGAAGGTTTATTAGTAGAAGAATACTATTTTTAAAGAATAAATCGACGATATTACTAGTAATTAGGAACTTCTAATACTAGAATTAATACCAGCGCTAGTACTAAGAAATTAGGATACCCCTATAGCGCTACTAGTAGATAGTAAGAATACTGCGTTTAGCGATAATTTACTATAAAAATAGTAACTATCGCCTTCTTATACTTCTATACTCTTAAGAAGAACAAATAATAACGTACAGTATAAGCGAGCTGATTATTTAAGCGAGCTAATTATAATACTAAAACTCTACTAAAATCGTGATAATTATACTTTACAGTATTATACTATAACTAATAACTATAGAATTAATTTAAAAAGAAGCTAGAATATAGCTTGTACTTTAAGCTCTTTAATAGGACGTAATACTAACTATATATCGTGTTGTATCAATCTATAATATCTCCTAAAGTATACTTAATATATAAAGGCGAGGAATAGCTTTATAATATAATTACCGGCCTAATTTAATAAAGCTTAATAAGACTAAAGAGTAGGTAATTGTTTAGTATATACTAGATCTAGATATAAGAGAATTTCTACCACAGCTTACTACTATTTAAAATATAGCTAATTTACTACTAGCTACACACTCTACTAGCTAGATTAGAAAGAACTAGGTAGAGAACTTTATTAAACGTACACCTAAGCTTAAGGTTAAATTTAATTAAAAGTACAACTATTTAAGAGCTAAATATAAGGATTCTAAGGTTATAGGAGGCTGGTTCTACCTTATATAGAATATAAAGGCTAAGTATAGTATTATTAACGAAGATATATACAACTTTAATAAATTAGGCTTTATAATAGGCGTAATATCGATAGAAGTAGTAGTTACTAGCTCTAAGAGACGGAATTAACTAAAGTAGCTCCAGCCAGGTAATCGCGAGTGGACTATAATTATCTAGAGTATTAACATAATAGGATAGATGATACTACCTTTTATTATCTTTATAAGCATCTACCACCTCTCTATATAGTATAAAGAAGATAATATTCTACTAACCTAGGCTATATAGGTTACTAATAACAGCTAGACGATAAATAATATTAGTATTAAGTAGTTAAAATACTTTAACGCGTATATAAAGGATTATACTATTAATACGTATTAATTACTAATTCTCGACAGCTATAAGAGTTATAACTCGCTTAAATTTAGGCAGCTCTATAAGGAAAAGAATATTATTACTTTCTATATACCTCTACATTTATTATACCTACTATAGCTACTAGATATAGGTTATTTCTTACTTTTAAAGACTGCGTATGGGCGCTAAGTCGAGTAGCTGATATATAGTTATATCAACTATATTATAAAAATCGAGTTCTTATCCTACTTTAAAGTAGCTTTTAACGCAGCAATTAGAAAGAGTAATATCCTAAGTAGTTTTTAAGGCGCTAGCCTAGTTCTATTTAACCTAGATATAGTACTATTAAAGCTTAAAGTTCGACTATATACACTAATACCCCCTATAATTAAAGATACCCCTTAGAAGTTAAAAATACTAAGTAATCCTATTAAATTTAGGTCTTAATCTATATACGTTCGATTAAGAGTTTAAAAGTACCTAGATAGTTTATCTACTTTAATAGTAGAAGCGTTTAAATAGTTTATAAAGGGTGCTATATATATAATATATAAAAACGTACTATTATACGCTTAGGTTACTAAGCTTTAAGCAGCTAATAAGGCCGCTATATAATATCGATCGTATAAAAGAAAGCGTATATAGAAGGAAGGCAACCTAATAATTAAAGAAGGCGCTTAATTAACTACTCTAAAAGAGTTTAGCACTCGTACTAATAGGAAGAAGAGTAGGAAAAAGGCGCGCGTTAATAGAGACCAGCCAACTTAAAGGCGCTATAAGCAGTATAGTAAGACTAGGTATAACTCGCGGACGTGTAAAAATAATGCTATAGATATAGAAGAATAGGCTACTATATTATATAGTACGATAGAATATAAGAAAGTATAATATTTTGCGAAAAGTAGTCGCGATTTTAGTATGGTCTTAGCATTATAATTAGCTCGCTTGGGTAATCAGCTCGCTTGTACTATACGTTACTCTACGGAGGGAAGAAATTAGTAGCTAAGTATTAAAAGATAATATAATCTAGGGAGGTAGGTCTCTATATAACCGCAGGCTACCTTAGTTATACTTTATAACCTTTATAGTACTATCTAATAGTAAGCTAATACTAGTAAATTATATAAAGGAAACTTGTACTATTAGAAAATATTATTACAATCAGCTTCTACTAGAACTAAAGAACTATAAGGATCTAAAGAATTACTCTTTTAGTACTAGCTTCTATAAGGCCTATTACGCTAAGTTATAGAAGTAGAAGGATATAGATATCTAGTAGAAGGTAACAATCCTCTAAAACTCTACTAAAATTCTTCTAGTAATATAGGTATTCGTATATAAATTTAATAAGGACGGTTTCTTATATAAATTTAAGGCTAGATTAGTTATATACAGCGATCTGCAATCTTAATAGAGAGATACCTATACTGCTATACTAGCTGTATAAACCTTTTACTTTCTAATATTAATTACAACTTATTTTAAACTCGATATATACTAGTTTAATATTGTTAATATATTATTTAACTACTAATTAGATAGGTTAATATATATCTATATACTAGAAGGTTTTATATATAAATATAAGAAATATCTACAACTATAGAAAGCTATATAT